>OZ008342.1:14985208-15137607 GCA_963931975.1 Cataclysta lemnata
GTTGGTCCCGGCTGCATCTGCAGTCGTTAGTACCCACCAACCCGCACTGGGCCAGCGTGGTGGATTATGGCCCAATCTCGCTATATTTTTCCATCCATAGGGAAGGCCCGTGCCCCAGCAGTGGGGACATTAAAGGGCTGGTGATGATGATACCAAGGGGGATAAAACAAAGAATGTCTCAGATCGCAAGTATTTGACGATCATTACGCAATCCTGAGGCTTTGTTTTATCGCCCGAGGTAAGATCATAGTTTTATGTCACCACCTCACCACCTGACCATGAAGTGGTGTTTTCCGTACGCGTAGCGGGCGGAAAAGTCCACTTTATGGTCAGGTGTGACATAAAATAAGATTGTTCGATGTTGTAATAACCTACTTTGAAATAAACTCAGCCGTTGGGAATACCATCCTTAAATTATCTTCTCTCCTCTCGTAAAAGTGAATTTATCAGTACAGTAGGTACATTTTCAACCAACTGTAGACAACTTGTCTAGGGGGCCAGCCCCTCTAAACAAGTGTCGATGACCTCTAATAATAGTTTAACGATTGCTTACGAGGGCAGATCACTGATCTCTACGTGTATACGTGCGCTGGACTGAATATGTCTACTAAAATGACAAATGTTTCTTGTGCCGATTTTAAACGCCCCATCGAGCGGCAAGGGTACTAAATTTGACGTTTGTTGATTGTATTTGACATTACAAATGCATGTCTAATAATAGTTCTGTGGAAGTTCACCTTCGTACACACCAGTGCCATCAGCGCCAAGATGGCGATAATCAAATTGGCTTAATTTTTTGGACGACAACCTTCAGTCCAGCGTGCTTGTTTAATAGAGGTCAGTGGGGCAGAATAGTAAGCGGTGTAGCCAGGCAGGTGCATGTGCGTGTGACGGGAGCAAAAGTTTGGGCATCTCACCGGTCTGCGACTTGAGAAGCGGCTGCAGATGATGCGCGTGGTCGCTGGGCCCCTCTTGGTCGTCGCACGCCTCCCGCATGAACACCACGCTCTTGCCCGTCGCCAGGATCTGCGCGGCCTGCTCGCGGCACATGAACGACGGCACCATCCAATCCCTGTGCAAGAAACATAGAGTCGCGAGCGGAAAATCTTTAATATTTTATTTAATTCACTATTGCATGTGTAATACATACATGTATATGTGGTTAAAATCTTACCTAACTCTGTACTTATCGTGCCACATTCTGTCTATGGGCACGCCACTCCTGCTTTCAATGAAAAATTCATTGAACGGATCATCTATTTCACCTGTTAAAAATAATAATGAAGTCTGTTACCATTCAATTCGTGACAAGCACTTCGAGGTGCATTAAAACGTGTGACACCCATATTTCAATGTAGTCTTGAATAATCAAGAAAAATAAAGCTAAAGAAAGGTTGTGTGGGCTAAATCCCTTTAACTTCCCTGAAAAAGGAGAATTAAAACAACAACACAATTCATGCATAAATCACGCCTTGTCTTCAATCGGTCTATAGTTATGTGGTTTAACAGGCGAACATCTATTGCACTTTATTTTATTGTATTTTATCAATCTACTTTGTACAGCTTGGCAAAAAAGAGTTTGGATAAAACGAGGGCGCCACTTGTTATTGTTTTGTTAAATCAATTTATAAATTAGAATACAAAAAAAATTTACAATAGAACTACCAGAGTTCGACAGCAAATCAGTGTTTCTATTACAAATAAAAATTAATTCTATCTGTCACCGCAGCAAACTCTTTTTTGCCAAGCTGCACTTTACTACAAACAAATTAAGGTGGACAAGTCACAAAAAATTCTACAGGCAATGAACTTTAGCAGTGCGCGCTTACTCCTAATGAGATTCTCTCTCTTCTCCCTCTCCTCTCAACTCACCGTGCAACAGCCACCGGGTCAGCATGAGCAGCAGGGGGTAAGTGAGCGCCGTGAGCAGCCGCCGGGCGAGAGTCGCCACTCGCTCGTCGCCGTGCCGCACGAAGCGGTGCACGCACGACGCCAACTCGCCACCTAGCATTCATACGTCTAACTTATAGTAAAATTAAAGTTAAATAAACAAATAAAACAAAAAAATTAAATGTGTTGCGTGCTCGTTACGCAATATTGCATTTCTAAAGACAATGGCCTTTTTAGGTTCCGTAGACAAAGGGTAAATATTACCCTACTACCTACTAACCAAGTGTAAAATATCTGTCAGGGTTTTTATAGGGAAACGTCAATTTTGAAAATACTTAAATGTTATGCCAGACTAGGACTTTGAGTAGCAGTAGCGTTTCAGTATTCGGGAGTAAAACTCCGCTGTCCGTCCGTTCGTCTGTCACCAGGCTGTATCTCATGAATCGTGATGTTAGACAGTTGAAATTTTTACAGATGTATTTATGTTCTCGCTATAATAACAAATACGAATAAACCTACAAAACCCTTCGTGCGCGAGTCCGACTCGCACTTGGCAGGTTTTTTATTTCTATATTAATTCTCCCTTTTGAGGGAAGACAAGAGGAGGAGCGGAAAGAAGGTCGATAGCTCAGTGGCTTAGTGCGCTCGACCTGCGATCACGTAAACTAAGAAATGTTCGGTAAGACCGATCACAGGATGGGTAACCAAATATTTACTATCTCAAGTTCTTCCATGCTTCTGAAGGCACGCTAAGCCATTGGTCCCGGCTGCATCTGCTGTCGTTAATACTCACCAATCGTCATTGGGCTAGCGTGGTGACTTATGGCCCATTATCTCTATATTCTCCCATTCATACGGAAGACATGTGCACCAGCAGTGGGGACATTACAGGGCTGTTGATGATGATGTATCCTTAATTATAGAAAAAATTTTGGTCACCCATCCAATGAATAGCGATAATTGCTTACTTAATCGCAGGCCACCGCACTATCGAGCTCCCCCCAAAGATACAGTTCAAATGAAGTCTCGAAGGACCAAAAGTACCTTTCTTGTGATGGACAGTGTGAGCTATGTTGGCCAACCACGTCAGGCGGTGCAATGGCTCCTGCGCCCACACACACACCCGACGCAGTGTCCCGCCGCCACCGTCACCGTCACAAGCCTAAAATTACAAGAAAAACGTCATGTAAAAGATTAGTAATTTTAGTCGGATCTTTCGTAATCAAATTAAAAGTTTATTCGAAAAAAGGGCCAGGTCAAGTGTACCCGAAACCAACGGGCATGCATGTAGACATTAAGGCCCTACGGAAAAAAAATAAGGGATTTTCAAAGGCATTTGTCTCGTAATCTATTATAAGCAGGTATTCGATACTCAGATTGTGTAAATTGGACATATATGAAAGGGTGTGGAACGGTCCGTTACCGGATTAAAAAACATTTCCTCGATAGAAAAAAAAATTCAAAGTAACCTCTGATTTTTTAAATTTTTCAATATTACAGTTAAACGGCTATACATTGAAAGGTGAGACTTGTATCAATGTAAAGTGTATATCATTTCCTAGGGATTGCTCGGCGATAATTTGAATAAAAACTGTTAATATAGTCACAGTTCATTGAAGTTTGATTTGGCGCTTACGTCAAATTTATTGAGCAGGGTACGCTGCGCTCTGTCTCGCTTTCGAGACCGTGCGGCACAATACAACTATCTCAATCAACTTCGTGCTAAAGCGCCGCCACTTCGATACGAATATTTTTTTCCGTAGGGCCTTAATGAGATTGGTCTAATTGAAAGAAGTATGTAAGGATCGTAGCAAGTGGAAAGAAGTGATCTCTGCCTACCCCTGTGGGATAAAGGCGTGACGTATGTATGTATGTAATTTAAGTCATACATGCTGTGTTGGATACGAAAATATAACGTAAACTGTGCCAGCCTATAAGCAACGTAGGGCACCCGAATGATTGAGGGCAAACCACCCAAAACAGAATAACCAAATAGGGCTTATTTATATCAGGCAGTTGGCCGTCTGTGAAGTCCAAAATCTTGTGCAATGTTTTAGTGTGACCTATATATAAATAATTTTAAACTAGTTTCAATTAATATCATGCAATTTGTATAATTTTCAAAGCTCAGCGAGCGGGTAAAGGCATCTCATCTGTTAATAATGTAATGTCTAACATGTATGAATGATTGAAATTAGCTACAAATACTAACCTGAGATTGAAGAAGAGCTACACTGCGATAGTACTCTGTGAGCTCGTCTCTAATTGATGAAACCAATCCTTCTCCCATGAGACCTTGCACAGAGAAATTATTATAAGCAAAAAGATTTATTGTTAGTACAGACTAAGAAATTTTATTTACAACACTTATATTTCTTACTGCCGCACTCAGAGACGTCAAATAACCTTAATGAGTACTTAATGTCAAAAACTGACAATTTAAAACTAGTCGCTATTTTTGCCGGGTCTATATGGTCTAGATTTAAATGTGATTTTTGGACATAAAGTACTCAGACGTCTCTGAGTGCGGCAGTAACACTTACACCTATCATCTAGCCCAAAATAATTACCATAAGCATATGTTAGTGAAACGGGATGATGAACAAATTTTTTTACACATAATAATTATACATAGAAACATTTATAAATTACAACATAAACATATGAACATCCATGACCCGGGAATAAATATCTGCGTTCATCACAAAAGTTGCCTTTACCAGGATTCGAACACTGGTCCTCTTGGCCAATAGTCATAGATCGCTAGGATCTGACCATTCGACCAAGCCAGCCATTTGGTCGAATGGTCAGATCGCTAGCTATTTTTTCATTCATTTAAGTTGTCGGACTATAGGTACATTTGCATTTTATTAAAGTGCATACCCTGAGCAGTGGCGGCTGGTGGGTCGTCAAACTGGTGGTGCACTTTATTTGCTCACTATAATAATGTTTATGCTCATTTTCACTCGCACCACACACACACACAATAAAATAGAATCAACACACTAAACAATTATATAATGTAAACAAAAACAAACAATAATTAACGCTTTACTGATACAGCGAAACTATTGGTACTATCGAGAGGTCATTGGTCACCCCATAACGCGCGCGAATTTCGCCAAACCATCGGGATTCGGGTGTTCTCGGTGCCTCTCGGTAGTCTTCGGTTCGCTCGTGCGGCGCACGAGAATATTCTCATTTTTCGGTACATTTCTATGAACTATTTTTTGTCGCACGCGCCAGGCGTTTTATTCGCATTAGCTCGTAACCCATACAAGTTATATAAGCAGCCCGAGTACATTCATTTACAGGGAAAATAAGTCTTATTAGCTTAGCAAAGCGCTTAAATTGTTTCGTCATAATTGGAAATGTCATTTGTTATGATTTTGTTTGTTTAAAGAATCATTATTATTATAGTAATTTAAAAATGAAGATGAAGTAATATTAAAATTTTGTAATTTTTAAATCTTCTGAATTGGTGGTTCGCCACTGACCCTGAGGCATCAATCCCGAGTTAGGGTCAATGAACTCCTTCAGTCTGTCGTGCAGGAAGCCCAGGTGTGCTATGCGCGAATACAGCGTCTGCATTGGCCGAGGGACGCTACTCGCGTTGGCACACTTCGATCTGACACCAGTAGCCGCTAGCACCGCGTCGCGTACGCACCTCCGTTCGTTGGGCGGATCTAATCAATAATAATACATACGTATTGCCGTGTGGTGATGGCAAAGTAGAATACAATTGTCACGACCCCAAATCTCTCCCGTGGGTGTAGCGACTTAGGATATAGCAGTGATTAGGAATGAGCAGCAGCGTTCCTCTTATACCACCTAGGCTAGCAATGTACTGCAAATTTTGTTCCCGATAAATGGCAATAGGCTCGCCATGGGACTTGACATAGTTGGCGAAACGTGGGTGCTAGTTTACCTCTGCCTACCCTTTCGGGAATATAGGCGTGATTTATGTTTGTATGTACATACGTACATAAATCATGGAGATGGGCAGGTCACATGATCCGAGACCCACAAGAGAAATGGAGAAGTATCACTGATTGGTATGGCAAGAGAAGTAGAGTACGCCAACAAAGAAGATGGGAAGACAACCTAAAACTCACGGCTGGACACCACCAGAGAAGGGTAGCACACGATAGGTCCCAGTGGAAATTGCTAGAGAAGGCCTATTCCAAGAGGTAAACTGAGCTTCGAGCCTCATTTTAACAAACTGTACAAATTAATTGACTAAAGTTATGTAACCAAGAAGTTCTGAATAGAAAGGTTTATTATTATTACCTAAATCACGCCTATTATCTCGAACGGGTAGGCAGAGGTGAATTAACAGTTTAGCCAATTAGGTTAGGTACCATGTAATAGGTGGCGAGCCTATTGCCATTTATCGGGCACGGAAATCGCAGTTCATTGCTAGATGGGATAAGAGGAACGCTGCTGCCTATTATTCGTTGATGTCTAACCCTTAGTCGTCTTGTACGACACCCGCGGGAGAGATTTGGGGTGGTCCCAATTGTATTCTACTCTGCCTTCACCACACGGCACACGTTAGTTAAACCTCCGACTCGGGCGTCCTGTGAGGTGACAATTATATTCTGAAATCAACAATCACAACAATCACTCTCAAAATGAGGACTATAAGACTTACTTTACATATACACATACATAAATCACGCCTATATTCCCGAAGGGGTAGGCAGAGGTGAACTAGCACCCACGTTTCGCCAAATATGTTAGGTCCCATGTAATAGGTGGCGAGCCTATTGCCATTTATCGGGCACAAAAGTCGCAATACTTTGCTATTGTTAGGTGGTATAAGAGGAATGCTGCTGCCCATTCCTCATCATTGATTTATCCTTAGTCGCCTTGTACGACACCCAGGGGAGAGATTAGGGGTGGTGACAATTGTATTCTACTCTGCCGTCACCACACGGCACTTACTTTAGACTTACTTTAGCTGGAATGTAATTTTCAACTGTGTATTTTTTGTATTTAATTTATTTACCTTGGGGTTGTAGAACCAATGCCATGTTGCTATTGTTAGATGGCAGGCTGTGGTTGGACCCTTGATTCTTAGGTGCTTGGCTGCCCCAGCTGGCAGAGCCCAAAGTACTCTTGCTAGAACTTGAAACAATACCTGACAAGCCCATATTGGATTTCTGAAACACAGTAATAAATGTAACAAATAAACAATAAATTAATTAGTCATTCCAAGGACTTATAATATATCTGAGGAATCCCATGATAATTATGTAAGATGGTTGCTTTGGTCTCCCTCACTCATTGAGAATAATAGTAATTGAAATTGGCTTACTGACTCTGTTGATTACTTTAAATTACTAATTAGTTATGTTATGAAAGAAAAAGAATTCAGAACTAAATTGGAATGAAAGCTTTTGGTTTATATAATCTTACAAGAAGTTAATACATATTAAAAAAAGAAAGACTTACAGTTGCTAAGTGTGGTATTGGAAATAGTTGCTGAGTAGATTCTGTTTGATTTGGCATTTCAGACAGCGATAGGAGTAATTCCAGGACTGAAACCCTTTGCTTCAATATACACTACAAGATAAAAAACAAAAGTTCTATCAGGTAACTTATAATTAGCAAGTTTTTTAAGGAAAACTACTCATAAGCTTCCTCGAAATAAACATTTATTTAAATTTATTGGGAAAATAATTATTAACTATTTTAGTTTCTCTAAAATTTTGGCGAATATATTTTAATGTGTAAATAGAATATAATTTGCCTGCATTGTTCCCAGGTAACTGAGGTCTGGGCAATTATTTTCTACTTCCATACATCTTGTCAATACCTCATAATGTTCTCTTATATTTGCACAAGCACTACACATTTAAAATAAAACAACGTTTACAAATAAGACTGACATAAAATTAGGTCTTTGGCATGTTTATTTTGTAATCCAAAGCGGCGGTATGCTCCAACCCTATCCCTATTGAAGTTTGGATAATTAGTAATTTCAATAGTTTCATGTATCATTCTAGGAATGTATCATTTCTCTTTTGCTAGAATTTGCAGTTTGTCAAATCTTATATAATTGTTGGGTATATATTACTTAACTGAACTTATATTATATTGCTATATAATATAAGTTCAAATAATTAACCAACCTAAATATATTATTTACCTAATTATATTATTTTGTAACTTGAAATAAATAAATAAATTATGCAAATCTTATCCATAAGTTATTTTATTTTAATAAATCTTCAACAAAATAATAAAAACTTATTAGCTAATGATAAATGGCAAAGCACAAATGTTTCTGAAATGTATTGTATTTGATAATAAGTGAGTTTACAACTACACAGCTATGGACTTGGTGTTGCAACACATAGCTAACAGGCATTGCCATATTCTGCTCCCCTATTTGATCTATAACAGTTTTGTTGCATGTCCCACATTATAGAATACATACATACAAATATACATTAATATATATATCCTATTTGCCCTATTGGTCTATCCTCGTTGGGGAAAAGTGGATAATCATTCACCTCTGTCCACCTCCTCGGGAGTAGCAGGTGTAATTACATACATACAATTATGTCATGCCTTTCTCCCACAGGGTTGGCAGAGATCACTTCTATCCACTTGCTACAATGTAAGGTATAATGCAGGTGTAATTTAAGTATTAAATTCATGAATTTATCTATCATTGACTTATATTAAGTTATAAATATTATGTATCTGTGGCCACTTAAGATACTACTTATTCTTACGGAATTCTTAAGTTTTGCATAATATTCGTTGAACTTGTCCATGTTTTTTGCTGATACACTAGTTAATCTAGTTTGAATTTTCTGACATACAAGTCTTTCGTCTTGGTTAGACCGACTTTTTTCACTTGTTGATGACAAATAGGAAACAGCGAATTCGTAAGCTCCATCTAAAAGAATAAAATCATATTATCACTTCAATATTATGATCAATATCATAAAAAATACCAGAAACATTAAAACATTCTTAAGTCCCTGTATCAATCATTAGTGGTGCAAAGAGATAAAATGAAGCAAATGATATTTTACTTATACTTTCTTAAAAAATAATTTATACTTTTTTTGTTAACTTTAGTTTAAAGATAGGGCATGTAGGGGTTGGCTGTATTGTACCTCTTTTAAACCTGTAAATCAAATCTTTAATATAATCTTGTATGTTATTCATGAAAAATTATTTCAAAATTCTCTAATTTATTAAACACGGATGACAGTTATTTTTGAAATTAGAATTTACTACCTGGATCTGGTGACAATCCAACACACAATTTGTGAAGTAGTGCCGCTAAATTAATAGACAGTGTATCCATATTGCTAGCGGAGACTTTAACAGCTTTAGACCAGTAAAATATCCAAAATTTTACTGACTAATGTAGGGAAACAAGGATTCTACAAGCACTTCACATTTCTTGAAAGTAATACTGTATTATGTTCTGCCTAATAAATTTATTATACAAGTCTTTAAAATAACATATAGCTATCAGATGTATTGTAAATATTATCTTTGATTAATATTTAATGAAATCGTAAACTAATATTTTTAAAAATGTATTGCATTCTCCGATTGTATTCAATTTTCTTTCTACAAACTCAACTCAATCAAGTCAGTCAGTACAATACAAACAAATCTCATCCATCACTTTGACATTTTTTTTTTTCAAGTGGGATAAGCAACAAATTTTTGCTCATACAGCCAAATCTTCGATATTTAATTCTAGTGGGTGTTTATTATTTTAATATATCTTGAGTTATTAGCAACGTTTCACGACATATTAATATATTTGTACAATGGGATGGGTGGTCGTTGTAGGTCTGATGATGATGGGTCCGCCAATTAAACCACCCGCCTCGCTAAGTCTTGGATCAATTTAATTGTTCGTCGATACTCTCACCGTTCATAATAGCACATTGTTTGTAACACCTCTCCAAGACAAATAAAAGATATCTTTCTTTAGTGTGATTGACTAATTATTAGAGAATTTTATAGTGATATTCACCACCTCATCACCACCCATATTTTAAGGTATAAATTGAAATTAGCTCTTAAAAAACTTGTTTCCAGGAACGTTGAACCAATAAAAAAAAATTGAAAACTAATTGAAACTGAAATAGTCAGTGCTCTGTGGTGATATATAAACGTAGTGTATTATATACTCTTTGGTGATATAGTGCGTTTCAGAGTGCTTGGCGGGCTTTCAATGGCGTCAGTTAAACTTTTATTTCAATCATTCAAAAATTGTTTCAGAGTGGACTTTGTGTAGTAAAAGTGGTCTTATTTTGATGCATAAGGATCCGTGTTGATGTTCAATTATGAAGAATCATT
The DNA here is from genome assembly GCA_963931975.1 of Cataclysta lemnata. Taxonomy (NCBI): domain Eukaryota; kingdom Metazoa; phylum Arthropoda; class Insecta; order Lepidoptera; family Crambidae; genus Cataclysta; species Cataclysta lemnata. Next base: position 14,995,445 of record OZ008342.1, read on the forward strand.
GAAATAAAAGTGTTGTGCCGTGATTGACATTGAGAATTTTATAGTGGTTTTCACCACCTCATCGGTCACCGTCATGAACTCGTTACCATTCGACTCGCGCCTTTCCTAGATGCCTTAAAATGTGTTTCACCCATATTTTAATGTAAAATTAATTTCATCCATTTAATTCATTCATTCATTTCATACATTAATTTCATTCATATAAAATTAAGAAAAGTAAACGAAAATGTATTGAAGAAAGTTCCAAAAGGACTAGTTTCCAGGAACGTTAAACCCATTAATAAAAAATAAAATAAATATGATGTGTTATTTAATCTGTGAAGTGAAATGTTAAATGTGTAGTGTATTAAACGTAGTTTAATATATACTCTTTGGTGTATTATATACTCTTTGGTGTTGGTTGTTGGTTGAGTGTTTCTGAAATTAATGTTTTTACTGTGAACTAAATTATTTAACCGTGTTCGTTTATATTTTGCATTCAATCAATGATTGATATATAAAAGCAAAAATGAGTTTTACTAGCGATGAAGTAAATTTTCTTGTTTATCGCTATCTACAGGAATCGGGTGAGGTTCATTGAACTGTAAAAAGACGCCAAAGGCATTGGATCTACAAAATAAATAATATTTATGTAGTTGAACAACAATATAAGCATAAATCTTTCTAATTTATAGGATTTCATCACTCTGCGTACACTTTTGGCATAGAGTCGCATATATCTCAAAGCAATATTAATGGTGCTTTGGTTCCTCCTGCGGCATTGTTAAACATTCTTCAAAAGGGTCTTCAATATACAGAAGCAGAAATTACGATCGGAGAAGATGGTAAGAATATAGCAAGTTGAAACAAATGTAATGCTGTGAGCATGAAAGACGTGATATTGATTTTTTTCTTTATTGATTCAGGGACGGAGACACGTCTCACGGAGAGCCTAAGTTTGATTGATGCTGTGACTCCCGACATAGTTGCCGCTCGCCAAAATGCTCATAATGCTCAAAAACAAGCAATCAAAGCTGAGCCTGGTTCTGGTGGTGAACAAAATGGAGTTGAAGTAAGTTTCCTTATTATGTAGTATAAACAGAAAAAATAGGAGACTTACAAAATTGTTCAAAATCAACTATTTAGACCTAGTCAGGGTGAGAAACTGGCCTAAATACACCACTGTGCCCTTGTGTAGAATGTTGGTTCAATAATTATTGAGCTGTTAAGATGTACTTTGTGTTCTTCCTTTGAATTGATAATGATGTAAATATGTATTATTAATAAGTGTTGGTGTTTGTTCTGTTCCTGTTATATGGAGCCCAGCCAAAGAAATGTGAAAATTTCAGACAAAAAACGCATTACTTGAGTGACACATAGGGTTTGGTCTGAGGTTATGTTTCATAAAAAGTTCGTTTTAGGGCACAACATGTCCAACAACAACTGCTACAGGAGGAGCAGCTACACCAAGCGCACCAGAAAATATGGATGTGGACCAATCAATAGAAATACCGGCCAGTAAAGCCACAGTGCTGAGAGGACATGAGTCTGAAGTATTTATTTGTGCATGGAACCCTAGCACAGACCTACTTGCTAGTGGATCGGGTGATAGTACAGCACGGTACATATTCATTTGAGTAAATTTTTTTCTGTCACATGAGAATAGTTTTAACATTTCGTGGTTGTTTCTGTTTTAGAATATGGGACATGTCTGACAATCCTGCAACTACACCCAATCAATTGGTATTAAGACACTGTATTCAAAAGGGAGGTGCCGAAGTGCCAAGCAATAAAGATGTCACATCTTTGGATTGGAATGTTAGTTTTAGAAATTCACATGAAACTATGTTCATGAAGTATATTTTTATGAATAATTATATTCATGTCATTTACTTTTCAGTGTGATGGTAACCTTCTTGCTACTGGTTCATATGATGGCTATGCTCGCATTTGGACCACTGATGGAACATTAGCATCTACATTAGGCCAGCACAAAGGTCCTATATTTGCTCTTAAATGGAACAAACGTGGCAATTATATTTTAAGTGCTGGGGTAAGAATTTTTTCCAGTTGAAATATATTTCTGATTTCATACATACAGTTATGTCACGCTTTTCTCCCACAGGAGTAGGCAGAGATCACTTCTTTCCACCTGCTACAATCCTTACATACTTCTTTCGCTTCATCCAATCTCATTAATGTCTGCATGCATGCCTGTTGGTTCCTTCTTCCTTTCAATATTTCAATTCAATTAAATTTGTGTTTAATAATAATTGTCAGGTGGATAAGACTACAATCATTTGGGATGCTGCGACTGGACAGTGCACACAACAATTTTCATTTCATCATGCTCCAGCACTCGATGTGGACTGGCAAACCAATACATCCTTTGCATCATGTTCAACAGACCAATGTATACATGTCTGTAAACTTAATGCAGATAAACCAATCAAGAGTTTCCAAGGACATACAGTAAGTGTATTCATAACTTACCACCAGCCCTTTAATGTCCCCACTGGTAAGGAAGAGGTCTGAGTATGAATGTTCGAATATACAGAGAGGATAAGCCATTCCTTATCACACTGGCCCAGTGTTGGTTGGTATTGACTGCAGATGCAGCCGGTACCAACAGCTTAACGTACGTTTAGAAACATGGAGCAACTCATGATAATACATTTTTGGCCAACCATCCAATGACTGCTTCCACCATCCAATGACTGCATCTTATTAGTTGCACCATCATGGGCCTAGCACACTAAGCCACCGCATTATTGAACTATTATAACTTGCTTCTGTATTTTTATATTATGTAGTGCAACTTATAACACATAATATTTTCAGAATGAAGTTAATGCAATCAAATGGGATCCACAAGGGCAGTTACTGGCATCATGTTCAGATGATATGACTTTAAAGATTTGGTCTATGAAGCAAGATACCTGTGTGCACGACTTACAGGCACATTCAAAAGAGATTTATACCATTAAGTGGTCTCCCACAGGACCTGGCACACAAAATCCAAATATGAATTTAATACTGGCCAGTGCATCTTTTGACTCTACTGTTCGACTGTGGGACGTTGAACGGGGTGCCTGTATACATACGTTGACTAAGCATACCGAACCTGTTTATAGTGTTGCCTTTTCTCCAGATGGTAAATTTCTTGCCAGCGGTTCCTTTGACAAGTGTGTTCATATATGGTCAACGCAGACTGGTGGGCTTGTGCACTCATACAAGGGCACAGGGGGCATCTTTGAAGTATGTTGGAATTCACGTGGTACCAAAGTAGGTGCTAGTGCCAGTGATGGTAGTGTGTTTGTTTTGGACTTGCGTAAATTGTAGTACACATAAATTAGATATGGCATGAATTTTTCCATGCTATATAATAATATATGTATATAAGTTTTAAACTATTGAAAATTATAGTAAGTCACTCTGAAATCTGTTTTTATATAGAATCTTAAGCATATTTTTTCCGTTGATTATTGATATAATATACAATTATTATCTTAATTAAGTAATAAATACTAAATTGTGATAAATAATTAAAAATAGACCTTGTACTATACAAGGTTACTAGAAATATTTTGATATATTGATATTTTTATGGCTTTCATGTATGCCTGTACCTCTTTGGATAGCAGGAGATCCAATTATAAACTATTTCAAGCTGACAAATTAATCTGTAATAGACTATAATTTATACAGAATTTATGGTGACTTGTGTGAAAACTAAGGCCCTGCCTATTTGACTAGATGCAAATGTTATAATAATTAATCTTTAGTAAAATTTAAATTAAGTTCTTATGTAAAAGCATTTTTATTTAAGATATAAATATTAAGAAGTTTATTTTACTTGTGAATAGGAGAAATGTAATAAAGAATGTATTGCTTTTCTCATTTTAAGCTATTTAAGCTTAATTATTAGGTGTCACAACACGGCTTAGGCTGCTGTTTACATTTAATCTAAGTACCAGGAGATCAGCCTCCCAACTTTCAGGGCTAAGTTTTTAAACTTGAAATTTGTCAAATTAAAGCCATGTTACTTATTAATTGCACATGTAATATGTATTATTTTTCACAATTTGGGATTATTTCGAACACTTGACTGATGAAATTACCTCTGCGTCGCAGTTAATAATAAAACTTAGCCTAATACTTAGTTTAAAAATTCATCCATTATATGAATAAAAGTTAAGTGTATTTCAACTAGAATACCCTTAGTTGAAATACCTATTATTGTAAGTATTCTCTTGTTTTATTCATCCGATGAGACCTATTTTGTATTTAAAAATAAATATATGATATTTATAAATGTATTTTTTATGCTGTTTGTTTTTAAGTTGCAACTTACAACAAATAGTAACTCACAATCTTTGTTGAAAATTATGCTCTGGGATTTTAGTATATTACAAAAAATTAGTGAAGTATTTTAATTCTTACATGTTTTTGCTAAGTTACAGCAAAAAAATTATATTTCTTTCCATTAAGATTCTAATGCTGCTGAAAATTTAATGTTATCATAGCAAATCTTTTTCTAATTTTTAGAAAGAAACCTATTATAGAATTAAAGCAAACTCAGCCAGAAGGAAGTTACTGGATACACACCTTTTTTTAAAAATTAAAAAAAATCATAATAACTGTGGTAAAATAAAGCTTTCAGTGGATTGGAATTTTAAGGCTTGTATACTACAGCATAACTTTTGGTTTTAAGGGTTCAAATTCAAACAAGAAAAATAATTTTACATAGTTATTATAACATAGGTCTCTTATAAGCAAGAAGATCTTCATGTTTGTAAAGTGTATGAAGTTTTTCATACATGAATTTAAAAAAATATAGTAAATTATCATACTGTCCTTCATAAGGTGTACATTGTTGGTGGTGGTCATTAGGACTATGTATGGGATAATGATTTGTAAGTAAGCTGTGATACCTTTCACTTCTGCCCCATGCACATAAATGTAACTCTAACATCAATTGATGCAAGGCTTCTATAGTTGACAGGTACCATCTTGGACTGCCTTTTTGGTGTCTCCAAAACTGTGATGCTCTATTTTGCAATACAATCTTGGGTAATTTTTGCAATTTCTCATCACCAAATATACCTCTAGCTTGGTTCCAAGTACTATCAATTAATACAACACAATCAATAGGAAATTTGTTAACATGATAAATATTCTTGCTTTTATCATCCCACACAATTTTTTTCATAAGAGTTCCAACATTGTATCCGTGTGGTAACTGTGAAAGTATGCATTCACTGTAAGAAATAGTATTTTCATTGCTAACAAACAAATCCGAAACGGTTTTAGCTTCTGTGCCAGGGAATAGTAGCACTGTACGATTATCAAGTTTGTATTCAGGTACATCTGGATAAGTATAAACATTTACATCATTGGGTGCTAAAACAGCTGCATGTGCAGCAGTGCTTTTGCCATCTATTTCCCTGCGATGTTTAATAATGTCCACTTTCACGGGTAACTGAAAACAAAGAGACGAAATTGTCATCAAAACTAATAATTGTATGTAGCATACATCGGAGTTATCATTTTTGTGTTTCATGTGAAATACAAATTGGATAGAAATTTTTTTGCAAATAGTTGTAACCTGACAGGTATTGAACAATACCAAAACATTTATTAATTTACAAAAAGCATACTTACTGTTCTATTACAAAACTTACATTACATTGGGGTATGTGATTTTTTAGTTCTGATACTGGTACAAAACACGTATAGCAAAAGTACATCCTAGATTTTCCACACTTGGGGCATGCACTACGATTTTGTAGTGCATTCAGTGGATCAAAATTTGCAATATTCATTCCTTCAAATGGTTTTTCATCTCGAATTCTAGCTTCATGGCTCTTCGGGTTCATATTATTTTTGAGTAAGTACTTTATTTGAGTAAAAATTAAATTAATTTTGTTTTCTTTCGAATAATTTATGGACGAGATTTAGACCTTAAACGTATAAAGAAGAAGATGTAAGGCTGGTAATAATATGATAATGACACTGACTCAGGAATACACAAATTAATTAGGTAAAAAACGTAAAACCTAAAGCATGATTTTAGAATGATGTCTACAAAAATTTTCTATCTGTGATTGTTGTGTCAGTGTCACTCACTTGTGTGTCAATGTCAGTTGTGTCACGAACGTCACGTCCTCAGAACAATAAGCTTTAGTTAATGTTCTGAGGTCACGTCTATTTTTTTAATTCTCCATTATTTTAAGGAAAGCAAAAGGATCCAGCCAACTTAGTTTATTTTTCTTGAATTTTACTCTAAAATATACCCATATCCCGTGACACTCGTCACACATTTCGCAACACATAGAGAGTACGAATCAAATGGTAAACAGAGTTCATGATAGTGACTGATGAGGTAGTGAAGACCACTATAAACTTTTCAAAGCCAAATGACCATTTCATAGCATAGCCATCAAAAACATTGAATATTTTTAACCGACTTTCCAACGTGAATGATGAATAAATTATTAGATTTTAATTTCAACATTATATAAATATTAGAAAAATTAGTACAAAGATGTTGGTGGTTAGAAAAATTATGGTATTGATGCGGGATTCGAACCGCGTCCACTGTAATCCGGGTAGGTTAGTTGAGGCTATTTTTTTTATTTTTCTTTTTTAGAAAGATTTTGGTGGTTAGAAAAAGAATTTCGAAAAATTATGATCTTGAGGCGGGAATCGAACCCGCGTCCGCTGCTATCCGGGCAGGTGCCTGACCGCTCGGCCACCCAAGACACTAATTAACTTGCCGAAATTCTTCTAACCTTTACACTTCACGTTGTAAGCCAACGGGTATCCTCGCAATGTAGAAATAAATTTCAAACATTCCAAAGCAGATATTTTTACAAATACCGTGCGTTCGGTTAAGCTTGGGTTTGCTTTACAAACTATTTGATTTTTAATTTTAACATTATATAAATGTTAGAAAAATTAGTAGAAAGATTTTGGTGGTTAGAAAAAGAATTTCGAAAAATTATGATCTTGAGGCGGGAATCGAACCCGCGTCCGCTGCTATCCGGGCAGGTGCCTGACCGCTCAGCCATCCAAGACACTAATTAACTTGCCTAAATTCTTCTTACCTTTACACTTCACGTTGTAAGCCAACGGGTACCCTCGCAATGTAGAAATAAATTTCAAACATTCCAAAGCAGATATTTTTACAAATACCGTGCGTTCGGTTAAGCTTGGGTTTGCTTTACAAACTATTTGATGAATAAATGATTAAGTTGTATGTGCTAGTTTCCGTTGCCTTCCATAATAGAAGAAAAATTCATACTTTTGACAAGCACGTGTGTGTGTCAGTCAGTCAAATAGTCATTTTGTGGTTTTGTTTTGTTGCTGTTTGTCTGGTGATATTAATTTTGAAATTGTACCATAATTTAACTATAAATCTGTAGTAAATAGACAAGCATAATGGAAGAAAATACACCAACAGTTAGTTTGGTATCGTGCATGCATTTCGTGAGACGAGGTGTTGCAAAAGCAATACCAGAAAAGGTCTGAAACCAAAATGTATCCAATTTAAAAACTAATATTCTTAATCTTATTTTACGCAATAGCTCTCTTTTTATTAATGTTTTTACAGATTGAGTTGACAGAAAAAGAATTAGAAAGTATTATCAAACAAACAGCAGATGATTTGAGGTAGGTCTACATATTTTAATTTTTTAACCTTTTATTTAAAATATTCTCGTGGACTATGTAGCCGGGTAGTGACGGCAGAGGGGAATACAATTGTTACCAACTCTGCCTTTCTCGTGGGTATTCTACAAGGCGACTAAGAGTTAAACTAGGAATGGGCAGCAGCATTTCTGTTGCAATATCTAGTAAATAAATGCTACAAAAGTTCCTGGTAAATAGCAATAGGCTTATTACACGACTCTTGGAATAAACTGGCGAAACGCGGGTGTTATAACTCCTCTGCCTTGTCACAAAAGTTGGTCACCTATACCAACCCTAGCCTTTAGTATAATAAAAAGGCTGTTATATAGGGCAACATTTTCCTAAGCCCTGGTTCACCTTTTGCTACACTCCAACCAAGTTTTTAAGTCAACATAATAAACCTGTGCATAGGTAGATACAATAGCATTCCTATAATATCCCTCTGTAATTTACCAATTCATAACACAAATTTTAATTGTCTTTAAAGAATAGGGGAAGCTGGAGATGATTTGAGTGACGAAGATGAAACAGAAGGCCAAGAGCCAAGGCCACCAGCTGATCCTAATGACGAATTCAATTTTGAAAATTATGACCAAGAAGAAACAAGTAAGTCAATTAATTCTATTGCTAAGAAATGTTATTTAAATTATTGCTTTTGCAACTATGTAATTATGATTTTACAATGTTACAGAGTGCAATGTGAGAGACTGTCAAATCATAAATGGCTAGCAACTACACAATCAGCCTGCTTAGTTGTTGTAACTATTTGTTAATTTGGTATCTGTTAACTTACTGCTGCACTCAGAGACGACAATTAACTTTAATAAGTACTTAATACAAAAAAAATGTCAATCAAAACTAGACTATAGGCAATAATAGCAACATGATTTGTATTGACATTTTTTGTATTAAAATAAAATGGCCTTTATTTCTGAAACATTTACAGTTGGGTTTTCATTTCATAATTCATAAAATATCACATGTCAGAGTGTCTTAGAGCAAAGGCCACTATCTGTTTTTGTACTCATCAATGTTAATGACACCTCTGAGTGAGTGGCGCAGTTGGGGCATAGTTTACTATTGACCAATTGTTAAAAATTGTTTCTTTAAATATCACTGATATTTAACAATTAGTAACAATATCAGACAGATATTTATCCATTAGTAACTAAAATTGTTACATATCAGACTGATATGTGACAATTAGTAACAGTTTTTAACAATTGGTTAACTATGGATCAAAAAACCGACCCTACCCATTACAGCGAAACATTTTATTTTAATTACATATACTTTTCATGGTCTTCTATGTCAAGATATGTTTTACTCCTACTCCTAACTGTACAAAATGCACACTACAATTTTACTATTTATGTTGCCAGTAATCATTTATTAGACATTGATGCCATAGTAAACAGCTGAAGCAGTCCTCCTTACCTCTTTTACAATTCACCAATTAGTTCCGTGATATGCAATTGGTTAAAAAACTTCCATATGTGTAAATAATTTATGTAATTATGTTACTTTCTTTCACAGACAACCCTATAGGAATTGGCACTGTTGCTACTTTACCCAACTTAGGAGATCTCAGTGAAAATGTTCAAATCAGGGTAATTTTAATTCAATTGATTTTTTTATATTCAAATAAAAATATTTAAGGTTACTCTGTGGCGGCTTTTGTTTATCACAATAATATAATTAAGGTTCATACAATAGTCAAGCCAATCGTTATTAAATAAATTGCCAATCCAACAGCTTGGTAGAACAGTGAATAGTGTGCTTGGCTTGTGATTGCGTAAACTCAGCAAAGATCGCTTAGTTGGGTGAACTATGATGGGTGACCAAAATATATTATTAATTATCTCTGGCTTTTGCTTGCTTAGATTAGAAGCCACAGCAAGCCATTGATCTGGGTTTTGTTGCATCTGTGGTTGTAAATACCCCCCAATCGGCACTGAATCTGGGTGGTATGGTATTCCACATTCTCCCTATATTGTTTCATCCATGGGAAACATTCTAGGTGTGACCTTCCGTTTCAACCTATTAATGTACCCACTGTATGACAAGAGACAATTGGGAATATGAACAGGGTTGGTGATATATGATGGTAATGGCAATGGGCTCGCCACCTATTACATGGGACCTAGCATAATTGGCGAAACGTGGGTGCTAGTTTACCTCTGCCTACCCCTTCAGGGATATAAGCGTGATTTATGTATGTATGTATTGGTGATATTTTTTTATCCTTTGTCATTTCGACATGCAAAATAATTTGCAATTTACAACTTACAGACGGAAGGACCAGATAGTGATGAAGAGGATGACATTATTAAAGCTGATGATAACCTGCTCTTGGTTGGCCATGTTGAAAGTGATGCTAGTATATTGGAAGTATACAGTGAGTATTTATTAGGTTTCATAACACTATTTATCTCACTAGTTATATGAATATCCTATATGTAGTTGATAATTCAAAATTATTATATCCAATTCAATATTAAATTAATTTGTTTAGTAATAAGCTTCTAGCTAGTTATTTGTGAAAACTATGTAAGGCACACTTACTTATTCTATAATACTTTGAAACTAGTATAGATTAAAATGCTGTTAATTTTCCATGAAATAAATAAAATAAGTTAAAATTGAACACAAGACAAATTAGGATAAGGTTAGTCTTTTAATCATATTATGTTTCAGTTTACAACAAGCAAGAGGGCTCATTCTACGTGCACCACGATATAATACTGCCATGGTTCCCGCTTTGCATAGAATGGCTGAGCCATGACCCTTCAGATGCACAACCGGGTACCTATTATTTATTTGTAGTATTTTACTATAATATCATAAAATAACGCTCATTTAATACGAGAGGGACGCAACTAAAAAAAATACTTCGAAATATTGTGTGTTAAGGGCCTGTTTCACAATCGACAAGTAAGTTCGAAGTAGCTTACTTTGCAGTTTAATTGACATATATTTCATATCACAACTGTCAAATGAGCTGCGAAGTCGGCTACTTCGATTGTGAAACAGGCCCTTAGACTTAATGTTGCAGAAATGCCATTTTAAGTTGTCTCTTTTGTATTTAAGAAGTTATGTCTCCCCATCTTCTTATATTGTCATAAATTTAGAACACCCCCATCGTTCCCACGGCTGTCATACGTTAGTTTAACGAAGAAGAAGAAGATTTCCTATCTTGAAACTGCTTGTACAGTGACAAGAGAATTAGACGGTGAAAAGAAAAGCGACTTTACTATTTTTAGGTAACTTATGCGCCCTTGGGGGTATGGACCCGGTGATTCAAGTGTGGGATCTGGACATAGAGAACTGCTTAGAACCAGCCTTCAAGCTCGGCAAGAAACCGAACAAGAAGAAGAAAACGAAGAGATTGGGTCACAAAGACGCTGTGCTGGATCTCTCTTGGAACAGGAATTTCACGTAAGCAATGCGTTTTACTGGTAAACTTCCCTACCCCTCTAGATAAGCTAATCTACCCTAGCCAATCTATTCTAAAAAAAATAGAATACAAATGTAAATTTTTGACAGCTTCTCTTACTTTTGACACGACGGCCGGCATGTTGTTTTCTCTGTAAAACGTCAGTATCATACATTCGTATTCTATTCGTTCGCCTTGTCTTGTCTTTTGTCTGTTGTCATTGGTGTTAGACAAATTGAATAATATAATTTTTTATATGTAACTGTTTGTTTCTTAATAAATAAATAAAAAAAAACTGTTACATTTTGTATAAAATATGTTACTGCTGTACTATACAGGCACGTGTTGGCAAGCGGCTCGGCGGATAAGACAGTGCTGCTATGGGATCTCGACCAGGGCACACCGCACACCAAGCTCAACTACTTCGAAGACAAGGTATGTTGGACATGTCGGCATTGCAACTAGTCTTCTTCTTCTCCTGCCCTTATCCAGCTCTAGGCGAGGTAGGCACTACATGTTTTCTTCTTCCACTCCTCCCTGTCCTTCACTAATTTCTTATCCACCCCTCTCGTATCCTCCCTTATCCATCCATCTTTTCTTTGGTCTTCCTCTCCGTCTACGCCCTTCCTTCCACGGTCATACCTAACACTCTTCTGCCAACATAGCTTTCATCTCTTCGCATAACATGATCAAACCATCCAAGTCTATCAATCCGCAGTCTCTCAGTCACTGCCGCTACTTTCAAACTTCCTCTGATATACTCATTCCATAACTTGTCTCTCCGTGTCATACAACACATCCATCTCTCAAAAAACTATTATGTATACATTATTTAAATTAAGTTGCAATTTTCCCAGAATCGTTTTTGAGATAGTGTACAAGTACATGGGCCTGTTTTGAACTTTTTTTATATTGATGACGCCCTTACCTATGATGACGATGGTTAATAAATGAATATTATTAAATATTTTAACACTCACACCCATCATCTAGCCCAAAGTAAGTAGCCTAAGCACTTGAGTTATGGATACTAGATGACGGACATATTTTTAATATCATAATAATGATGTATATACATTTTGAAAATATACTACATAAACATATTATACACAACCATGGCTCGGGAACAAATATTTGAGTTCATCACAAAATTTGCCCCAACCTGGATTAGCACTCCATTATGTACTAACTGTACAAGTATACTGCGTAATACTGCGATGCCCGATAAATGGCAATAGGCTCGCCACCTATTACATGGGACCTGACACAATTGGCGCAACGTGAGTGCTAGTTCACCTCTGCCTACCCCTTCGGGGTTATAGGCGTGATTTATGTATGTATGTATGTACAAGTATATGGGCCAGACTACATACATTCTGGAACATCTCCCGTCTTTACCCTAAGATGATGATGATGTTGGTGCCGACAGGTGCAAGCGGTGGCGTTCCACCCTCTGGAGGCCCAGACGCTGCTGAGCGGCGCGTGCGACGGGCGCGCCAGGGTGACCGACTGCCGCGCGCCGGACGCGCACAAGGCGTGGCCCCTACTGCCGGAGATCGAGCGCGTCGTCTGGGACGTGCACAACCCGTTCTGCTTCGCCGTGAGTCACATTATATTCCGACAAGTCCCCCCCCCCCTCCCCGCATCGCCCGCCCCCGCTGGCATCTGCTGGAGTGCCCCGTCCCCGCCACCGTCTCGTACCGCAGGAGGGTCGCGCACGAAATTGTCGGACTATAGTAGTATGTTGGTTTTGGCATGTTTATTTGGTTGGTGGTAGGACTTCTTTGAAGTCCGCCTGGCTAGCTACCACCGTGTTATCAAAATCTGTCACCATAATAATAATGTTAACAGCATTATTGTGTTCCGACAATGTGTGATAAGATAGCCAGCCCCTCTGTTGTTGAAGGTTCTAGGTGTAGCTCGATTCCATCTTCAGCCCTAATCGTCACTTACCATCAGGTGAGATAAGGGCAAGAGCTTTGTTGTCTAACATAAAAAAAGTATAGATATATAGATCGTCATTTTAAACCGTCTCCGTGCGGCTGCCCCATTTCAAAACCTAGCAAGATCCTGACAGCAAATTTTGCAGGAGAGCGTATAAACGTAAAATAGTCAGGTCAGCCTTTGAAAACAGCACAAACCACATGAAAACCCAGCAAGTCACAGAGCCTTACAAGATTTTGAAATAGTCAAAGTTCAAAGGTCAAAGAGGAAAGCTGCTGCCCGTTAGGTACTCATCGCTGTCTTTATCCTTAGGGGAGAAATAGGGCTGATCCCAGGCTTTCCCCGCTTGAAGGGCTAGGGGAACACCGGAGTGGTTTAGTGGTGTATGCCCGACTGGACCGTCGGCCGCCTAGCTAGCGGCTGATATGGTGCGTAAAGGCAGTCCACTCCGTTAAAAAAAAATAAGGGAGTGATAGGGGTGGTGGGTGAAAATTGTATCTTGCTCTGCCGTCACCATTTCAATGTTATACAAATGTTTCCTTTGTAATCATTATTGTTAGCTGTACGTTTGACGGATGACAATTTGAGGGGACTCGGGAGCATAGCACCCGAATCTATTAAATAGTAGCGCATGTGTCACTTTCTAGATGAGCAACAACGAGGGAAAAGTTGCCTATGTGGACTGCAGGCAGGATCAACTCCTCTGGACAATACAAGCTCACGAAAAGGAAGTCACAGGTACTGCCTTATTCGCAATATTGGTACTGTCTCATTCGAAATGTTGTGCCGTAAGAGGCACGTACGGCACTCCTGAGCTAATAAAACACACGAGTAAATAAACGGAACAGAGAATAAGTTTGTCAACTGGTCGCTAGGCGAGACTGGAAAAAACCGGTCGCTAAACCAGTTGATAAACTTACACTGTTCCGTTTATTTACTCATGTGGCTAAACTCCGTGCCTTTGAGGCTATTCGTTTGCGTTACTGGGGCAGCTAGACTCAACTGGGAAATGCCTGCCGCAGAGGAAACCTGTCAGAGAATACTAACTTGAGGACTAAGGTCTTCTATCTAAAAATCTGGTAGATACTGTAAAGGGACCTCTGCCTAGGTCTTTAAAAAATGCTAGGTGGTGTATCAGAAATGCCTTGTACCGTGCGTGGGAGAATTGGGGAATTAGGTGACAATTGTATACTGCTCTGTCGTCACTACAAAGCATGTAACCTAACGCTCGTTTACCTTTTTGTCCAATAAATAAACACCTAAGTTGCCTGCAAGAGATTGCTTATGCCAATAAGGCCGCCTATTGTTCATGCATGTCCATTTTTCGTTGTGTTATCATTTTTGTTATTGCGTTTGTATTAACACTTCGTACATTCTTTTATCCAGGTTTAATACTAAGTGAGAATATACCCGGAATGATGGTGACAGTCAGCACGGATGGAAAAATGAAAACTTGGGATATAACAAGGTGAGCGCTATGACGTAGTCTTTACACACATCACTTGATAAGAGAACGAACGACAGTGTGTTTTATTTTATGTAAAGTGGTCACATTTGAAATATCAGCCTGCCTAGGCAAGTAGCCATCTATACGCTGGAATAGAATATTCATGTCAATTTTTTACATTTGAAATAAAACAACTTTTACGGATTAGACTCGCGTATATTTAGGTGTTTGGCATTTATCTATCTAGTTACAGACCCACCAACTTATCTGTGAAATGGAGAAAATGGGAACTACGGCCGCCATGTTGAAATGTCATTCGATTGCAGTGGCGTGGCGTGAAAAAACAAGTTAGGCAACCCACAACTATATGAGTTTCTTATGGTTTAAGCATTAACTTTTAACACCGCCTGCTAGGACACGGCTACAACTGTTCAACGCCATCTAGTGCCGAAGCGGAGAACTACGTTGCCACTTTTGCGTGCTTGTGCTTTGTTTTATACAGCCAGAAAGAGAGATCATTATACAAACAAAAGCCGTGTTAATAAGGGAAGGACGATTCAACCCGGTCCGGAGCGGCTTGCAGGAGCGGCGCACGACCACGATATTGAGTGCAGTTCACAAAAGAAATTCCGCTTTTATGGCTATTGCAATAAGATCTAAAATATTTACTTTTGACGGAACTTGTTTTCGTGGGAGTTTATTACTAATGTGTGCGTGTGTCGTAGTGTATCGATGCATAAGCGCGTAGGCTGCCGAAATGCCGGCTTGATGCCGGCTTGTAGGCAAACTTTAGGTACTATTTCGCGTTGCGTGCGCCTGACAAGACTACGCTTGTCTGTGTGCGTGCAGGCGCTGTATAGCAGGCGTCCATAACTCGATATTTAGCGAGTTACTTGAAGGAATCTAGAGAGCGGGAGCGAATTGTATGTACCTGTGTTGCATATTGTTTCGCGCGCGTTTAATACTGTTATGATAAGATTATATTGATGGATTTTTTTTATTTGCTTATAAAATGGTATTGTACTTGAATTATGGTAATGATTTTTTTATGCTCGCTCGTTTGGTACGGCTGTTGGGAATCGGGTTATATGGACGCTCCGCCACTGTTCGATTGTCAGTGTCTACTATACTATACAAGGGTATACATATGCAAAATTACTTTTTTTTTCTCCCTATATTTTAGGTCTTTAGTGTATATTTTATCTGTAGCCTTATGAAATAATGTGTGGATGAAATGAATTTTACGTTAAAATATGGGTGCCACATATTTTAACGCATCTAGGGAGTGCGTGGCGCGAATTGAATGGTCACAGAGTTAATAATGGTGCTTGATGAAATGGATAAAACCACTTTTTATAGTGATCTTACCACAACAAACACATCATGAGACTTATTTTCGATGATTCTGCATAATTGCACATCAACACGGATGCTTGTGCATCAAAATAACACCACTTTCACCGCACAAAATCCACTCTGTAACAATTTTTGAATTAGTGAAAATAAATCTGACTGACACCACGAAACGCGCCAAACACTCAAAATTACTTTTTTTTATATAACGTCCTAGAGTGGGAAAAGGGAAAGAAGAAGAAGTTTATTTGCAAGTTATTAAATTTCATTTGCCTACTTTGCTAAACATTTAAGATGTAAGTGGATACCTACATTATATTAATTGAATGCCAGAGAAAAAGCTAATGTGCGTATCTACCTACATTAATTTTCATATTTTTGAAGACTATTTAGTACTTATATTACCATTTTATTATTATAAAACAATGTTAGGTATTGTTTAAAATAATAAAATTATTTTAAATGTTTACCTAGTTCCTTATCTGACATACCCAATCATGGGTAACTTTTATTAATTGGCAACACTAAAGCGACGGTGGCGCTACCACTCAGTTCACAGATAAGTTGGTAGGTCTGTACCTATTATTTAACCCGACCTTTCAATCACTTTACAGAGGCCGTGCGTGGCAGTAGCTTCTCTTTCACTTGACATGACGATAGTCATGTAACACGTCAGTTTCATACATTTGTATTCTATTCGGTCGAATAGATTGGCCTCTTGGCTAGGGAGGCAGTTTAGTCTCATTATCACAGCCGTTATAATTCGACTCACTGCTGGGACACAAGGCCTCTCCTTTTCAACGAAGGAGGTAAAGGCAGTAGTCCACCACGCTTACAGTGTAAGGTGATCAATACCTCTTTGCTGACTATTACGGATAAGACTCGCGTATAATTAGGTTATGAACTAATTATACGCGAGTCTTATCCGTATAAGTTGTTTTATTTCAAATGTGTAGTGCTCGTGCAAATATAAGAAAACATGATGTATACCTCTTTGCTGATCCATTAGCTGCTTTGATGCTATTCTACTCTGCCGGCATCATCATCTATATAATTAAAAATTAGCGTGTAATTAGATACGCCGTGTGGTGACGGCTGAGCAGAATACAATTGTCACCACCCCAAATCTCTCCCGCGGGTGTCGTACAAGGCGACTAACGGTTAAGACAGCAATGAGTAATGGGCAGCAGCGTTCTTATGCCATCTAGCAATGTGCTGATATTTAGACGGAACTCGCGGTATAAACCCTTGTTACACCAGTGGTCTCATTGGTATGATGCACAGCGCGGGCGCGAGTCAGGTGAGCGAGCGGGCGTCGCGTGTGGGCAAAGTAGCTATTCATTTTGATTTTCTTGATGATGTGGTGTTTTACATCTTTCTTATTTTTAAATGCATTTCGTCGATAAAGAGACATAGGTATCAAAACTGTTTGCATTTTTTATCTCGTTATAATGGCTAGAGTATAAAATAGATATACCTAATATCCCGTAGATGCAGTAAAAACGCTTGTTACACACATGGTCTGTTTGGTATGATGCACAGCGCGGGCGCGAGTCAGGTGAGCGAGCGGGCGTCGCGCGTGGGCCAGGCGCTGTGCTTGGCCGCGTGCCCGGAGGCGCCGCTCGCGGTCGCGCTCGGCGGGGACAACAAGCAGTGCTGCATCGAGCTGGTCGACCTGGCCGACTCCGATCAAGGTAACCCACTGTGCAAGCAGACTCCTCTCTGGGACCGTTTGCGGTCAAGTTGCACTTACAGCTTGGCAAAAAGGTGTTTGCTGCGGTGACAGATAGAACTAATAGGGATGATGACACTAACAAATAATCACTGATATAATGATTTATAATAATAATTTAGGATAAGGCGATTCGTTAATAGTCACTTGTTATCAGATTATACTTGTGATTGATATTTATTTTATAAAAATAAAAGTACAAAACTTAGCAATCCGCCATATTTGCTAAAACGCCGCGTGATGTCATTATTTAGTTACCTCCATTTTGACATTTTATTTGCCAATCAAATTCACTAATTTTATAGAAACTGGCCTTTTTACGAAATAGTGACGTCACACAGACGCCACTACTGTTTTGGCGGAAATTTTAAATTGCCTTATTCAAAACATGTTTTTTTCTATCAAAATCGATAGTTTTTACAAAAATATACTTTATTTTGGGTAAAGTAGACACGTATGAAAAATATGGTTTAGTTTTTCAAAATTAGTCAACATGCCTATTACTTGCGATCTGATACATTCTTTGTTTTATTGCCCTTGGTAAATAATGTACTATTGCGACATGGTTTAAATTATTTATAGCCTTGTAAAATATCGAAAAACTTCCTGCGCGCGCAATGCGATAAAAAATGGATAGATTTGCTTTTTCTATACAGGTACCGAAAAACCCCTTTTTAAAATTAAGCCTATTTCTTTTAGAAAATGATTATATAGCGCCTTTGATAAAATTAGTATTACACATTTTTATTTGTGTATATTTTATAGTAAAAGATACATCGAGATTGTTCTGTCTCTCGTTATAATGGCTGAAATATAGTTAGTCCATGCTATTGAATCTTAGTTCCATAAACAGCCGTTTCTTCACCATTCTATTCCCATTCTGCTCCGACTCCGTATTATGTAAGCCGATTTGAGTTGCTTTAGTCTACCAGTTTCTCTCACTCGTTCAAAATTCATAATAGCAAAGTGGGAGAGTAACGGTTTACCTGGGGTCGGCGCAGTATGTATGACATTATCAACTTCCTTTTGATTCATACGCCGAAAAGGTGCTAGTGATGAACTCAATGCCATAAACAATATTTTATTTTTAATTGCAGTGACAAACCGATTCGGATCCCGGCCCATGGTCACAGTCAATACGGAGCCCAGTGCTATGGAATCATAGTATATTTTATAGAAACCTAATAAATTATATTATACTGTTTCGATTTATTTAGTTTCCATTTCAGTATATAACCCTATTACAAACAAAAAAAACACCACATTTTGTTGTGTTGTACTGATGCGAGATAATAAAAAAATATTGTGGTCTTTTTTTCTGTGGAATAATTATTTACGTTAAAATAATAGTAGATTTTCTATCAAGTGCACAAAACGAATCATTTTTGTCCGAGACTTTTAGCAGCCCAAGCCGAAGGCGAGGGCTGATAGTAATGTCGAGGATAAAAATGGTTTTGTGGACGAGTTAGAAACTCTGCTTTTCACTTCGATTGCGAGGAATTAAAACAGTAATTTATCTTAACATTTCTTAAAATTCAAACTAAAATTAGTACAGTTTTGAATACTAAAGGAAATTGTTTTTCCCATTGATATTAGGCTTGGGCTGCAGACCTATACAGCCAAGTATTAAATTTATTTTGAAATAATAATTTTCTTAAATTAATTTAATACTTACCGTACCTACTTGAATTAAAATTCTAACATCTTTTATGTGTTAAAAAACACCTTAGGCAAATAAATTTAAGTAAATATTAAAAAATAACAAATTCTATGTCTGAATTACTTATTGAGTTTGGCTGCATAGCTCATTTTCTTTGCCCTAATATAGATACTTTTATGATTAGATACGTTAATGCTCTAGAGCACAAAATTCGATTTTGTGCAGCCTATATCCTGCACAAACAAGCACTTTCAGAGCATGAGAGGTGAAAATATTTTTATTATGTTCAAATAATTAATCCCCATTTTCCATTGCTCTCCCCGTCTAAGAAGAATAAGGAAATTAATGGTTTTGGATATGCTAGCAATGAGAAAGTCATCTGTTGTCTATTACAGAAGATGTAAATGATCACGTATGAGCAGAGCAGTGTTATTAGTTATACTCTAATCACTGCTTAAGTTTGTACAGATAAAGCCTTACGAACAAAATGTCTATTAATTAGATTGTAATAAACAACTGATCTAACGTCACACAATGTTAAACTCCAACAAAATAAAAACCTGTCCGTAATCCCGACCAATAGTGAGACATCAGCAATGAAAAGACGAATGATCTAATTGAAACTAACAAACACCTTCCATGACTTAATATTTATTATACTTTGTACAAGATTATATAATCCGTCACCATTTATGTACCTCGAAGTACTTGGCGTTTATGGCTGCCTCGCAGGCTATAATTTCGCCCGATTGTCACTGAAAAGAGACGAAAGAGAACTAAATTTGGATAATTTTATGATAGGCCCTTTAATATTCTCTTAATAAACCTTCCATATGGATGGTAGAATATAGGGAGAATAGCCGATAGCCCTCCGCGCTGACCCAGTACGGATTGTTGTGTATATGTAGCTGGTATATTGTAATGTTTATATAGTAAACATTATACACGGTACTGTCTTCACAAAAATTAAAATAGTTGTTAGCCTTACATCTATGAATGACTTGGTTCTAAAACTACAAATAAAACGAACACCATAAAAACATAATAATATATTTGCAACATATCTTACATCGCTATAAATTGTGTGTAAATATGAATAAATATGAATCAACGGGCTAGTGTCAAAATCGTTGTTGCACGCTCCAAGCGGAAGTAAATAGTAAATCTAAAAGCACATAATACTGGTGGTGTTCAATTACCCTAAAGTTTTTACTAAGACAAAAAGTGTCGAGACCAATAAGGTCTATACAGCCACAATATATAATTGAACACATCAATTTGTAAATCTGCTGTGACATTATTATAAATATTGAGTATACAATAAAAAGCATGCAAGACTTTTTTTTGTACACTAACTATGTAAGTAAAATGAATAACAACCTATCAATAACTTCTGTACCTAATATTTTCCCTTGCATAAATACAATGTTAATTAATATATTTTGTCACTATAGCGCTTTTTTTAACCTTCATTTGCCCGGTAAATAATAAAAATATAATTTAAGTTTGAATGTCCATAATATTGAAAATAATTCATTGATAAATTAAAATGCTAGATTATTTAAAATAATAATTGATATAGCAGTACCCACATTTAATAACGAATAGAAATATAAATGTCACTTTGTCAAGATGTATTTTATATTAAGGGCCTGTTTCACAATCGACAAGTAAGTTCGAAGTAGCTTTTCAGATCAATTGACTTATATTTCATATTACAACTGTCAAATGGTCTGCGAAGTAAGCTACTTAAAACTTACTTGTCTATTGTGAGACAGGCTTAACTCTTATAGAGTAAAACATACATTTTATAAAAAAATATAAACTATTAGTAACAGTTTGGTAACAACAGTTTCATAATAACGTAACAATATTATTTAATGATGTCAATGACTGAGATAATAACACAATACCAATTGTGTATTTCTAGAACTATACATACAAGTAAATATTGCAGATATGACATTTATTACTAATCAAATAGTCTGTAACCGATATAGCACTGCACTTACAGCTAGCTATAGATAATAATATGCTACTATTTTGTTAGCGCTTCTAAGAAGATACAAAAAAAATAACAGGAACAACAGAGAACTATCTAATTATTTAGTAATAATTAATGTTGAAGTCTCAACGCTACATTACTTACTAAATGCATAATAATATTAATAAATGTTACATATTCCTAACAGTATGCACTAATATCAGTTATCTACATGTCATATCCACCTTACTTACTTTGATAAAAGCGACGTTAACTCTGGAAGAGAGTGTGTTTAGGCGATTTTATTTGATCGTTTAAATTTACAATGCCTTGAATGATGAGTGATGAGTTAAAATTAACCTTTATACGATCTCTTTATTATGTGGCCTTACCCGATCTCTTTATTATGTGGCCTTACCTTACTTTAAGTGTTGATACGGCCGTCTACTGTCAAAGACTAAGTACAAAATTAACTTCACGAATCGTAAAAAAGAACTTGAGAAATAAAATTTCTTTAAAAAAAAAAGGCATATAATAAGAACTTTTTTCTGAGTACTACTATGCTTACTGTATGTAAGTATGTAGCATAGAGAATGTGCCGGTACTTACGCTAAGCTATATTGAACACGGAGTAATTTTGGTCATTTACACTTCGATGCTCCTATCATATTAACCGCTAGATGGTTGAGCATATTTATCGTAACTACGTAACCCCAATATTAATAACAAAAGTGCACGAGGTTTCGACTTATTTATTTATGAAGTGCATTTAAAATAATGAAAAAGAAACTCGTTGTATAGTGGATTCACAGGCCAAATTGATAACATAACACTTAGTTCTATGGCCACACGGCATATTTGGATTATTACTTTAAGGATTTCTGATTAACACATTGTTACACGGGCAATTATGTGGCTATAATTGCTTGGCAACTGAATCTGGAGCAATTAAGTGGAGCATCACAATTAATTGCGGCAATTATTTCGGGAATAGTTGCTCCATGTATTCCACATTTCTCAATTTCGCGAATAGAGAAGTTGCTAATATCGAATCGGTTTGGAAATCTTTAGATTATCCTTCTATCTAGTTTATACATACAACTACGTCTCGTTTTCGCGAGAGTAACAGGCCGGCAGGGGCGCGTTATTAGGATTGCGTATTAACTAGTTTTTAAAGTTGTTCCATATTGCATGGCCGTATCTCAGCAGCAGCTTACCACATGTTGCCGTCGCCCTAATTTGCTAAATGTGGTCGTGACGTTGATAGTTGACGAGTATCGACAGGATTTGAGCAATTTTAAGGTGAACGCACACTTATGCGACCCGAACGCGCCGAAGTCAACGAATTTAAAGAAATCTTTATATTGTATCTTGAAACCTCGCACTATTACCGGAGTCCGATTAGTGCGAATCTGTCAAAAACTTCAGAACCCTACAAGAATTCGGGTGACGTCATCGGAATCGATGCGCACAATGCGGACGAGTGTCACGGGTAGGTCTCGTGCTCCTACACAGCCCTAAGGAATAGGGGTCAATGAGACACGGGGTCCGCGGCAACAGAATAAAAACATTTATTTAAAATGGGTACGAGCGGTTCTATTTGCTCTTCAGTGCTGGTACTCCCCTGATGCTGGCCGAAGAATGAAGCGGGGGTAGAGTCAGAGTTTCAGTGCCAATAGTCCAGTGGTAATTTATATAGCCTCTTTCTTACTGCCTGCTGTACATCCAGGACAGAGCAAGCGTCGGAAGCAGGAAGTAGGTACGGAGGTCGACCCTTGGACCCTGGAACGTGCCACGAAGAGAGGCATTGACGTTTGAGAAAAAAGTCACTTTTAAGTAGGAGCATTAAAAAATATGACAACTGCCTAATTTTGTTCCTTGATCACATATACTATTAATCTAAGACAAATTGAGTCTGTTGAACATTTGATAAGAAAAAAAGTTACATTCTACGTCAATCAAAACAGTGATGTTATGATTGACACATCAATATTGTATCGGTATTTATTTGGAACTACATGTGTTCCCGCGACTTTGTTCGGGTAAATTTTTTCGCGGGATAAAAAGGAGCCTAGGTTACTCAGGTATAATGGAAGCATTCTAATGTAATGAAAGTAAAATAAGTATAGATAGGTCGACATGAAGTGAAACAGTTATATATAATTATAATGACAGGTAACTTTTATTAATGTTTTGAATCAATATCT
The DNA here is from genome assembly GCA_963931975.1 of Cataclysta lemnata. Lineage (NCBI taxonomy): Eukaryota > Metazoa > Arthropoda > Insecta > Lepidoptera > Crambidae > Cataclysta > Cataclysta lemnata. The sequence goes on from OZ008342.1 coordinate 15,018,879, forward strand.
GATGAATCGTCACTGACACAAGATGAACTCTCATCGACATTTATTATAAATTCTTGTTCTTTTAAATTGTCTAAGCCCCCATGAATTTTTCAATCCGACATTATAGTATTTTGGGTTCTTCTAACAATATTATCCCTGTTTTCGGCAGTTACTTCGGCACAGGCATTTATTAATAGATTTTTAATTTTGTTCGCCGTTACAAGGTATTGATATCGTATATACTAATCATTTTTTGGTCCCAACACTAAGAACTGTCAAATAGAATAATTGGATAATATAAAAGAATATATAAATATATTGAATAATTGGACGGAGTATAGTAGCTGTGTCGTGGTGTTTAGATTAATCAAAAACAGAGATAAAAATGTAATAATTACATATTAAATGAAATCAATGAAATAATTTATTATTTAATTGCAAGGGTAGTTTAAGAAAGTTAGCAAAATCGGTTACGTTATGATAATAGAACATATAACAAGTGGTTATAATGTGAATATATTGGTAAGAATAAATTAAATACGCCCAAGCAATTATGTACATACAATGTACTACTTTTCTAATTGCGTTCTTACAACAATTAACAAAATGTAACCACTTACCCAGTCTGGGGTTTCACGATAAACTTATATAAAATATAATAATTATGCACGTCTAGTGACGAAGGTGCACTTTATTAAATTATAAGCGTCGTTTGCTTAGACCTTAAAAGCAAGGAATATTTTATTATGTCCACTTGGAAGGTCGGCCATGGTATGAGACGCGGCAACAGATTGAATGAAAACAAAACCGGCGGGGGCGGCCAGTGAGTCGCTAAAACGTAGCTGTGACGAGGGGCGCTAAAACGTCGTATTAATTTTATTAAAATTATTCCTTTTTTTATTATTTTTCTATTAAACTATAAATATTTTAATTTTATAATTGTTTTATTTATTTATAATTATGATTATATTATAATATAACGTTACACGAGTCTTTCAATTCAGTGCCAACTATTTTTGATTCATTCAGCGCGAATAGGTGTGCGAGGCCTCCGCAGACTTCGGCGCGTTCGATAAGTGTGCGTTCACCTTTAGTTGCCCGTGTACCGCAATCCCGTGCCTTACCTGCCCGATTCCGTATTATGTAAGCTGATTTCAATTGCTACACGGCCTCCGCGAAGTACTGTGTGTTATGTTAGTTTCGATATATTAACATATTATTATCTTAAATGTGTGGTTTGCTTAGAGTCGATGTAGGTTGATGACATTTTTTGAGTATTGTAATGAATAACACACAATAAGGATGTTATCTGTGTGTGTACCTCATGAGTCAAGCGTGGCTTGGTTTTTCTTTAAAACGTAATGATTAGAATGACAGCTGTCACACTCATACACTTTTTTGTCTGTGCTTTTCGCACTTACAGTTTTATACTTGTTGCTCGCTGTCATTCTAATCATGTTACGTTTCAAGGACTGTACGTCCGAATGAATGTCAAAATATCTCTCACAGTTCAGAGGGGAACTTGGCGATCGCGTCGTCCATGGCCCTCGCGAAGTACTGCACGTTGCCCGGGTTCAGGCCGCATATATTGATGCGGCCCGAGCGCAGCAGGTACACGTGGTGTTGCCCGATGAGATGCTCCACCTGCCGCGGCGTGAGGCCCGTGTACGAGAACAGCCCTATCTGCTTCACTATGTGGTCCCAGTTGCCGGGCGTGCCGAGTCTGTGGACAATATAAAAAAAATATTGAAACCAACAAAAAAGACTGCACAGATTAGGCTATATGGACTAGATCCCCTTGCTTTCCCGTAAGGGGAGAATAAAAAAAAAAAACAAAATAAAAAACCAAGGTGTTTGTCGCGTTTTCATTGGCGTCAGTCAGATTTTTGTTCCAGTCATCCAAAAATTGTTACAGCGTGGACTTTGTGCATAGAACGTGGTGTTATTTTGACGTGAAAATGTGAGGAATAATTGAAATATGAGTGATACGGTGGTTTTCACCACCTCATCGGTCACCATCATGAACTCTGTTACTGGTAAATACAAGAAAAATAAACTAGAGACATGGATGTATGCACTAGATCCCTATGCCTTCCCTTAAAAAAAGAGAGAATTAAAAACAACAAAAAATACACACACTACCCACAGAAATCAACTTGGCACTTGCGAGGAATGCGATTACCCGCTCGCTTCTTTCCCGCTCACCGATCTCGCTCTCGAAGCGTTAGTACTGCCAGTGATTTCAAGTAGTTGGCAACATTGTTTAGTTAACGCAATCACAGTCCGAACGGGCCCAGCCCCTGCGCTATCGATCCAGGACAATATACTCTATTAAATACAAATTACTCACTTGATAAGTTCCGATCTCAAAGCTTCCCTCATCTGGATAACTCTGGAGGACATCATCTTAATGTGGTCCCTCCTGAAAACACAAGCTGTTTCAGTATATTTCAATCACTTTGTTATCAACACAACTAGAAAACAAATAATAGAGGAATAACATTTTTAAAACTAATCAAAATAGCGTGTATGTTACACGTACCTACGAGTTACTACTTGTGGTTTGCCCACCGGAATAAGATTCTGAGATTCCGGATTTAATTCAAAGGGGAGGGCATATTCGTGTTCGGTTGGGTTGGTGGTAAGACTTTTTTCTAGTCCACCTTCCACCATCTTATCTGTCTATCTGTCGTCGCCATAATGTTAATGTAAATAAGATCAGTTGACATGAAGGTTAAGATATTGCATGTCTAGCATAAAAAAAGTGATTTCGTACGCGTGAGCCTGTGTATGTCAATTAAAATATTGAATAAGCTGCCACATTCACTGCAAAATACGCAGAACCAGAAATATTATCTGAATAATTTAAAAACTTTACCCCTATCAAAAAGTTACTCTTCAATACAAGAATTGATAAATCATAAATTTTGTAGAACATAAAATTAGTAATAATTTCTGTAATAATAATACACACAATTAAACAAATATAAATAAAAGTTAATTCAGATAAAAAAAACTGGATGATGGCACTGGTGTGCGAAGGTGAACGTCAACAAAACTAATATTAGAGATGCTTCTAATGTCAAATACAACCAACAAATATCAAATTTAGTACGCATGTCGCTCGATGGGGCGCTTCAAATCGGCACAAGAAACATTTGTCATTTTTGTAGAAGTATTCAATCCAGCGTACTTATGCGTGCATATACGCAACTGCTGGCGTGCATGCGTGTGTGTATGTGTGTGTGTGCATGCGTGAATCGAGCATGCGTGTGTGTTCGTTCACTGACCACTCGTCGAAGAGCCGCTTCTCGGCCAGCACTCTAGCCACGACGCGCGCGCCGTGCGCCGGCGGGCTGGAGTACATGCCGCGCACCACCCACGTGAGCTGCGAGCGCATCGCGGGCACGCACGCCGCGTCCGACACCACCACCGCCAGGTTGCCCACGCGCTCGTCTGCCGGCCACGCGCACACGTTACACCGGCGCACATTTACAAATGCCTACTTAAGAGGGGGATGCAAACTACTTTTTTTAAGTACATATTTCACTGTATGAATGAAAGTGACTAGACTGAGTAAAAATATAGGATACAAATTTTTCAAGCATGACAAAATATCACGAACTTACGTTTAATTTAGAGCCAAAACCAATTTATTTTCAATCCTACAAAGCGACACTTACTGCGACCCTTATATGCCGTATATTTTCAAAAAAATATTCATAATTATAATAATATAAACAATATTTTATAAAAGATTTATTTATTTATTTAAGATTATTTAGGTCAATAATACGCTATACCTTTAGGAGACAAATAATATTTATCAAACCATCACAATAAATTGTAGTTTTTTATTTCCAAATAGCCCCGTCGGTACTTCACATCGCCTGTCTCGTGAAGTGTCATCAGTGAAGTCCTATTTCGCGGCCTTTGCAATACGTAATGTACCTACTATTAAGATCCACTTACTGTAAAGCCCGAAGTTCTTGGCATACGACTGCGCGCAGACCAGCTCGAAGCCGCGGCTGACGAAGTAGCGCACCGCCCACGCGTCCTTGTCGAGGTCGCCCGACGCGAACCCCTGGTACGCGCTGTCGAAGAACGGGAACAGCTTCCGTTCCTGGAGAGCAAAGATGCAGCTATAGGTCGACAAGTTCGTGCGCGACCCTCCTGCGGTACGAGACGGTGGCGGGGACGGGCACTGCAGATGCCAGCAGGGGCGGGCGAGGCGGGGAGGAGCGAGTTTTCCCTGCTCCCCGCATCACCCGCCCCCGCCAACATCCAGAGCGCCCCGTCCCCGCCACCGCGCCTCATACCGCAGGAAGGTCGCGCACGAAGTTGTCGGACTATTATATAAAACGACAAGCCTTGACAAATAGCCAATCTATTCGAACGATTACTTAGAATACAATTCCAAAGAAAATTGTGCTCGGAAAAAGTTATAGTCTTGTAACTATAATTTTTCCACCTTTTGCCAACCACGTTTTTCTTTGTAATCATTTTGTTCTCCTTCCACTTGCTACGATTCTTACATACTTCTTATGCAAGCCCATCGGTTTCGGGTACTCTTAGCCTGGCCGGTTTTTAATAGACTTTCAATTTAATTATGAAAGATCCGCCTAGGCCTTCCCCTTTCCATTTCTCCATTTACTTCCTCCATATAAATCCATTTTGTCATTCTCTTTCATCCATTATTTCGAAGTGACCAAACCATGCGAGCATCCCTTTCACAATTCTTGTCATTACATTTTCTTAAAAACCACACCTTTTACTTTTCACTCTGTTGTACAATCGATAGCGATTCGAGCCTTACCCCAGCCATGCTCCTTAACGCTCTCTTTTCTACTATCTGCTCTTCTCCCATACCCAACTTTCACTTCCACACATTAATGTCGGGACCAGCATTTCATAATTAACAGCCATACGAACCTTTCTGGACACGCTTTGGCTGCTCACAAAAGTGTGCAAGTAAAAATAATATCACTATACCTACCTACTCCATTCATTATAGCAAAAGACAAAACGTAATTAATCTTGATATGTCCCTTTATCTACTAAATGCACTTTAAAAACAAGAAACATGTATTCAAATCTAAAAAATATGAATTGTTGAAAAATTGATGATGTATTTTAGATTTGAATGTTAGCTGCTTTGAAATATTGGTGTTACACATTTTTATTTGTTGTATTTTATATTCAAAGACATATCAAGGTTGTTTACATTTTGTCTCTTGCATCAATGGATGGAGTATAGAACTAACCTCCATGACATCAGCTATCTTAATCCACTGCTCCTGTGTGGGATCGATGCCGGTGGGGTTGTGCGCACACGCATGCAGCAAAACGACCGAGTTCTCGGGCGCATTCTTGAGATCCTCGATGAGCCCGTCGAAATCGATCGCGCGCGTCTTCTCGTCCCAGTACCGGTACGTGCGCGGCTGGGTGAAGCCGGAGTTCACGAAGACAAGGTGGTGGTTCTCTGTGGTCCACACACACAAGGAAAAACTGACTATTACAACGAGAAACAGGTCAGATAGCTTTTGATTAATTACGGGAGTCGAACCCGCGTCCTTCGCAATCAGGGTATCTGCCTACTCGGTTTAACTTCTTAGTAATAATCATGTTTCTCTCATTTATATAATCTAGATAGGTACATACATAAATCACGCCTATATCCCCCAGGGGTAGACCGAGGTGAATTAACAAACACCCACGTTTCGCTCATTATGTGAGGTCCCATGGCGCGAGCTTATTCGAAAAACAAATCAGATGTTACATAAAAAATTATACAACCAAAATGTATAAGAAGAGCCTTGTGTGAAGTTGTCTGTTTGTTTAATTATTTATAGGTACAATAAAAAGGTGTAGAATACGGTCTTACCCCAAGTTGGGCTGGAGTAGTAGAAGGTTGTATATTTCAGGTGTTTATTCAAAAACTCGGCGCCAACACGCAAACTGCCCGTTCCGGACAGAGTCTGGACACCGAACGCCTAAAAAAATACATACATACATACACATACATACATAAATCACGCCTATATCCCCGAAGGGGTAGGCTTAGGTGAACTAGCACCCACGTTTCGCTAATTATATTAGGTCCCATGTAATAGGTGGCGAGCCTATTGCCATTTATCGGGCACAAAAGTCGTAGTCAATTGCTATTGCTAGGTGGTATAAGAGGAACGCTGCTGCCCATTCCTCATCATTGATTTATCCTTAGTCGCCTTTTACGACACCCACGGGAGAGATTTGGGGTGGTGACAATTGTTTTCTACTCTGCCGTCACCACACGGCCATAAAAAAATTCATACATACATAAATCACGCCTATATTCCTGAAGGGGTAGGCAGAGGTGAATTAACATCCACTTTTCGCCAATTAGGTCCCATGTAATAGGTGGCAAGCCTATTGCCATCTACCGGGCACATAAATCGCAGAATATTGCTAGGTGGTACAAGAGGAATGCTGCTGCTCATTACTCATTGCTGTCTTTACCCTTAGTCGCCTTGTACGACACCCACGAGAGAGATGGGGCCGGTGACAATTGTATTAATACATGTGTTAACGCAAGAAACCAGCGGTCTTCGTGAATGCTCATAGCGACCGCGCCCGCTATGATCCCCCCCACCAAGCACTTGCCCTCTTGCTACCGTTCATAACCGACGCGCCCACGCAGTTACGATTTATCAATTTTTCATTTCAAATATTTGTATTCTTTGAAGTATATCAGTCTAAAACTACATGGTCTTCATTATTGACTACATCCCCTGGAGCCTGATCGATTTCCAACGAAGATTCCCGTACATTTTGGACCTCCAATCCGGACTATAAGCAGCGACCTTGGACTTCGAGGAAAGTTACTCGACGGACATCGAAAGACGCTCCGGAACAAGAGGCGAAGTCATCAAATCGTAACTAGTGACAGTGCTAATCCGATAATTCCTTTACATAATTATCATTTCCTCTATTTGTTCCCGAAAATTGCACGGACTTTAATTACGTGCATAATTTCTCGAGCCACCTACATTGCGTTAATTTTTTGCGCTCGTTTATTTATTCGTTTTTCTTATTGTAATATTCATTGAAATATCTGTATACACGAACTTTAATTGCGTGTTTTACAGTTGTTCTACAAATATTAAGAATTTATTTCCGTAACTTAAATTATTTCAGTTCAATTTTTTATTACATGGACCTTAATTACGTGTAAGATTGAGTTGATAGAAAAATTATCTCACATTATTTAATTTTCAAATTGCAGAGCATTTACGGCGCGCGCAGCAAATTCATTATTTTGCTATCGCCCGCTGTACCACCTGACAAGATAACGGTCGATCAGCTGTTCGCACCGCTTAGCTTGCGCTGCCTTTCTTCACTGCACCTTCCGCTTTAAGTATTCGTTCCACTGTCATCACCTTTATTTTGCAACTATTATTGAATATTGTTCATATTTCAAAATATTAATTTTTTCATATAGGTACCTACCCACTTGGCTACGTAATATTTTTCTCTTTCACCAAACCACTTTAATTAAATAATAATGACCAAGCTTGCAGAGTTAAAACGTAAACGCAGTTCATATAAATCTAAGCTAACGCAATTTAAATCATATTTAGTAGTAATTTCTTCTTCAGAAAAGCCTAGCCCAGTTCAAGTTAGCGATTTAAATTTAAGATTAACAAAAATTGATGAGTGGTACGGTGAATTTGATGCATTACAGATTGAAATCGAAAGTTGTTTGGAAATTTCAGAAGCTGACTGCGAAAAGGAGTACCAATATCGTGAGCAGTTCGAGAGCGAATATTTTGCAGTTGTGGGAACTGCGCGCGAGTGGGTAAGCAGGTTTGCTTCTGCGCAGCACGACAAGGACGGCGCAGCATCAGTGTCATCTGTGGCAGGTACTGTCCTAACAGCTAGTGCACCAACATTAACGTTACCTACTATCGAACTGCCTACCTTTACTGGTCGTTTTGAGGATTGGCTACGGTATCATGACACATTCACGTCACTCATACATTCCAATGATAGTATACCTAAAATTAACAAATTTCATTATTTGCAGTCGTCATTAAAAGACAAAGCCGCGGACGTTATAGGCTCTTTGGATTTCTCAGCAAATAATTACGATATTGCTTGGCAATTATTGTGTGAACGATATCATAATAATAAAGTTTTAATTTATAATCACATTCAAGCATTATTTGACATAGACACAATTCCAAAGGAATCATCTGTTGCGTTACGAAAACTAGTCGATGATTTGAATAAAAACCTTAGGGCACTTGAAAGTCTGAACGTTAGCACTCAAAATTGGGACACGTTGTTAATTCATATGGCTTCAAGTAAACTCGACCATGCAACGAATAGGAAGTGGAAAGAATATATAAGCAGTTTTGAAAGATATTCGGACTTAGAAAAGTTTATTAAATTTATTAAAGACCGTGCAGGTTTGCTTGAAACAATAAATTTGAGTCAGGTAAAACGCCGGCACAGCGAGCCGGCCACTTCAAGGTCGCGCTCATTTGTTGCAAACGTTAATACAAAGGAAAATACATCATATACATGCCCGTTATGTAAACAAAACCATGCAATTTATCATTGCACAAAATTTAAATCACTATCAGTTTACTCTAAAATTAACAAGGCAAAACAATTGAAACTATGTCTCAATTGTTTACGTCAAGGACATGAACTAAACAAATGTAGATTCGGTCCGTGTAGGGTTTGTAGTAAGTGGCATAACACGATGCTGCATACCGATGAACAATTACAAATTGAGTCTAAGGGTAATATTGCTCCCTCTAAGAAAGACAATTGTGTCACATTATCTTCACAGGAGGTCTTTGACCCCGTTTCGAATAATGACGCGTGTCGTACAGACGATGGCATAGTTACTGAGAGTGACCAAACCGAAGTAGTCTTGTCATCCACACATAACAGTTGCGTTCTCCTGTCCACAGTACTTATCGATGTGCTTGACAGTAACGGGATGCGTCACACAGTCCGTGCTTTACTAGATAACGGCAGTACATCCAACTTTATTACAGAACATTTGAGAAATAAATTAAAATTGTCACTTTATTCAACTTCGACAGCAGTCGAAGGGTTAAGTCGTGAATCAATTCGCATCAGCTCACGTTCGACTGTCACGTTACTGTCGCGTACTGAAAAATATAAAACAAACATTAGTTGCTTCGTCATACCACAAATAACGCAAATGTTGCCTGCTACACACTTTAACATTCAGTCATTAAATATACCTAATAACATAAGGTTAGCTGATCCAACCTTTAATACTCCTTCTGACATTGACGTGTTACTTAACGCTGATGTATTTTGGAATGTATTGGGTAGCGAACGTATTTGGTTAGGTAAAAATAAACCAATTCTTAATAACAGTAAACTCGGCTGGTTAGTGTCAGGTGCAATGCATACACAGAGGGTAAATAGTACAGCTAGTCACAATCACAATTTTACGCACGTAAATACAGTCCATTGCCATTTTGTAAATGACTTAGAATTACAACATAAGCTTGACAGATTTTTTGATTTAGAATCAGTCCCCTCACCTCGCAAAACTACCAAACAAGAAAATGATTGCGAGCTGCATTTTGCTGCTAACACGACACGACAAAATGACGGTCGATTTATTGTACAAATACCTTTACAACAATCACCGGAAGTATTGGGTGAATCATATGATCAAGCCCTTACTCGGTTTCAATCTTTAGAACGTAAATTTCGGCGTAATCCATTATATAAACAAAAATATTGTGACTTCATTCAAGAGTATATCGACCTAGGTCATATGTCTATAAACACTAGTAGCGAAAATGATAAACATTCATATATTTTGCCTCATCATGGTATTCTTAAGGAATCTAGCCTTACGACAAAAATGAGAGTAGTATTTGATGCTTCTGCGAAGACTACATCAGGCTTGTCTTTCAACAATATTCAGATGATAGGGCCGACGGTACAGGACGATCTCATTAGTATTTTGATACGTTTTCGACAACACAAATACGTAGTCACGTCTGATTGCGAAAAAATGTACCGTTGTGTTTTAGTCGCAGAACATCAAAGATGCTTGCAACAAATACTATGGCGCTTTAACTCTAGTGATAAACTAAAAACATATAAACTTAACACAGTAACGTACGGCACCGCGTCAGCGCCATACTTGGCTACTCGTTGTCTTTTACAGTTAGGTCAGGAATGCGTTGATCCTTTAGTACGCGAAACTATATTACATGATTTTTATGTTGATGACTACATAGGTGGTCACGAATCAAAATCAACCCTTATTCACACCATAGAGGGGGTTATTAGCCAGCTTAAACAAGGTCAGTTTTATTTGCGAAAGTGGCGTTCTAATAGTCCTGAAATTTTAAAAAATATACAAGAAAACGATGGATTTGACGGTTTGCACAAGCTGGTTAACGATTGCGATGCTAAAACTTTGGGCTTGGGGTGGTCTTGCCACCATGACGTACTTCAATTTTCAGTTAACGTTGAGTCTTTGTCGTTGACTAGCCTTAGCAAGCGGTCTGTGTTATCGACCATAGGACAAGTTTTTGATCCATTAGGCCTTGTAAACCCATGCATACTTCAGGGAAAAATTATTTTACAAAGACTCTGGGCTTCTAAAGTATCATGGGACAACCCTTTACCTATTGAAATTGAAAGGGATTGGTTAGTGTTTTTGAAAACCCTTCCACAGTTAAACGAAATTAAAATTCCGCGCCGTACAATGTGCTGTTCACCTATACTTACAGAAATTCATGCTTTCAGCGACGCTTCTTTACATGCCTATAGTGCATGTATATACCTACGGTCTCGGTCAATGGATGGCAGCACCACCGTCCAGTTAGTCATGGCCAAGAGTAAGGTTGCTCCGTTAAAAGGTATGACTATTCCACGACTAGAGCTTTGTGGTGCACTACTGGCAGTCAGATTAGCGGTAAAGGTTCAAACTGCTTTAAGATTAAATGTCGATCGATGCATTATGTGGTGTGACTCCACTATTGTTTTAGGGTGGATTCGAACCCCCAGAGCCTCCCTTAAAACTTTCGTATTAAATAGAATAAACGAAATAACTGAATATAGCGATGCATCGGCATGGAGGTATATACCTACCCAGTTAAACCCAGCTGATTTGGGATCTAGGGGATGCAATGCGAATCAATTGCGTGATTCTTTATTGTGGTTTTCGGGCCCTGGTTTTTTAATGCAGCCAGAATCTCAATGGCCTATTCAACCAAAGGGTATATCACTCTCTTTACCTGAAATAATAAGTGAATGCAAACTTGTTACTGAACAAACCAATTTTACTCATAAATACTCTAATTTTGCTAAATTAAACAGAATCACAGCATACGTATTACGTTAACGATTCATTAACAATTGTTCCAAATTAAAAAATAAATTTAGTGGTTATTTAAAGCTGTTTGAGCTAAATTCTGCTACGTATACATTGTGTAGGATGGTGCAGTTGGATATTTGGTCACATGAACACAAGTCTTTACACAACAATAAACAACTGCCCATTAAATCTAAAATTTTAAATTTAAATCCTTTTATGTCAAATGAAAATTTAATTCGTGTTGGTGGCAGATTATCTAACTCCAACTACGACTACGACACAAAACACCCAATATTGCTTCATGCATCACACCATGTCACAAAATTATTATTTAGGCATTATCATATAATACTTATGCATGCAGGGCCTCAATTATTGTTGTCTATTTTAAGGCATAAGTTTTGGATAGTCGGAGGTCGTAATCTGGCTAGAAAAATAACACATGAGTGTCATGTATGTTGCAGATTTGCGGGAAAGTCCATTCAGCCTATAATGGCCAATCTGCCAAAGGAAAGAATTCAAGGTCGATTTCCATTTGTTAATACTGCAGTCGATTATGCCGGCCCTATTATGATATCGGACAGGAAAGGTAGAGGATGCAGGTTGATAAAATCTTATATTTGTATATTTGTATGCCTAGCTGTAAGGGCGGTACATTTGGAGTTGGTTACTGATTTAAGTACTGAAACATTTTTTGGCGCCTTGCACAGATTCGTTGCACGCAGAGGTAAACCTGACTTTATTTACTCCGATAATGGTACTAATTTCGTAGGAGCCGCAAACGAACTTTCAAAATTTTTAAAAACTCAAGGTGATAACATTAGTTCGAAGGTAGCGGAGCAGTCTATTATCTTTAAGTTTTCTCCTGCATACAGTCCACACTTCAACGGCCTTGCAGAAAGTTCTGTAAGGTCAGTTAAACATCATTTGAAAAGGGTCCTCTCTCTAGCCAACTTAACATATGAGGAAATGAATACCGTACTTGTAGGTGTAGAAGGAATACTAAATTCTCGTCCACTCACCCCTCTTTCCTCAGACCCTAATGATTTTATCCCATTGACCCCATCACATTTCCTTATCGGACGCACACTCACGATGTTACCTACTTCTCAGGTCAATGTGGAAGATACGACTAGAATTTGTACACTGCCTCGGTTTCAGAGAGCACAGATCCTGACACGGCACTTCTGGAATCGGTACTACATGGAATACATTTCAGATTTGCAAAAGAGACAGAAATGGAAGCGCACTAGTGGAGAAGAACTTCGCATTGGAGACCTAGTGGTGATTAAGGATGAGCGGCTGCCCCCCAATCGCTGGCAGCTTGGACGTATCACTCGCCTTCACCCTGGCAGCGACGGCATCACACGTGTCGCAGATGTCAACACGGCGACAGGAGTGCTGAGAAGGGCTTACAATAGGCTCTGCGTGCTACCAACAGAAGACCACTTGGAACTGGACGTTCCAACCCGGGGAGCCTGTTAACGCAAGAAACCAGCGGTCTTCGTGAATGCTCATAGCGACCGCGCCCGCTATGATCCCCCCCACCAAGCACTTGCCCTCTTGCTACCGTTCATAACCGACGCGCCCACGCAGTTACGATTTATCAATTTTTCATTTCAAATATTTGTATTCTTTGAAGTATATCAGTCTAAAACTACATGGTCTTCATTATTGACTACATCCCCTGGAGCCTGATCGATTTCCAACGAAGATTCCCGTACAACATGCATACATAAATCACGCCCTTATCCCCTAAGAGGTAGGCAGAGGCGTATCCCCACCCACTTTTTGCCAAATTAACTCAAGTCCCATGTAATGTGGGGTGAGCCTATTACCATTCAGCGGGAACTTTGATCGCAGTAATTTGCTAAAGAGTGCACCAGCAACGCTGCTGCCCATTTCTCGTTATATCACAACTCTTACTGCCGCACTTAGAGACGTCAAATAACGTTAATGAGTAATTAACGTCAAAAATGACAATTCAAAACTAGTAGCTATTCTTGCCGGGTCTATGGTCTAGATTAGAATGAAAATTTTTGACTTTGAATACTCATTAAAGTTATTTGACGTCTCTGAGTGCGGCAGTTAATCGCCTTGTAAGACACCCATGAGAGAGCACTCTCTTCTCTGCCGTCACCAGACGGCTTACAGATTTATATAACTTTAGAATAACAAACTAATATGAATAGGTACCTATAAATATCTGTGGTGGCCATGGACATATTTCCCATTCGTCTTCGGTGTAGTAAGCCCATTGCCATAAATTGCATTTGGCTAAGTTTTACACAACCAACCACCATGGAATGGTATGCTCAAGTCCAAAAACCTCACTTGGTCGCCTCTTACGAAACCCACGGGATGTGAACACTGTAATTTGCTATACCGTCACTCAACCCCCATACAAGAAAGATAAGAAACAACAGATAACAACAAATTCTTACCCGACCAGAGGCTATAGCTGGATTGTCCTCTCCGAGCAGCATGGAGACTGACGCGGCGCAGAACTGTTCAATACCTGAAACAATTGGGAAAAATATTAACCCTTGGAACGATTCATACATACAACACTAACAACCTGGCGGGACTACATAGCTAACATCAAAACAACGTTTGTTTTAAGAGTTTTGATAAGTCGTTAGGATTTACGTTCAGACATAAATAAATAACAATTAAAATTTAGGTACTCCATCGCTCCAAACTACAAATCCAACGTGATCGTCTGTGGGAAATACGTGCGTAGAGCGCTGTCACTCCATTTGGAAAGATCGTGTATTACCGGTCTAAGATCACAGAGTATTGAGAGCTAAAAGTTTAGAGGAAGAATGAAATCGCCAACCGACTGTGAGACATGGCCTCTCATGTGACTCTTAATTGTTTTTGTACATATTCAATTTTTCCCTTAAATGAATGTAGCCATTGACCTATGTTAGGGCTTTATATAATATGGGGCGAGGATAGTGGCCACCTATCTAGCACGTAAATCGGGCAGCAGGCAAAAAGCTAAGTGCTTTAGCAAGAACGCTGCTCCACATAATTCTTTTAACCCTCATACCCCCGAATACAGAAACGCTACTCAAAGTTTGAGTCCTGATTAACATTTAAGTATTGTCAATATTGACATTTTTCCATACAAATTCTGTCAGGTATTGTCTACTTAATTTTATAGGCAGTGATCAAAATTTGAGTAGCGTTTCTGTATTCGGGGGTAAGACGCGCCTTGTAAGACGCATAGGTATACGGGAGAGAGCGCGGGTGGCGACAATGTATTATGTTCTGACGACACCATACGGCAACTATCATGTAAAATTCATTACGACAGTCACCACGTACTCGGTGCACAGGTCTCGAAGCAATAATTAATATTCTTATTTTTATCCTAAATTGAATACATTGCGGTTTTATCAGCCAATAAAGTGATAACAAAATCCAATCGCTGGACCGTGTTTGGAAGTTGTGGGAATGCTCTTACGTACAATATCAAAACAACTTATCGGGCTAAAATAACATCTTGTAGCTCGAGGAGAAGATAGCTAACTTGCATCATGCCATATTATTATTATCATTGCGGAATTTATTTTATTATTTTCAATTTCAATTTTTTTTTTCATATCAATTACACAATACATTCATAAATCAAGTCTGTTTATTCACGAAGGGGTAGGCTGAGTTAGCAACCACGTTTCACTAATTCGTTACTATCAGATGTGCGTAAAAAGGGTGCGTGCCTAATGCCATCTATCGGGCACATAGATCGCAGTATTAAATTAAATTGTTTGCCAATTTCAAATTTGTTTAATTATTATACATACATAATTAACCACTTTAACCCCAAAAGCCCAAAATATTTAAACAGGTACCGAACCGATTGCCATATGCAACATGCTTCGATTTATTGTGCACAAAAATTGTATTTAGTATTTTGCTTGCTTGCATGCTATTTAATTATTATGTTTGGATAAAGATCCAATTAGGCCTTTCAAGCAACACAATCATTTAAATTAAATTAATAATTTCGCACATCATAATGCTGAACTCATTATCGATTACACTTATCTTTTATCGGTTATAATTTATCAGCGTTATAAGTAATAACAAAAGCACTGACACGTTACTAAGCTTCTAGTAATGAATAGTGAAGCTATTTTTTTTTAATTTGAACATAAATGTTAGAAAAATTATTACAAAGATTATAGTCCGGAATCAAGACTACCTATAATTTTTCGAACTTTTCCTAACTACAATAACCCATAAGAGTACGGGGATGTTTATCTCTGTGAGGTATCAAATTGTGTATGTATGACTTGAATTATAACATTGCGCAATGAACGGTTCCCACAACAACAGGTTTGGGCAATAATGACGATGCGATTTCATAGTGCAATTTTTTATATCAAATAATTTTCAGAAGTCGTTAGAAACTGTGACGTCATTTAAGATGTCCGCCGCTTCCTCTTATTGTTTCGTAATTGCTATGTTGATGCAAAGATAATTATTGTCATCTTGAATTTAAATTGGTAAAAAAAATGCAAAAATTTTCATAGTAATCACCATCAGATGGAATTTGTTTAAGACCAGTGAGACAGTTCCGAAAATATGTTTTAACGTTTACAATAGCAGATAATAATGTATGTAGCAAGTAGAGTTTTGTTAAATAGAAATACAATTATTATTATGGGATATAGGTATGCATCGCACCTCCTTATCTGGTGGGGTAAACCGAAGTGTTTAGCCTGTTCCAGCGTAGAATTTACGGCAAGCTAAGCTATTTTAGTAATAGGTATAGTGATTTAGCTGGTATACTCTTCACTCCCACCTCAACAACATACAAACCAACAATTTAACCATGAAATGATGCTAAGCTTACGTAAGTTAATGAATTTTTGATGATGCATCTTGGGAATATTTTTTTCTTTACATTTATGATGCTAATAACATGTTATGGTTACATAAATATGCAATACGCAACAGCGGGTATGCTAATTGTGTCAATTGCACTGTTTACTACTAATTCGTCGTCGTTAACAGCAATATAACACAAGCCGTTATTGAACGAAATGTGGAGTATTTGTAAAAGGACATAATTATGTTAAATAAATATTTTTTACAATAATAATAGGTTGGGGAAAAAGTTTCTTCGCATTTTTTAAGAAAATTCAAAACATTTTTTAATATAGTTTACTTACATTTAACTAAAGTATGTAGGTACCATTTTGTTCGATAACTTTTTGCCATCTTGTAGGTAGGGACATGATCCCATTGCTATAGAAATTTTGGGACTTCTGGTCAAAATACCGCGACAAGTGGTTTAAGCAGTCCTCTCGTGATGTTAACCTGACACTGCCTAAAGAATTCTGAAGAGACCGAAACAGGTGGAAATCTGAAGGTACAAGGTCAGGACTATACGGCGGATGCATTAACACCTCCCAGCCAAACTCTCTTAATTTTTGCTGAGTGGCTAAAGATGTGTGAGGTCTAGCGTTATCATGATGAAAAACCACACCCCTTCTGTTGATTAATTCCGGCCGCTTTCTCTCAACTTCTTGCTTTAATCTCATCAGTTGTTCGCAGTAGAGTTCAGAATCGATGGTCCTGCCTGGTGGTAACAGCTCATAATGAATAATGCTCTTCCAATCCCACCACACACACAGCATCACCTTGTTGCGAGTTAACCCGGGTTTCGCCACAGTCTGTGAAGCCTGACCGGCCTTTGACCACGACCTTTTTCGCACGTTCTTGTCGTACGTGATCCACTTTTCATCACCAGTTATCAGCTTCTTCAAAAATGGTTCGGTTTCATTACGTCGTAATAAAGAATCACAAATGAGTACACGGTTCATTAGGTTTCTTTCAGTGAGCTCGTGAGGTACCTAAATGTCGAGCTTTTTTGTGTACCCAGTTTTTTTCAAATGCGCCAAAACTGTTTTGTGGTCAATTCCCAGTTCTTCAGCTACGTCGTAACTACTGACATGCCGATCTTGCTCTACTTTTTCAAAAATGGCATCCATTTTATCTGTAATAGGGCGACCAGAGCGACGTGCATCTTTGACATCAAAATTTCCGGATTGAAAACGCTTAAACCAAATTTGTGCTACTCTCACAGACACTGCACTAGGTCCATAAACGCAATTTTTTTTCGCGGCTTGCGTTTTTTACTTTTTTTACTTTTTTTGTAGTAAAATTTTAAAATGTATCGAATTTCTTCATTAGATTCACTCATCTTGGCGGTACGAAAAACAAATGAAAATCACACATTTTCCTAATTTGAATTTGGAATTATGTTCTTTAAAATTTAAACTTTCAATGATACCAAAACCAGCCAGATACAAATAGTATAGCCAAAGAGATTTTATTACAAGTTTATACATACTATAATGCGAAAAGACTTTTTCCCCAACCTAATATAATACAAAGCCGAGTGGTGACGGGAGAGCGAAATAAAATTTTCACCACCCCCATCTCTCCCGTGGATGTCGTACAAGGCGACTAAGGGTAAAGACTAATGGATACCGTAGCATTTCTCTTGTAATGGATAATGGAAGAGTAATGGAATGAGTAATGGATGCCGTAGCATTTCTCTTGTACCTACTAGCAATATACTGCGATTTGTGTTCCCGGTAAATGGCAATAGGCTCGCCAGCTATTACATAGGACCTAACTGAATTGGCGAAAAGTTAGTGTTAATTCACCTCTGGTGATACAAGTATGCATCAATGTTTCTATGACCAATTATCAATGATGTCAATCTGTTTTTCTTGATTCTCTATTAAAAAAGGGAACACATCAATTTAGTAGAAATGGTAATATAATTCTATAGAGTATAGACTTGGTCTTGAAAAACTGTTTTATTACATAATAACCACAAAATTATTGTCTCTCGTATATTGGTTTTGATACAGTTACCCTTAAGCTACCTGTACCCAAGTTTGTTATTAACATACATGAGTCGGTGAATGAATAAAGATAAAATTTTAAACAGAAAAATAGTTCTCTTTAAATATAGGTTAAAAAACAAGTATTTATGCCCATTGGATTGTCGACAAAGAGATAGAAAGTTGTGTATTGCATTGGTATTACAAATAAAACATCACTTACCAAGGACTGGCAAATACTCGTGTAGTAAAGTGTCATCGTTGGCCATTTCCTTCTCCATCTTGCGCACAACAGGTAAAACCCATGGTTTACCATTCTCATCTCTGTATGCTGTGTAAGAAAACTTTAATAAGTATTGTTAATATTTAAAGACACAGTATAGTTCATTTAAAAACAAACTTCTATATTAAAACGGTATTCTATTTCATTAACCATACTAGAGTAAGACTAAGAATTATTGAGTATCTAATACAAAACATAGCAATATCAGTAATATACAGTCGAAACGGGATATAACAACATTAAAGGGACCTTATAATTCGGTTGTTATATCTGATAGTTGTTATAAGCAGTAGACACAAGTATGTAGGGATTTAGCTGTGACCTTGCCATTAGCTTATAATAACCGATCAGTTGATATGAACAATGTGGTTATATACCGTTTTGACTGTAGTTATTTTGTTGTATTCTGTTTCCACTCTTAACATAGTAAAGATATGGAATATAGCAGGAATTTTGTTATTATTAATTAGATATACAATAAACATTATATACACTGAAAATATACTACCTAAAGAAACTTGAGTAGAGAACAAACATCTGTGTTCATCATACAAACAAGGTTCAAACCCTGTCTAATAATATATGCAAGTATTTATAGCTGAGATCAGGATGAGCTACCTATTCATAAAGACAGAAGCAATTATTTTACAGATTAATAGTTACAAATAACAATATCTAAGCTGTGAGATGTCAACAGCTAAACAAATTACTTACTGATGCACTAAAGTGAGTAGATTACTTAGAAACATGATAATTGGCTTTAGCATTCTGTAAAATTGTAGTTATTTGTAAATTAACAAGTACTTCATTTGATTTTAGGGGAATGACTTATTTATAAAAATCACCTAAAGTAAAACAACAAATAAGCAGTAAATAATATGAATATATCCTATGATATAAGAATTCACTTTTCTAATTATTTTTCATAGATAATTTCGAAAAGTCGGTCCACATTTTGGTTTCCTAATATTTTAAATACGATAAGCAATTTCTGGCGATAGTAATGTTACGTATGCGTCAGGGTTTCAATGGAGTGACACCTTGCAATATTTTTACATCACGTAACGGGAACAGGAGGTTATTTATTAGGCGAACTTACCACCGACACCTAAGTTTATTTTGTTCTGAAAAGTATCATCTGTACACAATTTGTTTAATTGAAAAACTTCAATTGGTGGACCCAATTCGACTACTTGAAAACGAGAAGACATCTTGTGCAGCACGTCCGCAGTGACTCAAACACAGGAATACAGTGTAGAATTTGTAATTTAATCGGAGTCTTGGATTAAATAATACTTCAGCCAGCTGATTCGTGAGTAAAAATCGAGCGACTTGAGGCGAGTTCTATCGTTGACCTTTAGTTCGAAGTCAATGTCAAAATTGTCAAATACGTCACGAAAATGTCAAATGGTTACTTCTTAATTAGATTTCACAAGCAACGAACCTTTGTCCCACCATCCATCATGATCACATACATACATAAATCACGCCTATATCCGCGAAGAGGTATGTTAGGTCCCATGTAATACGTGGCGAGCTTATTGCCTTTTATCGGGCACTAAAATCGCAGTACATTGCTTGGTGGTATAAGAGGAACGCTGCTGCCCATTCCTCATCACTGATTTATCTTTAGTCGCCTTGTACGACACCCACGGGAGAGATTTGGGGTGGTGACACTCTGCCGTCACCACACGGCCACATCATGATTAATATGTAATAAATCATATTAAACTTATTTATCAACCCAGCTTCGATTCGGCAAATCTTGCAATGTTTTGTCAACAAAGTCACTCGCAGTCCATAGTAGTAGTGTTTGTAGGTTTGTAAATATACGGTCTGGTAAGAAATAAAAATAACGCTTAATGTCAAATATTTTAATAAACTAATCAACATCCATATTGAGTATACACTGGATTTTTCAAACGGCACGCTCGCGGGTCGTCTTGCCGAACCACCGTATAAGCCATTTTATATTCTGGGTTTGCACCGTCACTTTCTATATAATTATAAATACCAATAAAAGCCAATCCCACCCCTACTAGGGCCATTGCTGTAGCACCTACTAATTCAGGAAGGTGCCAACAGGCTTTCTTGAAAGTTCCCACTAGTGTGTTGGAGAATTTTATAGGATGCCCGATTATTTGAGGCTCTGGCGTCATAATTGAAATTATTAAATTTAGGGCACTATATGTCGTTAATATCAACTCAACTATTTGTTATTATTATTTGTTAATTCAAAAATGTTCAGTAGGTAGGCACAGAAAACAAATTACACTCCTTTTTAATTAAAGTGGCATTGACATATTATTGTCCTGAGCATTGAGCAGGCTCCTGCCAGTGTCATACAGTTCCACCATTGTTTAGTTATGAACTCTTTACTTCACACCATTTTTTTGTTTTCTGTGACAAATGGACAATGTCAAATGATTTATGTCTCAAAGTTCTTTGCCACGCCAAAAACACATGAAAAAAGAATGCCAGTGGAGTGTTTGGCGCGTTTCGTGGGGCCAGTCATGAGTCAGATTTATTTTCACTAATTCAAAAATTGTTACAGAATGGATTTTGTGCAGTGAAAATGGTGTTATTTTGATGCACAAGCATCCGTGTTGATGAGCAATTATGCAGAATCATCGAAAATAAGTCTCATGATGTGTTTATCTCATGATGTGTTTGATGTTGTGGTGAAGATCACTATAAAAAGTGGTTTTATCCATTTCATCAAGCACCATCATGAACTCTGTTACCATTCAATTCGCGCCAAGCACTCCCTAGATGCGTTAAAATATGTGGCACCCATATTTTAACCTAAAATTCATTTCATTCATACATTTCACCCACTCATTATCTCATATGACTACAAATAAAATATACATTAAAGACATGGCTGTATGGGCTAGACCCTTTGCCTTCCCTAAACTATAGGGAGAAATAAAAAAAAATGGGAGTGTTTGGCGCGTTTCGTGGTGTCAGTCAGATTTGTTTTCGCTAATTCTAAAATTGTTACAGAGTGGATTTTGTGCAGTGAAAGTGGTGTTATTTTGATGCACAAGCATCCGTGTTGATGTGCAATTATGCAGAATCATCGAAAACAAGTCTTATGATGTGTTTGATGTTGTGGTGAAGATCACTATAAAAAGTGGTTTTATCCATTTCATCAAGCATCATCATGAACTCTGTCACCATTCAATTCGCGCCAAGCACTCCCTAGATGCGTTAAAATATGTGGCACCCATATTTTAACCTAAAATTCATTTCATTCATACATTTCACCCACTCATTATCTCATATGACTACAGATAAAATATACACTTAAGACATGGCTGTATGGGCTAGACCCTTTGCCTTCCCTTAAATATAGGGAGAATTTAAGAAAAAAAAATGAATGTTTGGCGCGTTTCATGGTGTCAGTCAGATTTATTTTCACTAATTCAAAAATTGTTACAGAGTGGATTTTGTGCAGTGAAAGTGGTGTTATTTTGATGCACAAGCATCCGTGTTGATGTGCAATTATGTAGAATCATCGAAAAAATAAGTCTCATGATGTGTTTGATGTTGTGGTGAAGATTACTATAAAAAGTGGTTTTATCAATTTCATCAGTCACTATCATTAAGTCTGTTACCATTCAATTCGCGTCAAGCACTCCCTAGATGCGTTATTACGTTAGGCACCCATATTTTAACGTAAAAAAAAAAAGAAAAAAAAATGTCAGTGTCACTGTCTTTTCGGTCAATGTCCTGTGTCAGAATCAATTTTTACAATTGTGTGTGGATCAATGCAGGACATTCATCTGTAGATTTTTCTTTGAATTATCTAAATCGTAAAACAAATCACATAAATAATAGCACAAATGGCTGCTATAGCTCCCCGTCGGACACTAGCACAACTGTTAAAACAGGGATACAACGAAATTCCTGAAATTTTAGTAACAACTGGAGCTGCCTTCGTTGGCATTGGTTTGGCTGTTGTCGGTTGCTATAATTATATTAAAACCGATGGAGACAACCGAAGATACAAAATGACCTATGTGATAATGAGACCAGATGATCCACGCGTTAAACTTATTCGTAAGAACTAAACTCGAGAGTTTTATTAGTGTAAACTATTAGGTGTATTATGTAATAAATTTGCTTCTATCAACATTGTAATTCTTTCATTTAATTGAATATGAATTCATAGCCAGCTAAATCATAACTTTTCTATAGCTTTTGGTTAGTCAACAAATAACAGTTTTTATAATATGTATTATCTGGCTGGCTGCTAGTATTTTGGGAATTTTCGGGTAAGTATATTAGTGAATAGGAAGAACACACATGGGACAACATCTTAAGTTATTTTATTACATAATTTGTTGAGTATTAAACTAGAAGAATAAAAGTGGGCTTGGCTATTCTATTTATTGCAATCCATTTATACATAATTCATGAACACTTGACAATAATTAGAAGTCATTAGATAGATAGAATAGTCTTCTATGCTGGCCTGGGAGCAAACAAATAACTTAGAATAGGCCAGACCCGACCTATTCCAATGAGTATTGTAAAAGTCGACTACGGGAGACTGCCCAGTGTAGACCAATAAGCACTTTTGGGCACCCAAATGGTGGAGGGCGAACCACCAACAACAGCATACCCAAAGAGGGTTAGTGTCAGGTAGGGGGACGGCTGTAAAACCTAAGCCAAAACCTTGAGCAGTATGGATTGGAATGTTGTCATTCCAATCACTCTCTCCATTGGTCTCGCGAGATGGTCCGTTCCGTCTCTTTTCTATACATTCATTCACCACTAGCACCTTTACGGTGTGATGGATGATATGAATCAAAACAGAGTGGATGGCTTGATGATGTCTGGCCGATATGAATGGAAGAGGAAACATACTGCGCCAACCCCAGATAGACTGGGAACAGGGCAGGGAGAAGAAGTCATTTGATAGACTCTGTATTTTCAGTATGGGTTGTAATATTTCAAGCTAAATCTGAGCTTGAAAACATTAATAGATTTAGGGCCTGTTTCACAATCGCCGGGTAAGTTTTGAAAACAATTGACATATATTTCATATTACAACTGTCAAATAATCTGCCAAGTTAGCTATCCAGAACTTACCCCTAGATTGTTTTGCATAAATATAAAAAACAGGCCCTTTTTTATATTTATGCAAAACTATTTGATGCACTGAAGATAAGAATCAGAGGACAATGCATTGTTGTAATGATAAATTTTTACTCTATTTTGACCCCTTTGGCAGTAAATATACTACAGAGTTATAGAACATAGTTACTTTTGGAGTTAAAAGATTTAGAAGTTAGAAGATGAATAAAATAAAAATTCATAAATATTAAATTACCCACAGCAGATTGGATGTTTATATTCATTAATGCTACTGATTGATAATCTTCACATACATCGCATGTTGTTATAAAAAAATAAACAAAAACAATAAATATTGCTAAATGAACTCTTTACTTCAAAATAGCTTTACTAAAAAAACATAATTTCTCACTCTTACTTCTCATTCCTTTTCACTTATTCTTTTTGTCTTTTTTCTGTTTACTGGGTTTATCCGCACTAGAACTAGCTTTGTCTTTAATGGAACCTGCCTTATCTTTGCTGGAACTTGCTTTTTGTTTACTTGTGTTGGGTTTTTCTGCTTTTTTCTTCTGTAAAAATAAAATAAATATCTTACATCTCACACAGTCTCGCTATATCCATAGGGATGATGATGATGAAAGTAGACAGAAAGAGACAACATAATTATTACGAATTTTATTTAGTCCTTAATTTCATGTGTAGTGTAAACTATACCTTGATAAGCGCATCATTTTCAGGGTCACTGTCTACTTCATCATTTTCTGCGTCTTCCTCGTATTCTTCATCTCCCTCTTCTCTCGCTCTGCCCTTCTTGATGCTGCCGGGCGCGTAAGGTAGAGCAGTCGCAGACTTGTTATATGTCCGTGTCATTGCTGCTTTTACCTATAGAAATTGATATAGTATTAATTAAATGGTTGCGATTTATGTATGTGTCTGTATAATGTAGGTAGACATGGTAATTCTGCACCGACCCAAACATGATGGGATAAGCAGAGGTATTTTAACACGGTTCACCAGCTTATTTTACGTCCCATGTAATAGGGGGCGAGCCTATTGCCATTCACCAGCACTAGGAATACCCAAAGGGTTAGGGAACTAAGGGAGGTGAATTAATCACCCACTTTTCGCCAAATGCACAATTATCGCAGTATATGCTATGCTATGCTAGCTAGTATAACAGTAATGCTGCTGCCCAATACTCACGGGACAGACGGTGACAATTAATTCACAATTAACTTTGAGTCAATCAACACTTATTTTATACTAAAACTTCACAATTACCTTTGAGTCTATCAGAACCATTGGGTTTCTCTGACCCGGCCATAGGGACATTTCGGTGAGCGAGTCGAGGTCTTCCCGAAGCAGATGGTATGACTCCAACACCGCCATGGATTGCGCAATGCCGTCGGCTCGGCCTTTGACCAGGGGTGTCACGATCGCGTCCCGGAGGTGCGTGCAATAATCGAGGAAGATCGATGATTTTGAGCCCGATGTGCTGGAAGAAAATTGTTTAGAATAATTTCGGATGTTGTTCATGGGTTCAATTTTGAGCTGTGGAGCTTGATGTCACCCTGTCTAGATAGCGTATAAATTTTTTTCTATATCTATTTTATTTAAAAGACTTTTATTCCCTGATTCTTTAATTGATGCATGATTCATAATATTAATAACCCATTACACTATCATCTAATTTGTGAAAGAATGACGAGTATAATATTAATAGATGACCCTAGTCGTTAAAAATACCATAGGGCACCAAAGATGGCTAGTATAATTATAAATATATATTTAAAATT
This sequence comes from Cataclysta lemnata, assembly GCA_963931975.1. NCBI lineage: Eukaryota > Metazoa > Arthropoda > Insecta > Lepidoptera > Crambidae > Cataclysta > Cataclysta lemnata. Next base: position 15,044,262 of record OZ008342.1, read on the forward strand.
GACATAAAAAAAACACGATACAAGAAGCATGCGTTAGTCACAAACGTTTGCCCCTACCAGGACTGGAACCTAGGACCTCATGGTCACATGTAATTTTGCCAGTAAATTAGGCTTGAGTAATCAATATCTACAAAGATTTTGGTGGTTAGGAAAAGAATTTCGAAAAATTATGGTCTCGATGCGGAATTTCGGCAAATTAATTAGTGTCTTGGTTAGGCCGAGCGGTCAGGCATCTGCCCGGATAGCAGCGGACGCGGGTTTGTTTCTTTTTCTATCCACCAAAATCTTTGTACTAATTCTTCTAACATTTATATAATGTTGAAATCAAAATCGAATAGTTTTAATAAATTTCTCTTTCTTCTCCCTGCCCTGTTCCCAGTCTATCTGGGGTCGGCGCAGTATGTTTTCTCTTCCATTCATATCGGTCAGACGTCATCAAGCCATCCACTCCCTTTTGATTCATATCATCCATCACACCGTACAGGGTGCTAGTGATGAATGAATGTATAGACCATGTCGAGAGACCAATGAACGGAGAGAGTGTTTCGAATGACAACATTCCAATCCATACTGCTCAAGGTTAGGCTTAGGTTTTACATCCGGCCGGCTGACACCAACCCTCTTTAGGTAATCAGTATTAGCTTCCAAATACCTACATCTAGTGCAACAAATAAAACCATACCTTAGCCTGGTGTGCGCGTGAATTTCCTGGCATAGGCGGTGCATCTTACTGGCTCGGGAATTCTTGCCCAGCCAGCCGGGGAACTGGATTTGACCAGCCACGTGGCCCGACATTGCTTGCCCAGGAATCACCGAACTGAGTATGGCCTATTGGAACACACAAAACAAATCAAGCTCATTTTAGATTACAAAGACAAAAAGTCAACAGGGACGAGCCTATTTACGGCGGCGGGGTTATTTTGTAAGCGTCTTTCAATAGCTTTCGTCTACCTGTCACTCTCACTCATTAAGAAAAATCTCAAAGTGTGAGAGTGACAGGTAGATGAAAGCTATTGAAAGAGGCTTACATAATCGGGGTTCGGGTCCCAATATGCTATCAACAGTTGAAGACAGACGTACTACAGCTTAGTTGCTTAGCAACTTCTGTTATTTATCGTAATATAACAAAAAATGCCAGGCATCTAAGCTTTATAGTCCGACAACTTCGTGCGCGACCTTCCTGCGGCATGAGAGACGGTGGCGGGGACTCTAGACGTTAGCGGGTGCGGGTGATGCCCGAAAGGCGGGGGAAAACTCGCTCCCCCCGCGTCACCCGCCCCCGCTAACATCTTGAGAGCCCCGCCCCCGCCACCGTCGCGCACCCCGCAGGAAGGTCACGCGCGAACTTGTCGCTATAGTATAGTAAGCTTACGTTTAACTGTAGATCGAATATTGGGACGCACCTTCAATCGCAGTAATTGGCTAGATGGTGCATCAGGAAGGCTGTGGCCCATTCTTCTTCTTACTCCTGCCCTGTTCCCAGTTTAGCTGGGGTCGACACAGTATGTTTCAGTTCCATTAATGTCGGCCAGATGCCATCACGCCACTCACTCTCTTTTGATTCATATCATCCATAACGCCGGAAAGGTGCTAGTGATGATAAATCCATACTGCTTAAGGTTTTGCCTTAGGTTTTATGCCGGCCGTCTGCCTGACACCAACCCTCTTTGTGTATGCTGTTGTTGGTGGTTTGCCCTCTATGGTGCCCAGGTGCATATTGGTCTACACCGGGCAATCTCCCTTAGTCGACTTTTACGACAATTCTTTGGGTGAGTCGGGGCTGGCACCTTCAACGTTATTTTTTCGCTCCCAGGCCAGCATGGAAGAATGATGATGATAAATAATAACATATTCGTACATGAAACTACGGAAACCTATAGGAAACGATAGGTATTTTATTATATATATCATGTTGCTTATGTAATATTCATAAACGACTGTTTGTTTTCTAAATAAATTAACAAAAAAATTGTGATAGAGAATCAGTGTATTCCGTACCTGTACAGGCAAAAGACTCCAGGCCTGCTGCCGTCGAATCTTCGCGTCGATTAGGTCCCCCTCGCTGATGCTGTCTGCGGCTCGGGCTACACGGTCCAGTATTTGATTCCTAAAGGTTACACAGATTCACGCATCAAGATAGTATTATAAATACTCTCTATTAATAATTTTAATTTAATTTTTACTTTGTTACTCAGTATTTTTAAACACGCATAAATGAGTTACGTATGATCATCCCTAAAGGGGTAGGTAGAGATCAATTAACACCCACGATTCGCCAATTATGTTAGGTTCCACGTAATACGGAGCGCGCCTATTGTCATCTATCGGACCCGTAAATCGCAGTATACTGCTAGGTGGTATAAGCGGAACGCTGCTGCCGATTACTCATCGGTATCTTTACGCTTACGACACCCACAGGAGAGATTTGGGGTGGTGACAATTGTATTCTACTCTGCCGTCGCCATCCGGCCGCACACAAATTCATCATCATTCTGGAAAATTAAGTCCTAATGCGCCTGGCGGTCCAAAAATAATCCGTTATCCCGGCTGTATTTGCAGTCGCTAATATCCACTAATCCGCACAGGGCCAACATTATGGTACATTCGCCCTATATTCTTCTACCTTATATTCTCAGGAACATATAACACACTTCAAATAAGAGTAGGAGGAAGAAGACATAGAGACATCTGGTAATAGGCTTACTTGGGACAGTGCGGTTGCACCTGCAGATAGTTCTCCTGCACGAACAGCGGAGCGAGGCTGTAGTCGTAGAAGAACAGGTCGCTCTTGTCGTGGACGCTCATCGTTTTGTGCTCCTCCGCGGAGAACACCTTCCGCACCGCCTCCCACGGGCCCTGTGGCCGTACCATGAAGTATTAATAATAATAGCTTTATTAGAAACATTTACAAAATTATAACAATATACAAGTTTCCACCCACAGCCGTGTGGCCGTACCATGAAGTATATACCACACACGGCTGTGTGTGGTGACGACAGAGCAGAATACAATTGTCACCACCCCCATCTCTCCCGTGGGTGTCGTACAAGGCGAATAAGGATAGATCAGTGATGAGGAATGGGCAGCAGCGTTTCTCTTATGCCACCTAGCAATGTACTGCGACTGTTGTGCCCGATAAATGGCAATAGGCTCGCCACCTATTACATGGGACTTGACATAGTTGGCGAAACGTGGGTGCTAGTTCACCTCTGCCTACCCCTCCGGGGATATAGGCGTGATTTATGTATGTATGTATATACAATTTTCCTCTAGGCCCCACACTAGGATTCCATATGTTGTGGCGGACTAGTCTCTTCATCCTGGTGGCCATTGGTTATCAGTGATAAAAATGCAAAGTTGGAACAAAGCAAATTGATAGAAAATAATAACAAGTAAATAAAAACAAGCTATTAGTTAGTGCGATCCAAACGCGGGTGACAAAACGGGACGCCGCTCTACTCGGCTTATAGCGCTGTCTCACTTTAACAATGGGAATTGAGTCGCGTTTAGAGTTGGTGGTAAGTCCCCTGGGCGTACACGTGTACGCACAGTCGCCGTCAGATATATTGTGGCTAACAAGCTGAGCAAATACTTCTGAACAGTTGAATATTTTGGTCTAACGTTGCGTGACGTCGTACTTTTAACGTTTCTTGACATTTTTCTGCCAATCAAAATCACTTATAGAAACTGTCATGTTTTATGCTATAGCGACGTTCACAATTGAAATTTTTATTATCTCAAAACATATTTTTTCTATGAAATTCTTAATATCGTACAAAAATATAATATATTTTAAGTAAAGAAAATACGTAGACAATGTGGTGCAGTTTTTCAAAATTAGTCATCATGCCTACTGTATACTGCTATGCTGTCACCACACGGCATGCCCCATTGTAACACTTATTATTACGTTATATCGTACCATACAGTCCATCCTTCGTACCATTCGTTCGCCTCAGGTAGGCAGTTGACTTACCAACTTGATATCCTTCTTGGGTTTGGCCACATCTCTCCTTAACGCGTCGGCGCCGGTGAGCGAGGGGTCGGCCGAGCAGACGGCGAGCAGATGCAGCGTCTGCCTCACGTCCTGGTTGGCGGCCACTATCAGCTGGTTCAACACATCTGGTGGTATCTTCACGCCCTCTTTGAAGCAAATCGACATCATTGCGGACTGAAATAGAGCACACATTTGCTTGAGATTTTTGGTTGGTGGTAGGACCTTTTTCAATGGTTCAGGACATCTTCACGCCCTCTTTGAAGCAAATCGACATCATTGCGGACTGAAACAGAACACATTTTTGCCTGGGTTTTTTGGTTAGTGGTAAAACCTTTTTTAATCGTTCAGGACATCAGGGGGGATCTTCACCCCCTCTTTGAAGCAAATCGACATCATTGCAGACTGAAATAGAACACACATTCGCCTGAGTATTTATAGGGCTTTTTTCAAGTTCGCGACTGTCAACCTTCACATGTTGTTTAACGTAAAGCACGAAGCCGATTGAGACATTTTTAAGATTTAGGGCCGACTCACCGTCTCTCATAGAAACTGAGTTTAATAAAACTTGGTTTTGCTTAATGCAAACCTGGTAGCGGAACTCAGTTTAGAGCATAAACCGAGTTCAACTTCAACTGATCGCGTTTAATTTCTGCGGTGAAATCGGCCCTTAATCGTTTGCCTTGCTAGATAGAGATACCACCGTCTTATTAAAATCTGTCGCCATAATGATAATGTTAACAGCGTTATTGTGTTTCGACAATTTATGATAAGAGAGCCAGAGAGGCCTCTGTGGTTGAGAGTTCAGGATGAGCCTTGATTCCATCTTCAGCCCTTATCGTCGGTTATTATGGGCCACTTACCATCAGGTGAGATAAAGAGCAAGAGCTTCACTGTCTAGCATAAGATAAAGTTAACCTTCATAGTTGAAATAAGGCCTACAAAAGCCAAACGTTGAAAGCAGAAGAATATTTGTCACAATTCTCAAAAAAAAAAAATCATTCAATAATCGTCAAGGGCTGGTGATGATGATAATGGCACCACTATATTCTTCCATGGCCGCGTGGTGACGGCAGAGTAGAATACAATTGTCACCACCCCAAATCTCTCCCGTGGGTGTCGTACAAGGCGACTAAGGATAAATCAATGATGAGGAATAGGCAGCAGCGTTCCTCTTATACTACCTACCAATAGCAATGCACTGCGACTTTTGTGCCCGATAAATGGCAATAGGGGCGACCCTATTACATGGGACCTAACATAATTGGCGAAACATGGGTGCTAGTTCACCTCTGCCTACCCCTTCGGGATATAGGCGTGATTTATGTAATATATGTATGTATATTCTTCCATCCACAGGCAATGCCTGCGCCCCAACAGTGGGTAAATTAAGGGCCGGTTTTGATGATCATGATAATAATACAAAAATAATCTCATTTTCTCACCTTGATCTGATCTACCCTAGGCCTCGAGAACCTCAGATCATAGCAGTAGTTGACTAGGGATCGCATCTTCTGGCTATTGCGATCGTTGCACATGCAGATTATGGGCACTGAAGATACTTTTATCAGACTGATCAGTTCTTGGAGACCACCTGTGGAAAATTAATTTAAATGCCATTAAATTTTCTCTCATATTTGACGAGCTACGAGCAGCATGAAAGGTATGTTGGCGCCTAGAGCAGGATTGGAAGAAGAATTTGACGAGCAGTATACAGGTTTCCAGCGGCACGCTCGACTGTACAAAACTGTCACATATCTCCAATTGATTGTCAACCTTCACATGTTTCACGTAAAGCGCAAAGTCGATTGAGACACTTTTAAGATTTAATCATTTGCTTTCCGATCTAGATAAGCCTACTTCGAAGCATTGTATATTCAAAATGCATGGCATTAAGACTTTATTTTGAAGGAAAGGTGTTTTTGATTTGTGTCTCTTTTATATTCAAGAAGGGATATTTAAATATAAGAAGCATTTATTTACCTCTGTCCTCGTTGCCCGCCATGCCGTCCACCTCGTCCATCACCAGGACATGTTTTTTTGTGACAGCTTGCTTACCGGTTACACCTGTAAATAAACATATAATAATATTTTTATATTATTATTAGGTCATAATAAAACTATGATCTTACCTCGGTTGATATAAAGAAAGTTTCTTTGTTTTATCGTTCTTGGTATATAATATACTATTTTACATCTAGTCAAAGAGGGTTGGTGTCAGGCAGGCGGCCGGCTCTAAAACCTAAGCCAAAACCTTGAGCAGTATTATACTCTCTCTCTGTTGATCGGTCTCTAGACATGGTCCTTTCCTTTCCGGTGTGATGGATGATATGAATCAAAAGAGAGTCGATGATGGCTTGATGACCTCTGACCGATATGAATGGAAGGAAGAGGAAACATATTGCGCCGAAAGAATATATCTGTACATTTCACGAATAAGTACATTCCATTCTCACCTCTCGCATATCCTGATAGCGAAGTAGTGGTAAGCAGCTCGGTTATCTGTTCCTTGATAAGATTCTTGCTTCTGGTATCCGAAGCGTTGAACTCCACGACGTCGAATCCCAGATCTTTGCAGACCAGTGAAACTGTTGTTGTCTTACCTAGAATCAAAACAAGTTTATTCATATCAGCCCCTGTAGACAAGTCGCCAACCGCGTGCGAGCTCCGAGGATCAGGGGATGAGGTGTGCGCTTATCTACATGTGTTCTAATGACACTACACTATACTATGTGTTCTTACGACACTATATGTGTTCTTATGAAACTACACTACCCCTAATGGAGTGTCATAAGAACCCTACACTAGGAACAGTGCGGGGTATAGAGCGATGGTCGGGCGCGGCGAACACCCGCCCGTTTCCTTGGCCTTATCAATTATTAAATGACATAATAGGCCTGCCTATTATGTCATTTAATAGTCTTCAGCCATTTGTTGCGGACGGATGTCGCAGTAGGTACATTGTTAAGTGACATGGCCTAAGAGAAACGCTGCTGCCCATTCCTCATCACTGTTTCAATCAACACTTAGTCGCCTTGTATGACACCTGCGGGAGAGATTTGAGTTTGTTAATAGGTATGGCCAAATTACTTGAAATTTTGTTACAGTAATGCTAGTATATGTATACAAATCAGGGACTGTAACGGTACCCGAATAAGGGGTTCTGCGCGGTTATATTTTGTCGATACCCGACCGTTATGTGCGCTTTTGAATACCGCTAATAACGGTACCCGAAAGTTTAGGTCTCAAATAATCTACAATTAAAGGATACCATAACTTGAATGGTACCTGTATAATAACGGTACCGCAATGTTAAGATATCCTTAATTTAAAACGGTTACACAGGCAACGTCGCAGGTTGGGCGCTTGCCATCCGCGTAAATTTTATCCTGCTTAAACTACACACCATTGACAAGGATAGAAATATTTAGTTGGTTCTGAAGGAACGCCCGGGTCCGAGCGCCGCTGCGTCAAAAATGGCCTATGCAGTCTTTCCACACTGTATATCTGTATTACAAATACACTAGTTTTTATTGTAGTCAAAAATAGCTATTAGTTTTTATTGTAGTCAAAAATAGCTATTAGTTTTTATTGTAGTCAAAAATAGCTATTAGTTTTGATTTTACAGGCATTTAAACTTACGATAAATATCGAGTCCCGTTAACAGTCACGTGACTGCATGCGACGTCATTTTACAAGCAAGTCTACTTCTATAAATCGGTAACTAATTGACGTATCGAAGTAATTCTTTCACTTTTTTTATTTTGAGAATAGTAAAGCTTATAATCAAATTAGGTAACAATCTCCACTGTATTCTGCTCTGCTGGACCCCTACGAAAGTTACAATAAAGTAACAAAAGGCATCAACAATTTGCCACACTCACCGACGCCCGGTGGGCCCGAGAGCAAGGCGGCCTTGAAGTAGCCTCCGTCGTCGTTCTTCGCCCACGGGCTGGGTTTCGGCAACTTCGCTTTCCTATTGACGTACCACTTCGTGAGCCAATTTGTAAGTCTGGAAGAGAGGAACATTTTGGAGTGAATTTCTGTTGGGCTAAAGGTCTTTGATAACAATAGAGTGCGCGGGCGGAACGGAAATGATGAAGTTGAAATTATTAGTTAATTAAAATACTAAATGATTATAGAAAAAATATTTTTTTAATTTCATTGAAAAAGTTTATTGTCCGTCTTATAAACTTGGTTTGGGTTGAAATAATTGTCCATTGGATTGCAAAAAAAAAAAGGAATTGGAAGGATTTTTTTTTTATTGAGATAATTGTTACGATTCGTTTTGGTTACGACTTAATTGATTAGGAGATGCTGTAAAGGCCTCCAGATCAAAAGCTTAGGTTATTAATAAAAAGAGAGAGACACTGCCTTAAGTATCAACAGTCATACTTTTTAACATTACTTGCTTCGCCGTGCTGGCCAATTATCTGCTTGACGTTTTGCGGTTTGTATTTGTCCACCCACATCAGATTGGCCGACGTTGTGTCTGATTCTGATTTCTCTCCTATAACCAAAAAAAAAATAGAAAATAAAGTATAATTCGACTGAACTTATTTGTGTATTTATTATTTGTTGAAGATTATATAAATGATGTTTAGGCGGCTGTTTCATAATGAAATTTAAACATGCCAGGTCAAGTGTACCAGAAACCGATGGGCATCTATGAGGACATTATTGAGAATGAATAAAACGAAAGAAGTATGTAAGGATCGTAGCAAGAAGTGATCTCTGCCCACGGCGTGAACGTAAAAGTGTTAGGAATTATTAGAAAAGTAATAGGAGTCTAAAAAATTATGACCTGATTCAGGACTCGAACCCGCGTCTTACTGCAAACCGCGCGTATTGCGGAAGACATAGTTTTTATTTGACATTTGAATCTTTTTTTATCCTTTTTTTCTGCTTCAAATTCAAACTTACCAACTGAAGTTGAGTGTGTTGGCTTTAAATCAGATTTTTTTTCTTTGTCATCTTCCTCTAGCTTCTTTTCAGACTTAATTTTAACTGGCGTTTTTAATTTCTCTTTGGCATCTTTCGTCTTATTGTCTACCTTAGAAGTACCGAGTGATGTTTCTCTTTCTGCCGTTGTATTTTTACTGGACTCTACTTTAGGACTTCTGCCGACTCCATTTGATTTTGGCGATTTACTCTCTTTTACTTTTTTGCTGTTCGGCGTTTTCTCTTTTTTTATTTCCTTCGCATCCTTTTTATGGTCCTTGGATGTAGTCTGGTTTCTTATCATATCGAGAAATTCGTTTTCACCAATAATTTTGATGCCTAAATCTTGTGCTTTAGCCATTTTAGCAGGACCTGCTTCGTCACCAGCTAATACATGTGTCACCTACACAAAGCATAAACCAAGTTAGGGTTATTGGTACATTACAATTAATCCTGTATACTTAGTTCAATTATTTCGTAGAAAGTGTAATAAACTAGTTTTACCTTCTTACTCATAGAGTTTTTAATGCATCCGCCATATTTTATAATGGCATCCGTCACTTCCTCTCTCTCAAAAGAGTCCAAAACTCCAGTTAAAAGGAATGCGCAATCTTTGAGGCAGTTGGGTGCACCCTAAAATAATTAAACAAATGAAAAACAAATAGTAAACCAAATAATTCGACAAGTCTTAATAGCAAAACAATTGTCACCACTCCCCATCTCTCCCGCGGGTGTCGTACAAGGCGAATAATGTGAGTTATGAGCAGAACCGTTTATCTTATATCACCTAGCTATTGCTAGGTGCTATCTTATATTGTACTGCTATAAATATATTGCAATTTATTTTACAGTTATATGGCAATAGGCCCGCCCCCTATTAGGACCTCACATAATTGCCGAAACGAGAGTGTTAATTCACCTCTGCCTAAATAGGATGGATAAATAGGCGTCATTTATGGATGTTGGATGATCTAACCCCCCTTTTTTCTTAAATGGATATGTCGATTAATAAGGAATGCGTTTTGTCATGCGACCCGGCTAACCCCCGGCGCTCTTTGGTACCCGGGCCAGAGAGTGTGAAATTAGCTACCGAAGACTGCACAGGAGTAGGTGACCAGGCTCTCGTGTCGGTTAATGTTACTGGAAACAAAAGAATGATTCAGCAGGCCTTTCATCCTGGTCTCTTTATTAGTAGGTCTGGAAGCTTTTCCACAGGAAACCAGCCTAAAGGAGATTCAACACCAGCCTCAACAAAGTCAGTCCTGAGTTTAGATTCAGACCCAGAGATGGATGAACACCTGTCCACAACTCCCAAACCTCCAGAATGGCAAAGAGTACCAGTTGTCAAAAATCGTAAAAGGAAGAAGCTAACCCAAACTCCTTCTCCAGAAGAAGTAAGAGTCTCAAATAGATTTAAAATCTTACCAATAGACACTCCCAATGAGGTTGAGGAAGACAAACAAAGAAAACCAAGTAAGCCTCCTCCTATAATCCTCTATGGAGTAGATGATGTTGGTAAACTTACAGATTTACTTGAAAGTGTTACTGAAAGGAACCAATTCACTTACAAAATAGTTAACCGAACCCAGATGAGAATTAGCTGCACTCAACTTGAGGTGTATAAAAAACTTATTTCACTAGTCCGTGAAAAAGGACTCATAGGACATACCTTCACTAGAAAAGACCAAAGAAACTACAGAATAGTGATTCGGAATCTCCACCACTCAACCCCCACCAATGAAATAGTCGTGCTTCGACTATTTCATCGAAAGCACTGGAAATTCAGTGGCAGGAGAAATCATTAATGCAAAATATGGCCCGGAAAAGAATCCTACATCAACATTCTTTGTGAATCTGCTGCCAGGACCTAATAATAGAGCTGTCAAAGAACTTAAATACATATACCACCAATCAGTTATGATTGAAGATCCAAAGAAAAGGAACACCATAGTTCAATGTCATAGATGCCAGCAGTACGGGCACTCTAAAAACAACTGCATGAGGCCCTACCGCTGTGTGAAATGCGCTCAACAACATAAAACGTCTGAATGTACCAAAAAAGACAGAAATACTCCGGCAAAATGTGCGTTATGTTTCGGCACCCATCCAGCAAACTATAAAGGCTTTGAAGTGTACCGCGAAATCCTATCGCGAAAAGCAGCAACGCGTCCAAATCTTAAATCTAAAGTTACACCAAATCCTATACCTGAATATAAGGACAGTTCAGAAGTGGGAACCAAAACATACGCTGAGTCGTTGCGCCCTCAAAATAACAAGGAGAAAACTACTACAGATGCAGGTGAACGAGCAAAGCGAGATCCAAGGAATGGCCATAACATCCAACCTCCAGGTCCAGAGTCTCAAACAACCCTAATAGAGAGAATACTTATAAAGCAATCTGAAAAATTTGACTTAATACTTCAACAAATGGGCACTCTTATGCAGCTCATAACCACACTGTTATCCAAGTTGCCTTAATGGCGACCTTACGAATAGCAACCTGGAACCCAAATGGCCTTACCCCCAATAAAAATGAAGTGGACTTACTTATAAAACAACATAACTTGGACGTTGTTCTCATATCGGAGGCTCACTGCACTAATTCATCTAACGTGAACTTCCGCGGCTATCGTACGTACATCACTACTCACCCAGACGGATCAGGACATGCAGGCACAGCAGTCATATTACGAGAAACTATTAAACATCATCTGTTACCGGAATTTAAGACAGACCATATTCAGGCCACTGCAGTAGCAATCGAGGATCATTGTGGACACTTCAGTGTCGCTGCTGTCTACTGCCCTCCTAAACACAAGATAACTAACAACATGTTCTCTGAATTCTTTGGGCCCCTGGGTGGTCGCTTCGTAGCTGGTGGAGATTGGAACTCAAAGCATACGATCTGGGGTTCGAGAACAACTACAACAAGAGGTAGACAATTACTGGCCAGTATAACAGCAAACAACCTAAAAACTTTATCTACATACGAGCCTACGTACTGGCCCTCGGACCCGAAAAAGATCCCGGACCTCCTGGATTTTTTCATAATAAAAGGATTGTCCCACCATTACTTCAAGCCTGAATCTTGTCTGGACACCTCTTCAGATCACTCTCCTGTTTTGCTCACAGCTAGTACTATGGTAATTGAAATTGAAAGACCACCCCAGCTTTCCAACAATAAAACCGACTGGCATTCATTTCGTAAATATGTCACTGACAATATTAATATGAAAATATCCCTTAAATCTATAGATGAAATCGACGAAGCAACAAAACACATCACAATACTGATCCAGGAAGCTTGCTGGAGAAATACCCCTCATGTGATACATCAAACCCATTGCCGCAACCTACCAGTAGAAATACGGCATAAAATATTGGAAAAGAGACGGCTTCGGCGTGTGTGGCAACAGACTGTGTCTACACACAGCGAAGATAAACGAAAACTTAATAAAGCAACAGACGAACTAAAAGAACAGCTAAAAAATTGGCACAACACTACCATGGAAGCAAAGTTGGAATCACTTTGCCCTAATGGTTCATCTGGCTACACCTCAGAGTAAATAGGACTGGAGTAGCCATTAGTCAATTTCTCGTACATATTTTTCTGCCATTTTTTGCGGGGGGTGAGGTTACTACTACACTGAATGCCAGCACACAGAAACAAAAACTTTTTGCGTATTTACAAACGCACACATGCATAATACGACACACATTTTTAAAATTCACGCAAACATACTTAAAATAGTGTGTTAACGTTCTATTCAAACACACGAACGTCATTGTGTGAGTAGTGACATGACATAGCACGATAATATCAATATCGATAAATCAGTTTCGTTCAATGAATGAATGCATTAATTTTGCGTTAGTATTCTTAAAGACTGGGAATTGGTAAATTTTAAGGGGAATCAAAAATCAAAATATGTGGAACTTAATAGATAATAGTAAGGAAGCTAAGCGTGTAATTACCAGTTCCATACGACGTTTTTCAACACAATTGTGAGGAAAAACAAACTTTTATTCTATAAAATCTTCTTCTATTGTTAGATAATTTCTGAAACTGAGACGGCTCAAAATTTACAGAACATATAGTACTTGTTCTTGTAAATGCCCAAGAGTCGTGCCTATTACAAGCATCAACCCATTTTTTTCGTATGCTGTATTCTTTAGGAAAACTAAAAATAAAAATTAAAAATTAGATGTTTCGGGAATGTGAAAGCTTACAGTATAAATACGAGCAATTAGGATACCGGCTAGGGGCAGAGGTATTTTTGCTTGAACTACACATACCGATCATTTCTGATTTTAATACTACAATAATATTTTCCAAAAGCTTCATTTATGTACGGAGGACTTTGGTGCAACATATCTAACTCCTAGTAAATCGAAGTATTGCACTTGGACCACCGGGTTTTTTAAAGGAGCTTTTAAATATTAATAAAAAATAAATTTAACTTAAATGTTGACAATGACATTTAGCTATCATCATACCAAATGTCATCAAAATCCGTCTCGTAGTTTATGCATGATGCGTGCACAAACATAGATACAGACAAACAAAATGTTAAAAAAATTGGAGATTTCACTTCCCCTTCTCTCATACATACATAAATAAATCACGCCTATATCCCAGAAGGAGTAGGCAGAGGTGAACTAGCACTCACGTTTTGCCAATTAAGTTAGGTCCCATGTAAAATGTGGCGAGCCTATTGCCATTTATCGGGCACAAAAGTCGCAATACATTGCTAGGTGGTATAAGAGGAACGCTGCTTCCTATTCCTCATCACTGATTTATCCGTAGTCGCCTTGTACGACACCCACGGGAGAGATTTGAGGTGGTGACAATTATATTCTGCTCTGCCGTGACCACACGGCAATTACTAACATCATATATGCCATTTGGCTTAAGGTGGACTTGACCTGTTTTATTCTATATCTCTATAGTTTTATTCTAGGATTTCAAAATTAAAGGAACTTCAATTCATAAAAGTATGATAAATTTAATCCATATTAAAAAATGATCAATTTAATAGTCTGAATAAAATGCCGAAGTTAATGTATAACCTCAGGAACAAAGTGTATAGATTTAAATCATAATACATATTTTAAATTTGATGTTACCTTTCATTCATTCATTACTCCCTCGTAAAATCGCAATATTGATGACGTTGACATCACTATTAATGAAGTGCAATTCAATGAGGGTTGCTGATTACAACAAAAAAAAACAATTTGTGCTGTGGCTCGAAAAAAAATTTAGGTTTCTCAGAAATAATCGGCTGTGCTGGTACCTTTTTACCCTTGCTTATTTTATAAAGTCAGGGACGCTGTAAGCATATACAGCATAGGTACTCTTAATGTGTATGAGCGCCGCCCAGCATGAATAAAGGGCAAAATAGTCTTAATATTATTTTATTTTATTAATTCACTTATGATTTTATATTTCCATGTAGTGTGGCAAAAATTAGGCTTCAAGCGGCCGCAAAAGTGTAGGTAGGTATGTACTTAATACTAAACTAAATATAAACACGCAACGTATATTTTTAAAACGAAATTATAATTGGTAATTAATTAATACAAAATGACAAAATTACACTTATTTATTAACAACAAACTTTTTTTAATTATTGTCTAATTAATTGAAATGCGATAATGTTCAACCCTAGGTAGTCTCGTGGGGAGTGCGCTGGAAGATCGTTTGATGACGTCACGGCCGACTCCCCACGAGACTATAGCTCGAAATTTGAAATTGTAGTATGCTAAAACATGAAATTATGAAGTAAATAAATATCAAATCTTAAAAATAATACTTAAAAATGAAATGTGACGCCATCTTTTTGAATACTAGATGTTTTCGACTTTTTTTTACGGTAAAAAACAGCACAGGTAGGCATTTTAGTGGGAGCTCTGCACGGCAAGACGTTCTGATTATTGTGGTTTTAAAATGGCGGCTCAACTAGTTTTATATAACGCACAGGCATCCGATGCTTGTGCGTTTGGCAGAGGGGAATGTTAGGCAAAGGCTACTCCAGTTCTATTTACTCCGAGGGCTACACCTTATGGAAGTTCGTTAGAACATTAAAAGGACCACGAGAATGCAAACCTCCTTTGAGAAAAACTGACAACAGATGGGCAAAAAGTGCTGAAGAAAAAACCACCCTGTTTGCTAATCACCTGGCCGATGTCTTCTCACCAAATGATGCAGGTGTTCAGGAATCAGATATGTATGTCGATTATATACTGTGTCAACCATACCAAATGTCATTACCGCCGGCACCAGTCACCGTTAAGGAGGTGTGGTCGACAATTAAGGACCTCAATGATAGAAAAGCTCCTGGTTTTGATCTCATTACGAAAGAAATATTAACACAGCTCCCCAGGAAAGCTATAGTATTCCTTACTACTCTGTATAATGGTATATTCAGAACACAACACTTCCCCGTGATGTGGAGAGTATCACAAATTATAATGGTACATAAGACCGGCAAGCCCCCTAATGAAGTGGCATCTTATAGGCCCATCAGCCTCTTGCCAATATTGTCCAAAGTATGTGAAAGAATAATATTAAAAAGAATACTTCCAATACTAAGAGAAAACAAAATAATACCAGAACACCAGTTTGGCTTTAGACAAAATCATTCCACTGTGGAACAGGTGCATCGTGTTACAGAGGAGATCAGAAAAGCACTGGAAAATAAGGAGTTCTGCTCGTCTGCATTCTTAGATATTCAACAGGCATTCGATAAAGTGTGGCACAAGGGCCTTCTATGTAAGCTAAAAAACAGCCTCCCTCACAGCTATCATCCTTTGATGAAATCATACCTTGAAGACAGAATTTCACAAGTAAAGGAATCGAATGAGACCTCAGACTTTTTCGTAAACAAAGCAGGTGTACCACAAGGCTCGGTATTAGGCCCGGTGTTATACACAATATTTACTGCAGACTTACCAACCATAGCAGGAGTAACTACAGCTACTTTTGCGGATGATACTGCTATATTAGCCAGCAGCAAATGCTCGATTGAGGCATCTAAAACACTCCAAAAAGGATTATATGAAATAAGTTACTGGCTGAAAAAATGGAAAATTACAGCAAGTGCAACGAAGTCTGTACACATAACATTTGCTCTCAGAAAAGGGGATTGTCCGCCGGTATCTCTCGAAGGAAAAATATTACCCCATAAGGATAAAGTGAAATATCTTGGCTTACATCTAGATCGCAGGCTTACATGGAAAAATCACATAAAAGCGAAGCGGGAGGAACTTAACCTGAAATATCGAAGTATGGCTTGGTTACTTGGACGAAACAGCAAACTCTCGGTGGACAACAAATTACTTATATATAAAGCGATGATAAAGCCAGTGTGGATGTACGGTATTCAACTGTGGGGTAGTGCCAGTAACTCCAACATAAATATAGTTCAAAGACTGCAAAACGTCATATTGCGCACTATATCAAACGTTCCATGGTTTGTCACAAATAGCGAAATCCACGAAAATTTACAAATGAGTACAGTAAAGGAAGAAATTCGAACCACTTCCATAAGATATCAAAAACGACTTGCCCGGCATCCTAATCAGCTAGCAGTCGCGCTCAAAACGCAGTCCTACCCTAATCGACTTAAGAGATATAATGTCTCGTCACTGTCGGAGCGGATGTAGCTTCGTTACTGTATGGAGTAGTGCTCTCACTGGAGAGCACACTCATCGAAACATCCAACCTACAACACATTCACTAAAAGTGGCAACTGATTGTGGATTAAAACAGAGAAAAAAAAAAAAAATATGGATGTGTGTATGAGTTAAAAATAATAAATAATTATCTACTAACCTCTGGTATTTCTTTGGAACCTAAATGCTTTGGGCCAGTCCTGTTTAAGTATTTTTGATAAAGTGCAGCAGAATGCTGTTTTCTCTCATGCCTCTCTTCATCTGTTAATACTGAAAGAGAATTTTGTATTGCAGTTGATATAATATTATAACATGTTCTTTGATTAACACCATTTTAATGTTACAATTATAACCTCATTTTCAATTAAGGAATTTAATTAGCTACCTGATTCGTTTAATGACTTGTTTCCTTTTTTCCTCTTGCTTGTGTTAAGTGTGTCTTCATGCATACTATTTTCTATTGTATCACTATCATTAAATTCATTGGCGGCTTTAGATTTTGGAACTTTCACTTTAGTTGGATGTACTTCTGGAATACTACAGTCCAGTTTAAGTTTCTTTTTAGATTTTTCTTCATTGTGCTTTACATCATCAATTTCTTGTTTATCGTCAATAAATTCAGAAAATTTTCTTTTGTTTTCATTGTCCATTTTGGACTTGCGTGATGATGATTTTGTTTCTAGATCATTGTTTTTTTCTACTTTAATGTCTTTAGAATATTCCCTAGATTTTTGTGGTGTTTTAGTTTTTTTTGGCTCTTCTTTTTCTTCCTTTACCTTGGGATTATTATCAGATTTATTATTTTTATCATATTCTAATGCTTCTGCTTCCACGGAATCCAGTTCTAAAAGGCTTTTATCAAATTCCTCATCAGAATGTATACCAGTTTCAGTAATTTTCTTTACCTTTTCTTTTTTTACTAAAGGTTCGGTTCTTTTAATAGGCCTAGATCCAAACATATCAATTACTTTTACTTCTTTAAGAGCTGGCTTTTCTGGAGTTTTGTTCTTCGTTTTAGTTGTTTTTGCTGGTGATTTAATTATTTTTTTTCTTTTTGTGTCAAAAATTTCTTCATCTGAATCACTTAACACTCTTTTCTTTCGAGCCTCTTTTTTCTAAACTCAAAAAATAACGAAATTTTATTGTAATACGTTTTAGTTTGATACTAATAAAATAACCAGATTCTTACCCAACACACAAGTAAAAGGGTGTTTAATTGGATACAAGGCCACAAGATACAATTTAATTTATCATATCTAAATATTCTATAAGCTCACTAAACTGATAAAATAGATAAATAAGAAACTAATGAAGCTTAACATTATTAATATATCCTTTGTAAGGATAAAGGATATTATTATAAATTATTTGACAAACTACCTACCTAGTCTTAGTTCTTATTAAATTATGATGAATAAAAATGCAAGATAAAAGTTCCAATTGTGTTAATAACTAATTTTGTGTAATTATTTTTTTAGCTTACCCTATTTTTAATTTGTACTTCAGGTGATTCTGGAATGACATCATCATCTTCTTCAATTTTGGCCTTTGGAACCTTTTTCGTTTGAAAGAATGAGCGTATATCCTGTAAAATGTGCAGTACTCATTTCAATTCACATGTATGATAAAATAAATAGGTAATTATTTGTATACAGAAATATATACCATACAGAAATTTCAGTCAAATTAGAGATACCACTAATAAAGAAATATTTTTAGTGTGGATTGGTGGATGTTAACAACTATAAATGCAGCCAATGCCAAAGGCTTAACTTGTACCTACTTGATCTTTGCAACACCCCTGAGGTGAGTTAGAGCTGGCACATTCGGTCCGGCTAGTATGACCATAGAAACACAATATGATATAGCCATTTAAAAGCGATAAATGGCTATATCATATTTGTGTTTTGGTGGTCATGCTGGCCGGACCAAACCGGAAGCCGGACCGGGCTGAGTTATTTTTTGCTCCCAGACCAGCATGAAAGACTGTGTTGTGTCTGAAGTTTATTAATATATATGAAGATGAAGATCTTCATAGAAGAAGAACTTCATAAATGAAGAGTGTCTAATTGGACATGATTAAGCAGAAACTAACTACTATAAATTTAGAAGTACACATTTATTTAAACCATCCAATTTATGTATTTATCATGCTTGAATTATTTAAAAATAAAACAGGCCCAAGAAAAACTTCAATGTTGTATCATTGTTCCTTAGACCAATACTATTTGTGTTTTGGTGGTTACTCAACTATGTCCAATTAAGTGTTTGGTTCATTTAAAAAGATGTTCTAATATAAATAATACCTTTTTTATGTTAACCATTAAAAATGAATACACAATATTTAAAATACAAAATATCTTCAGCAAAAAATGATTTTTCTAATGGTAAATTTTTTTTTAATTTTTTTTAAATGGCAGCAAAAGGTTATATTAGCGCCTAATATAGAAATATAACAAGGAAAGCCGAACGACATTAAATTTTACATACATACATAAATCACGCCTATATCCCCGAAGGGGTAGGCAGAGGTGAACTAGCACCCACGTTTCGCCACTTATGTTAGGTCCCATGTAATAGGTGGCGAGCCTATTGCCATTTATCGGGCACAAAAGTCGCAGTACATTGCTATTGCTAGGTGGTATAAGAGGAACGCTGCTGCCCATTCCTCATCGCTAATTTATCCTTAGTCGCCTTGTACGACACCCACAGGAGAGATTTGGGGTGGTGACAATTGTATTCTACTCTGCCGTCACCACACGGCTTGATGATTAAATTTTAACTATTACTATTATGAGCCATGTAAATAGTTTAAATAATATAATTTTAAGAAACAGATCTGATACTTACTCGTGACATTATTAAAAACAACGGTTATTTAAAAATTAAAAACGCGAACTAACAGCTGGAGCTACGCCATTCAGATATTATATATCACAACCTAAGAATTATGGTTTAAATTGATAATAGTTATAGAACTGTATTATTTTTAACTTCTATAACATTAAATTAAGTTTCAGAAAGCCGCCCGCGAAACCAAGAACAACACAATAATTTTCGCGAACAATGTCAATGTCACCGATATTATGTCATGTCACAAGAAAGCAAAGACTTCTGTGTCTGACTGATATAAATTTTTACAAGCCACTGCAACCCGGATCATACTAATATTATATTAAAAATTATAAAAAAAATATAATATAGAGAGTAAAATAATATAGCTATTGTATACATACATACATACATAAATCACGCCTATATCCCCGAAGGGGTAGGCAGAGGTGAACTAGCACCCGCGTTTCGCCAATTATGTTAAGTCCCATGTAATAGGTGGCGAGCCTATTGCCATTTATCGGGCACAAAAGTCGCAGTACATTGCCAGGACGGTGGTATAAAGGAACGCTGCTGCCCATTCCTCATCACTGATTTATCCTAAGTCGCCTTGTACGACACCCACGGGAGAGATTTGGGATGGTGACAATTGTATTCTACTCTGCCGTCACCACACGGCCAATGTGTGTATGTATATGAGTCATAAATCATGACCGTCATCGCGTGGTCATAGGGGTCTACTTTCTCTGATATCTTAATGACATGACAGCATAGAGGACAATAATACTACGGATACATGACAGTGTCTTGTCAAATCAATGGTGGATCTTGGACATAGAGGACAATAATACTACGGATAATCTTGGATTATCAAAAAACTTATCTATTCCATGTCATGTCTTTTATTATTGCTTATATCCATGGCAGTACTGTGCATAGAAAGTACTAATGTTGGTACCACGCTATTCTACAACAAGAGAGATAAATCTGACTGCTGGTATGAGGAGGACGTGGGTAAGCTCCGAGCCCGGAAGATGTTTCAAGCAACTATGCCAGCGGAAGCGACGCCATTTCAAACTGACAGCCGCTTCATAAGAAACGCAATCCGTTACTTTAACAGGGCTATGAGAACTACAGAAAACTATCCCGATCGCCGCATATCGGCAATATTGAAAGAGGCTCTAGCAGATGCACTAGGAGGCCACTTACGTTATCAAATGCTCCCAACAGCAAGGTTTGCGTACTACGCCGGGTACGTCCCTTACAGACACGTCAGAGAACTCCACGATTATCTAAACAAAATAAAAGGTTACCTGAATACCAAAGGCATGGGTTGGAGAGCTCCGTCAAGGATCCCACAATGGTCAAACTTGACGGTAGTCAAAGTTCTTATAGGTTCAGGGAAACTGTTTGACCCTTGTGCTTATCTGATAACCAAGCGAGATTCCAATTCTTGCATCCATCTGCCCCCTCCAAAGGTGGACGATACAAGCGAACCGAATGCAATAGCACTACCATTTAAAGCAGGGGGCTTGGTAAGTTTAACTTCAGCGCGGTCTGAGAATATTCTGTTGAAATACTACACAACAGCAGCTAGATGCATACTGCGAAATTCACCTGACCAATGTCGCCATTCCGACTTTGTGAACTTCAATAACGAATTATGGCATTGGATGAAGAGGGATGTCGCCCCGCGCTTGTTGGACGAGAAACTGTACGTTGCTTACGGCGGAGTACTGCGGATAGCGGCGGCGGTTCAAAGCTACGGCAAAGGGTTGTCGAGGCGGAATCTCTTCGAATACCAAGACGCTGGAGTGTCAAAATGGCACCCGTGGCAGGCGCTGACGCAGTCCTATGTGTACATCAACGCCGATTGGACACCGAAGCTCTATGTTGGCATGGTCCTTCTAGCCGCAATGGCCATTTGTTTACTGCAGATATGTTACAATTACATATTTGGAGATCCTAAGGGATGCCACTGCAAAGGTCGCTCGAAGTCTTCTTTCTCCAAGGAGGTTGCGTACACGACTATGGACACAGCGTTCCCTCCAATGGCGGGCACTCACAGCGGCGACGATACTCCGAACAAGCATTCGGGTGGCAAGACGTTGTCATCTTTGCAATCGGCGAAAACTCAAAAGGTGTACGACCTCAACGAGAACACGGAGAAACTGATGGAAGTAATACTGAGCGGGAAAGAGTATTCTGAAGCCGTGTCGGGGTCGAAGCGGGAGGAGAGCGATGCGAACAGTGCGATTAACTTGGGTCAGTCGTCAAGGAATCCGCCTGAACTGCCCACGCCCATGGCTCAACACAGGATCGACACACGCTCGGAGAGAAACTCTTCAAAAATGTTCACGACCAGTACGGAGACTTCGGAAATGACTTGCTGTCAGGCGAGCGCGTCGACAGACAGCTCGTGTTCCGGCACTGGCAGCAGTAGCGCATCTGAGCAGTCGGCTAGCCACAGCTCAAAGACCAGACGCAAATCGCGGACTGAGAGAGACATCGCGTGGGCCCGCCGCGTCGCCTCCAAACACACACTCCACACCAACACACGGTCCACCGACTTTGACGTGACCTCCTACAGCACGCCACCGTCACGAAGGTAATTATTTTTCGACACATTTTACATTAGGTTTTCGTTAGTAGTTTTCTTGTGTAAGACTCATGTTCGATTGTTAAGAGATTTTTCTGTGTGGTTTTAAGTGTATAATAAATGTTTACACATCTACTACGCTAATTTGATTGCCAGGAGGCCTAGACAAGTGGCCAATTTCAATGTATTGGAACGAATATAATACAAATGTCAATTTTTTACAGCTACTCTTACATTTGACACGACGGTCGCCATGTTATTTTCTCTGTAGTACGTCAGTCAGTTTCATTTAATTGTATTCTCTAAGCTCTAAAAGATTAGACACTTGTCTAGAGGTCTTAGCATACAAACCTAGATAAATCACGCCTGTATATCCCCGAAGGGGCAGAGGTAAATTATACCACGTTTCGCCAATTACGTTAGGTTCCATGTAAGACAGCTCGAAAATAGCAGTGCTTGGTGGTATAAGAGGAACTTTACCCTGAGTAGCGTTGTCGCGGTTGAGATGGCTGTACTAGAGCGTCTCCGAGCTAAGGCCCCTTTCAATCTTCGGCGTGTCGCCAGATGCGTGCGAACGCGACAGTCACAATTTGTATGAAGCTTCATAGTAGCATTCATTTGTTCCGCGTGCGGCCAGTTGCGTAGCTTCATACAAAATGCGCCGGTCAACCGGTAGGTATACGCCGAAGAATGAAAGGGGCCTGAGACAGCAATGACTACATAACCGCGCGCTAAGCAGGAAATAAGACCTTTGATTGATTTTAGTTCAAATCTGCGTGCGTGCGTGCGTGCGTGCGTGTGTGTAAGATTTGCGTAGCCACTGGCCATAAGGATTGAGATCAAAATTAAATTAATAATTGAACACATCATAAACGTTTATTACGACATAAACCAACGCGTGTAAGGCTTTAACATAATAATTATTACTTATACATATTTATTATTAAAATAATACAGTGCACAATTTCAGGGGATTTCCCATACATAAAACTAAGTATATGAATACAAACCAATTTACAAATATATATCACATTATTAACACATTTGTACATGAATAAATGGACTATAGGGGAAGGTGGCCCTAAATGGACATGCTGCCCTAAAGCGGGTATATAAAATTCATTTTCGAAACGGATATTTCCCATCAGCCTTGTTGACTGCTTTCTTGAGAGGACATGTCAAAATTGAAATCACCACCTGTCTCTTGGCTGTATGAAACATGTTCTATACACCAGGATACCCGCTTTTGGGAGCAAGCCTGTTTTGGGCCCCTATCCCCTATATAACGTAACCCTTATAATTGAGTCACTAATAATTATATATAATGTCTAAATGTAGCAGCAAGTTGGACGAATTCGGCATTTCATAATTTGACTGGTCATAATGTTGTAGACTAACGGCGGGTCTCAACCTGTCAACAGTTGAAGATAGACGTGCTACAGCTTAGTTGCTTAGCAACTTCTGTTATTTATCGTAATATAACAAATAATGCCAGGCAATTAAACTTTGGTAAGCTTACTTTTAAATGTAGATAGAATATTGGGACTCGCGCGAACCAAAATAAGATGCTAACCAATCGATAGGTTAGGTTACTTCTCTTGTGACCAACCACAGTGGAACGAAATCCACTGATGTTGGAAAGTGTAATAATCATTGAAAAGAAACAAAATGTTATAGTGTACGTAGTAAACAAATTGTCAGCGTATCACGATAATTATGTAGACATTTTACGAAAAGCCAAATACGACAAACATCCTGCAACATGTATTATAATTTATTAAATAACATAATGGGGGCTCAAATAATTTCTAAGCTGATTGGTCGATGGTTTTTCTCGAGCGCTGTCCACACTGGTGGTAACAGAAGTAACTATTGAAATGTCTTTTTTGTCAACTTCTTATAAAAACAAATATTTAGTTTGTTAATATTTGTAAAACAGAGTTGTGATAATTGTCAATCTATCCAAATATATTTCCGAGCGATTGATACAGAACTAAATACGGTGGCGGCAAGGAGACGATCGAATAAGGTTCAATTTACATTCGCCGAAAGGAATTGTACCGAATAAATTAATTGAGGCTTGTCACTGTTTCGTTTGGTACCAGTGTGGCATGCCCTTTACAGATGTGTCATTATAACTTTTATGACCTAAAAGTTTAGATTATGAAAATTAGCTCCCATTGAAATCACAGTTACATTTCTTTAAATAACATCGAATAGCGTTTATTGATTGGTGTGAAATAACTTTAACAAAAGATACACATTTAAACATACCGGATATGACTTCACTAAAGTCTAATAACGATAAATACTTACAAAATAAATGTGACCTATAAATAAAATTAAATAAAAAAAATTGTGATCTACCTATATACTAAAAAAAACCGCTGTGCGACCAATGTTCGGATTAAATTAACCTATTTGTAACCATTTCGTGTGAGACTGCGTGTTGTTTACAAAACAAAATGCTGTAACTTTGTACGTGATTATCAGTGCAAGATACGCACGAGGATAAATAGGGGCACATTAGTAAATAAACGGAACAGAGAATAAGCCTGTTTACTGGCCGCTAAGCGAGACTGGAAAACCGGTTTCTCTCGCACAGCCAGTTGACAAGCTTTTACTCTGTTCTGTTTATTTACTCATGTAAAAGGGGTTCAGACAACTGTAAGGGGGATTATCTGCCATCTCTAGAGCCCTGCCACTTCACCTAAACTGACTGTCAGCACAGTCACAATGTTCAATGAAAAGTTTTTTTGGAGGATCTAACCTGTTGGCGACGTGCCTTTATAGCATCTATCAGGTTTTTTGGGGAAGGCGAGGACGTTCGCCTTCCCAATAAACCCGACTTCAACTTCAGCACCTCCCAAGAGGAGATGGTTGCTGTAATCACTCTAAAACATAACTTAATTTGAAGGCGATCTAAGGTTATGAAGGCATAGGTTCTAGAGAAGTCATTTTAAAGACGACACAGCACCAATGAGGATTAAATTGACTAAGAAATAAATACATATATACTAATCTTTATAAGGATTAAATAGCTAATAATTAACTAAAAAAAATACAGTACTGAGTATAGTGTTTGTAGGTACATAAATTTAAATGGAATGGAAATAACAAAGGAAAATAGTTCCGCGAGTGTTGCCTTAAACAAAAAATAATAAACATAATAAGCATTATAATTATAAAGGTCATAAGATACTTCATAACTGACATATACCGTATACTACTACCTATGTTTCAGTTTGGAGGCTTAAAGTTGATAAATATGAGAAACATTAATTATATTATTATCTTAAATACATTTTGAACACACTCAGGACAATTCCATCATTAAGCTAATCGGTAATACTCGATTAATTCTTGATTCGAAATCAATGCTCTCTAAAGGCCACGACACATCAAAAGGCCTACCCTAAAGCTGCTTTTACACCAGAGATGTGCGAGAATGCGTTGCGAGGGATGTGTTTGAGGAGAACCAATAGAATGACTCCATTTGGCATGCCTAAGAAAATTAAGTGATTCTATTGGTTCCTCGCGAATCTCTGGTGGAAAAGCAGCATCCTTTTGATTAGATGATGAAAAGAGCCGCGTATTGGGAATTAATCATATACTACCTACTACTATACTAAATGCACATACTCAGAGACGTCAATTAAAATTAATGAGAACTTAATGTCAAAAAATGACAATCAAAACTAGGCGATATTCTTACCGGGTCTATTGTCTATATTTAATTTTTTTTTGTCATTAAGTACTTATTAAAGTTAACTGATGTCTCTGCGTGCGGCAGTAAAAACACACCGTGAAAATAAGCTAACAGTTATTTCTCGAAGAATTTTCTCAACTTTTACGTTGTAAGCGGTGCATCTTCAGCATCGGACCAAATTAATTTTAAGAAAAACAAATAGACTTTGTAATAATTTTTTCTAACATTTATCTGTAATGTTCATAATATCAACTCTAAATAATTATGTCTGATAATGGTTAAAAACAAGATTGGATTTGCATAAATTTCTGTGCTATTGAGAGTGAATAAATCTTTCGTGCTTTGATAGTATAACAATATTCTACTTAGAGAAAAAAAAACTTATTTTAGGGCTGATTTTTTAAAATCTCTAGACTAATCTGTCTGATTCGTCAGGTAAATAAACCCGCTCCTCTTATTGTATCGTATTATACTGCAAATTTTTAGTAAGTGTAAATAAGGCTATAATATATCTTTAATTTTAATTGATTAATAATTAATCGGTCAGATAAGTTTTATTCATACTTTAATAATTAGGTTCATTCAAATAATTTAGTAAATAGACCATCAAATACCTACACTGTTAGGTCAACTACAGTTATCACACAGCACGGGAACCAAAACGAACTATTCCTGTATATATCACACACTTTCACTATGAAAGAGATAGAAATAGCCCGCAATTAACTAGTGAACAAGACCACGTAATACACAAACCTAAAACTAATTGCTACAGTGCACAAGGATCATTTTTGTATGCTCTTGTATTGGCGCATTCTCCACTTTCGGTGCATATACTTGACGATGTAGAGCGGCAGACACGAAACCAGCGTGATCGTCGTCACTTTCCACCAGAAATCCCACTGTCTTATAAACTGGGCATCTGTAGAACAAAAATGAATGCCAAATTAGGGAAACCTTCACTTTGCGCTATAATTTAAACACAATGATCCCTTTGTGTTTAAATTATAGAGCGCGGAAGTGACTGCTGAGATGATGTCTGGGTTGACTCAAGAGATGGCGTTAGCTACCGAAGATTGGTCATCATCACCAGGCTTTTTAATATCCCCACTGCTGGGGCACAGGCCTTCCTTATGGATGGAAGAATATAGGGAGAATGGCATAACCCACGGCGCTGGCCCAGTGCGGCTTGGTGGGTATTAACTGCAGATGCAGCCGGCACCAACGATTTAACGTGCCTTCTGAAGCACGAAGGAGCCCGAGATCATCCAATGATCACCCATCCAATGACCGGCCTTAGCGAACATTGCTTAGTTTACGCAATCGCGGATCGAGCGTGCTATGCCACTGCGCTAGCGAGGTCCTCTCGATCTGAAGATTGGTAAAACATTATTATTGACACTTTTTTTACGATGCGACGTCGCATCGCGGTATTGTGTACAAGCACTAAAAAGGGAGAAATTCATCATCGCCCTGCCCTTATCCCATTCTATTTAGGGGTCGGCGCGGTATGTCCTCTTTTTCCATTCTCTTCTGTCACTCGTCATCTGCTCATTCACATATGTGATATGAAGGTGATGGACCTTCATATCACACCTCACACAATCCATCCATTTTTTCAGTGGTCTTCTTCTACTTTTTCTCTTTCTAAAGGGAGAATAAATAAAAAAAGCGTCTCACCAAAGTACGACGTGAAGATGAGCAGCGTGGCGGTATACATGAGCAGGCTGAGTAGCTCCGCGGCGGCCATGAGCCGGTGCCACGTGGCCACGGTGAGCGCCACCATGATCAGCTCGGTCAGGATCAGCGCCGTGTAGCTGATCTCCACGATGTGGATCAGCTGGCCCTCGAACAGCACCAGGGCTCCATACATTATCACGCCGCCTGGTCGCATAAAATAAGAACAGACTCATATATCTAGCTAGATAATTGATTCCCAAAGTGGTACAGGTAAACCCCTAAAGGTCCACATGAGAGTTGTAGGGTAGACCACTTTGGGGTAAAAAAAATCTGATTTCGATAGTGAAGAACAAAATTTTGGCTTGACGTCACCTATCAATGTAGGCAGATAATGTTTTAAGAAGCTTAGCAACTGTTATTTGTAAAAACTTCCGTAGTCAGTTTTGGGAATATGGTAGATTAATGTAGCCGCAAGGGGATCCACCGGAATCAGCGAAATTCCGATGTGGTCTATGAGAAAAAAATGTTGGAACCACTCATCTAGATAAAGCCTCCAAACAGATATTTGCCTACATCTTTGATTTGATAAACTTGATGGGTAAAGAGCAAGTAAATGTCAGCAATATCTAGTCTTTTCTACTTTGGTATCCATTAACATTCATCTCAAGAACCCTTTTCAAGTTATTCACACCATTCACATTCCGTAAATTGTATTGATATAGGCTACTCGTCCATGTGAAACGTATGATTAGAATTTCTTGTATGATATTATCCATTATAAATGGATAATAAGCAAAACTGACCTTGATATATTGATATGCCAGTCCATATAAAGAACGTTTTATACGACAACTGTCTTCCCTTTGTCAACTGTTTGTAGAGCTGGGGATACCTCAGCACTGTAGAACTCGGGATATCCTTGTCGAGAACCTGTAAACAATACAACACAATGTAAAATTAGCTTAATAGCAATATGCATAGGACACAATATCGATCATCGCCAAACTTACCAAAGAAAATACCGGTAGCATAGTAAAAACGGTGCCGTAACCGACCATCAGAAAGCCCGGGTACAGAGATACTGACGAGAAGTAGAACACGACGGAGAACACAGCCTGGAATAGAATTAAACAATACAATAATACATATTTATGGCACACCTGACCATATACCTAGTGGTCCGTACGCGTAGCGGGCGGAGAAGTCCACTTTAAGAAGAGTGCGTGCGTGCGTGCGTACAGACACGTGTACGTGGAAGCCGTGTGTGTGCGTGCGAGTGAGTGCGGGACGTCTTGCAATTCGGAAGGCCAATGAAATCTGCACTTTATTTTAGGCAGTTAGAGACTAATTTGAATAACATCTTATTGGGCGTAGTAATATTACTCCCTTCCGAGTGAATTTTACACGACAAAGCAATCTTATCGTAAACTGATCAAGCATCAGAGTCCGCGATAGTACGTCCAGATTAACTGTGAACGGACCGCTAATCTATTTCGTCCACAGTCAATCTGGATAGTGATCATTGATTATTAATTCACCTAAGCGTGTGAGCGGTCACCTGCATGGTGGAGACAATCAACCACCGGTGCACGATCAAGAGGCAGCTAAGCATGATAAGTGGAACAGTGTGGCAAGGGCGTGCGTACAAGCACGTGTTCGTGGTAGCGGTGTGCGTGCGTATAAGCACATGTACGTGAAAGCGGTATGCGTGCGTATACGCTCATGTACGTGAAAGCGGTATGCGTGCGTATATGCTCATGTACGTGGAAGCGGCGTACGGCGGCCAGTACAGCTCGCACAGCCAATCTGGATCGTGATCATTGATTTTCATTCCACCTAAGCGTGTGCTCATCTGTAATAAGGGACACGATCAACCCCCGGTGCACGATGAAGAGGCACAGCGCATGGCCGAACGGCGCCCGTGCAGCAGTGTGGTGTGTTCACGCGTACATACATGTGTTTGTAAGAGAAAGCAGTGTGGTGTGTGAGAGCGTCCACGCACGTGTACGTGGAAGCGCTGTGCGTGCATTCAGGCGTGTGTACGTGGTAGCAGTGTGGTGAGTGCGTGCGAACAAGCACGCGTACGTGGTAGCGGTGTGCTTGCCTACGTGCGTATACGCATGTGTAGGTTTAAGATGAGTGCGTGCGTACAGACATGTGTACGTGGAAGTGGTGTGCGGCGGCCCGTTCAAAGTCAATCTTCACGATCCAGATTGACATTTTACGAGCCGCCTAAGCGTGTGCGCGCTCACCTGCATGGTAGACACAATCAAACCGCGGTGTACGATGAAGAGGCAGAGCGCGGCCGAGCGGCGCCCGTGCACGAGCAGCAGCCGCGCCAGGCCCGCGAACGCACAAATGTACGTGGAAGCGCTGAGCGTGCTTACAGGCGAGTGTACGTGGCAGCAGTGTGGTGCGTGCGTATACGCATGTGTACGTGGAACAACGTGGTGTGTGCAAGCGTGCGTGCGAGTCATGTAATTCGTGGAATCAGTGTGGTGAGTGCGTGCGTACAAGCAAGTGTACGTGGTAGCGGTGTGCGTGTGTACGCGCTCACCTGCATAGTGGACACGATCAACCCGCGGTGTACGATGAAGAGGCAGAGCGCGGCGGAGCGCATGGCCGAGCGGCGCCCGTGCACGAGCAGCAGCCGCGCCAGGCCCGCGAACGCGCGCACCGACACGTCGCCCGCCAGTGACGCGGCGCGCCCCTCCGCGCCCTCGATGCCAACGCCTGACACACGAGGTACATTAACCAATATTAGCATGACACACACACACACGCACAAAAAAAATCATTGTATTTTTTTAATTCGCCCAGTATTTTTAGCGAAGGCAAAGGGTCTAGCCCATACAGCCATGTCTTTAGTTTAATATGAATGAATGAGTGAGTGAAATGAATTTTAGGTACATTAAAAGATGGGTGTCACACATTTTAACGCATCAAGGGAGTGCTTGGCGCGAATTGAATGATAACAGAGTTCACGATGCCGACTGACACAATGGTGAAAACCACTACAATTCTCAACATCCACACATACCAGCTGGTATGGTGAAAAAAAGGTAGGGCAAGCGTACCGATGTCAGCCTCCTGGATCATGGGTCTCCTAAAGCTAGCTTTTAGAGGAGGAATGGTAGAGTAGGGTAAGCGCACCGATATCGGCCTCCTGTATCATGGCGACGTCGTTGCCCCCGTCGCCCACCGCCGCCACGGCGTGCCCGCGCGCGCGCAGCAATCTCGCCACCCTGGCCTTCTGCGTGGGCGAGCAGCGCGCCACCACCACGCCCGAGCACCGCTGCAGCACCTCCACCACTTCCGCCTCGTACCAGCGCAGGCACACCTGTGACCACGACGCACGTGAAAGCTATATGACTGTAAGCAACGCACATGGAACTACTCAAAAGGAACTGATTACAAACTCAAATTACTAACAAGCTTCGTACGTGCACGCCCAGACATAGAGTGCGTTTCATCTTATAGTTCCTATGCCGTGATGGTGGCTACAATGTCTGTCATCAACATCAACACGTAAGTCATATTTGCAGGTTTTTTTATGTTTTATAGAAAATCTTTGAGAAAATCATGTCCCAAACATTGAAAAGTGATGAAATAAGCTAAGTTCTTTTGTGAACGTGAAAAACGTAATGAGGTCCCGCATAATCCTTAATAGTGTGTACAAGTTCGGATTGCCGCCATTAAATTGGGTTACCAGTATCAGTTTTATTAAGTGTTTTATAAATAAACAAATTATAATTATTTTAGTTTTTAACTGTAAATAAATAGTACTATTATCGATATAACGACTGATAAGAGTGAGGAAATGTCAAATGTAGACATGTTAGATGAACACATTTATTGTTAATTATAATAAATATAATATTTTAGTATGATTGAACCTTTTTTTACTTAATGAGTCTATACTTCTTACGTCACTACAATTTATATTTATCGATCTAATTTCTACCATACTAATAATATCATGAACTAACTGTTCTCGCAAATTTTCACGAGTTAGTTTATAAGACTCTCATAAAAAAAAAAACTAATATGTAACTACTGCTTAGTACCGCTAGTAGTTATAAGTAACAAAATAAGATAGATGCATAATTGTTAATATAGGTATTGGAAAAAAATCTCCCTGAATTAAAGGTAAGACAATAAAGTTGACATGGTATCATTTTCTTGTAATACTACCACCATGACGGCAAAGGAACTATAAGATGAAACGCACTCTAGCCATAGAGATTCGCACACGACGCTACTCGTTAGCCGGATGGACCTACGGAGCTACTCAAAAGTGAGGAATTACAATTACAAACTGGTTACAACTGTATCTTGCACACGACGCTACTCAAGTTGCAAGGTTTCAGTCACTTCTGCTATTTTTGCTTTCAAATAAACACGTGGAAAGGAGCCAGGGGAAATATTGAAAAAAAAATAAAAATGTCGAGTGGATCGAGCGAATATGACGATGTCATTGTACTATACTATCTTAAGACGCCGAAGAAATTCTTGTAGATTTTTTTTATATATTGTAACTCGAATAATTTAATAATGGAACTCGAGATAATAACATTTTTGGTCACCCATCCGATTACAGGCCTTAGCAAACATTGCTTAGTTTATGTAATCGCAGGCTACGCGCGCGCGCGCACTTGAAATTCTCAGTAGCTCGGGTAAATAAGTAGAGTAAGAATAAGAAGCATTTATTTGTCAAAGTAGCTAGACAACCGGCACGGCGGGTCGATCGATCGACGCACGCGACCAGTTACTAACTGGTTAGTGACAAGTCGCGTCATGTGCGCACCACTATGGCAAATTATGGGCGCTTCAAATCGGCACAAGAAACATTGACATTTTAGTAGACGTATTCAGTCCAGCGTCTTGTATAATAGGGGTCAGTGGTGTGGTCTCACCTCGAGCGTCTCGCCCTCGATGATGATGTCCATTTCATCGGCGTGCAGCCGCAGCGCGTGCAGCAGCGCGTGCGCGTCGCGCCGGCCCGCGCACGCGTCCGCCGTGAACCACGCCCCGCTGCCGCCCAGCTGCAGCGAGCGCGCGATGCACTGCGCCGTCTCCAGCTTGTCGCCGGTCAGCATCCAGATCTGCCAGTAGGGAATGCGCGGTGAAATAGGCAACAGAGTTGTCCCCCAGTCATATTTTTGATGGCAAAATAGTTAAGGCCAAAGGTGGTACAACAAAGAGTGTCTCAGATCACAAGTATTAGACGCCCGAGCCGGAAGAGAGGGCGTGGATTAGACCAAGGGCGATAAAACCAAAGAATGTCTCAGGTCGCAAGTATAAGACGCCTGAGCCGGAGGAGAGGGTGCATTCATCAGTAATATAGGTCAAGCTACCACAAAATGGCATTTTTTCTCAATCTACTGTTGTAACGTTGTCATTTTGTCACTTGTCAAAGTCGTCAAAGTCAAAATTGACAACCTGACTGACAGTGACAATGACATTAGTTGTCATAAAAATTGGGTTGGACAAAGAGAAATCGGCATAATTGGGGACTTATAAAAAAAAAAGGAAAAAGTTCAGACAAGAGTTGCTTGGTTTGGGTGGTTATATAACCCCCAGGTGTTATAAAAAAATTTACTTTACTTTTTCCTTGGTTTCCAGACATTAATTGTGTATTTTGGTAGGTTAGGATTTTATTTAGTATATTTTTCAGAGATCGAAGAAATTGTCAATTTGTCAATGTTATCTTGGCTGTATGATACAGAATCGTTGCCCTTGTCCGGCCTAGTAGCCTTAAAAAATGTCAGGATTCGATTGCCAAACTATACGGCCAATGACGAGCGCTTATTTTGAAATTCGGAAGTGGATTTCATTCCATTTTAAAATTCCTAGCTAGACGCTGTAAAATTTTGATGGTCTTCTTATCTTGGTGAAAATTTCCAAATTTTAGAAGAATTGTATAAATAATATATCGGAGCAAGCAAGTGATTCTCCGATTAACAGTCACTGACCCGAAAGGTAACTATACTGAAATGTCATAATAGGAAGTCTCGTCTTGTAATTTTTTCTCTGTTCTAAATTCGAAAGTAAAATAAAGTACATAATTAAATGCCGTAATTGTTGTGTTTCATCATCATTTTGCAAATATTTGGATCGGCAAAGTCGGTTGAAAAACCTTTCCTCAGACAATTCTCTGGATACCTTAAGTTGTATGGATAAAATTTCAAAGTAGAGTTTTTGGCAATTTTCGATATTATTTGATCTAAATTGATTATTAATATCGTTTCTTTTTAACCTCATAGGTACTTGCTGCCGGCTCGAACGTGTGCGATAGCATTCGTCGGTGGTAATTCAGAGAAACCTGTGTATATGAGTTGGTGTTCATGTCGATTTTAGGCTCTTGAATAGGGTGTTTTTCGCATATATGAGACGTTTTATATAGCACAACTTCAGGGTCCTTTGGTACGGGTAAAGAGATTAAGAGACTTCAGTTATCAATCTCTGAGAGGTCCAAAGCTGTCTTGATTGTGGACTGGACCTAGCGGGTAATCCTGTAAGGAATTGCTACACTTCTCTACAGTTAGGTACCTTACTAACCAACAGGCGGCTGAAGGCTCGGAGATATAGATAGACATAGTTTCGTATACCCGTCCCACTCGTTATCGACCAGAACGACTCCAACCGAACCCCTTGGTCTTGGTTTTTTTTAATTTACTGCTTATGTAAAATTTTAATTATAAATTGTGTTAAATTGAAATTATAAATTTACTGTCCAACTGGTTGTTTTTATTTTATTGTCACCATTAGGTAGCAGGGAGAAATTCTAAATTATTATTATATAGGCATACATAAGCAAGTAAAAATTCAAGTATTACACTGTGTACTTTACTTTCAACCATTTAAGGCTGACAATTGATTGAAGAAATTAGACAGGTTGACCTTACCTTAATGCCAGCGGTTCTCAACATGGCGAGTGTCCTCGGCACGTCCTCCGCTAGCCTGTCCTCGACACCAGTCAGCCCTAATAGGGTGAGTCCTGTTTGCAGTCTCATGATGGCCGCCGCTGTCTTCTCGTTGCGGTTATGCACGCTCAGGCGCGCTTCTTTGTACTCACTCTGCATAGGAATAAAGTTTTAAATTAATATTTTCATGATTGATAGCTTTTAGAGTTTATTGACTTCACACACATACACACACACTACCATGTACTTGACAGTGAAATTATTGCAATTTTTTTTTTGTTTTTTTTTAAACATTTAATTTACACAAAAAGATTCTAACCACCAAGAAATTGGTGGTTAGAAGAAGTTAAAAAATTATAGTCTTGATACGGGAAACGAACCCGCGTATTCCGCATTCCGGGCAGATGCCTATCTATACCCTATAATTTTTCAAACTTTTCTAACCACAAATTTCTTGGTGATAATTTTTCTAAATTTATATAATGTTGAAATACAAATGAAAATTACATGTACTTATAAATTAAATTTATTACGGTCGTATTTCGACCACTGGGTGACCACTAAAGTCCAACAACTTCGTGCGAGACTTCCCTGCGGGGTGAGAGACGGTGGGGGGTGAGGTATTGTATGTATAGTTTATTTTATTCCACGAGTTTTCCCTCCTCCCCGCATCACCGCCCCCGCTAACATCTAGAGCGCCGCGTCCCCGCCACCGTCTCTCACCCCGCAGGAAGGTCGCGCACGAACTTGGCGGACTATAGTACCAATGAAACAGCTGACCCAAGACCACATGAGTAAATAAACGGAACAGTGAATAACCTTCCTACAACCGCGCGAATCGGTTGCACTACTACAAGCACGCGGGGCATGTGTGCGTTACCACTGGCCGCTGTCGCGCACGCGGCGAGACTGGAACAAACCGGTTTATGACGCACAGCCAGTTGCATAATCTCAGAGTTAGTGCGTCGGCGTTCTTAGAACGCTTTTACTCTCTTCGGTTTATCTACTCATGTGCCAAGACACAACTGTGGGGGTCACCGACCTCAAACTCCAAGTACTCGTTCCTGGTGAGCGTCTTGTAGGCCACCACCAGCGTGCGCAACCCATCCGCGGCCAGCCGCCGGCACTCGACGCTGAGCCACGCGGAGTCGAGCAGGCGAGCCAATGCGACATCCGCGCCTTTCACGTAGTAGTTTATCTCCTGGGTCACCTCGTCCTGTGACATTGTTAGGTTCATATATACAGGGTGGAAAGTTAAGGGTCTGAGCATACGTTACGGGAAAACACCCCGGCGTGACGTGGACAGGGCCTCTCTCGTACAAAAAGCCCCGTGTGACATTATGTCACGGAAACACGGATGGAGCTTTTTGTACGAGGTCCCGTCCGGGGTGATTTCCCGTTACGTATGCTCAGACCTTAAGATAAGAATAAAACATCAGATACAGTCACTGTTCACTGTTCTCAAAATTTTAGTTTTTTAATTATTAAGCTTTTTTACACAGCTTTATCGATGTAGCAAAAAGTTTGTATCGTATTTAGTGTTTTATAAATTGTAAGAATACCGATTTTTCTCATTTTTAATGTATTGATGGAAGTTCTCCCCAGTGATTTGTGGGTGTTCCGACTGTACCAACTGACTCAGCGGCGGTTATACCTGAACGATGATGCCCATCATCTTCGTCTCGCTGGTGAATGGGAATATCTGCAAGATGCTGTACTGCATTATCTCGTTGGCGGCGCGCAGCTTTAGTGAGATGTTGTGAAGGTCCCGTCTGTATAGTGAAACGCCCATCTGAAATACACATACATAATAATTAACATACATTTTAATAAATCACATACATACATAAATCACGCCTATATCCCCGAAGGGGCAGACAGAGGCGAACTAGCACCGACGATTCGCCAATTATGTTAGGTCCCATGTAATAGGTGGCGAGCCTATTGCCATTTATCGGGTACAAAAGTCGCAGTACATTCCAAGGTGGTAAAAGAGGAACGCTGCTGCCCATTCCTCATCACTGATTTATCCTTAGTCGCCTTGTACGACACCCACGGGAGAGATTTGGGGTGGTGACAATTGTATTCTACTCTGCCGTCACCACACCACATAATTTTGTGCCCGATATATGGTAATAGGCTCGCCACCTATTACATGGGACCTAACATAATTGGCGAAACGTGGGTGCTAGTTCACCTCTGCCTACCCCTTCGGGGATATAGGCGTGATTTATGTATGTATGTAGATAGAACAAAGAATGTCTCAGATTGCAAGTAGTTGATTGAATATGCGATCTGAGGCTTTCTTTTTTATCGCCTGAGGTGAGATCATTGTTTTATTTCACCCCCTGATCAGGAAGTGACATTATCCGTACGCGTAGCGGGCGGAAATGTCCACTTTATACTATAAAGTATAAAGTGAGTCCGGAGGGAGTACAACCACTTATCGCCAATTATGTTAGGTCTCCTGTAATAGCTGGCGAGCCTATTGCCATCGGACACATAAATCGCAGTATATTGCTAGGTGGTTTAAGAGGGATGCCCTTTACCTCCAGTCGCCTTCTACGGCAGCCACTGGAGAGATAGGGACGGTGATAATTGTATTCCGTCGTCACTACACGGCTATTTAAATATAAAATTCACAAAAATAAATGGCCCACAGACGGTCAACGGCATTTCAGACTTAACTTGAACGTCTTAGTTGATTGGCATTTGCCCGGATCGCAGAGGGCGTTTACATTTTTAATTATAAAATTTTTCGAACTATTTCTTTGACA
This sequence comes from Cataclysta lemnata, assembly GCA_963931975.1. Classification (NCBI taxonomy): domain Eukaryota; kingdom Metazoa; phylum Arthropoda; class Insecta; order Lepidoptera; family Crambidae; genus Cataclysta; species Cataclysta lemnata. Next base: position 15,081,397 of record OZ008342.1, read on the forward strand.
ACTCCCATTTTTATATTTACTCCCTACTGTCACAGAATTATGCCAGTTGAAAAAAGATATAGTTAAAAGAGGTAGATGTGAGTTTTACCATGTCGGTCCACTTGACGAGGGCCACCTCGTCGGGGCTGGCTGCCTGGTAGTCGCACAGCTGCTGCTGAGGCACCGCACCGCCGCAGCTCTCTGAGACCACTGAGCTCGCCATGTCTGCGTACAAGGATTTACGTACATGCAGCAACTATAGTCCGCCAAGTTCGTGCGCGACCTTCCTGCGGGGTTAGAGACGGTGGCGGAACGCGGCACTCTAGATGTTAGCGGGGGCGGGTGGTGCGGGGAGGAGGGAAAACTCGTGCAATACACCATACAATACCTCCGCCCCTCCAACGTCTCTCACCCCGCAGGAAGGTCGCGCACGAACTTGTCGGACTATAGTCATCATCATCATCACCAGCCCTTTAATGTCCCCACTGCTGGGGCACAGGCCTTCACTATGGATGGAAGAATATGGGGAGAATGGGCCATAACCCACCACGCTGGCCCAGTGCGGGATGGTAGGTGTTAACGATTGCAGATGCGGCCGGGATGAACCGGGATTTTTGGTCACCCATCCAATGACCGGCCTTAACAATCATTGCTTAGTTTACGCAATCGCAGGCCGAGCGTGCTAATGAGCTTACCCTAGCAACGAGTATTATTTGACTAATTCAAAACATTTATTAAATTAACTGTTCGATTTTAATTTTAACATTATATAAATGTTAGAAAAATTAGTACAAAGATTTTGGGGTTAGAAAAAAATTTATTTCTACATTGCGAGGGTACCCGTTGGCTTACAACGTGAAGTGTAAAGGTTAGAAGAATTTCGGCAAGTTAATTAGTGTCTTGGGTGGCCGAGCGGTCAGGCACCTGCCCGGATAGCAGCGGACGCGGGTTCGATTCCCGCCTCAAGATCATAATTTTTCGAAATTCTTTTTCTAACCCCAAAATCTTTGTACTAATTTTTCTAACATTTATATAATGTTAAAATTAAAATCGAACAGTTTATAAAGCAAACCCAAGCTTAACCGAACGCACGATATTTGTAAAAATATCTGCTTTGGAATGTTTGAAATTTATTTCTACATTGCGAGGGTACCCGTTGGCTTACAACGTGAAGTGTAAAGGTTAGAAGAATTTCGGCAAGTTAATTAGTGTCTTGGGTGGCCGAGCGGTCAGGCACCTGCCCGGATAGCAGCGGACGCGGGTTCGATTCCCGCCTCAAGATCATAATTTTTCGAAATTCTTTTTCTAACCCCAAAATCTTTGTACTAATTTTTCTAACATTTATATAATGTTAAAATTAAAATCGAACAGTTTATAAAGCAAACCCAAGCTTAACCGAACGCACGATATTTGTAAAAATATCTGCTTTGGAATGTTTGAAATTTATTTCTACATTGCGAGGGTACCCGTTGGCTTACAACGTGAAGTGTAAAGGTTAGAAGAATTTCGGCAAGTTAATTAGTGTCTTGGGTGGCCGAGCGGTCAGGCACCTGCCCGGATAGCAGCGGACGCGGGTTCGATTCCCGCCTCAAGATCATAATTTTTCGAAATTCTTTTTCTAACCCCAAAATCTTTGTATTTATTAAATTTTTGTTTCACATTTTAAAAGCTTCGAGGGATTACGTTCTTGAGTAAGTTTGAGTTTAGATATAGGGTCTAGAGTTCTGGACAGACAGACGGATGGACAACAGAGTGATCCTATAAGGGTTCCGTCTTTTCATTTTGAGGTACAAAACCCTAAAAAAGAGTTACATAAGAAACTAAAAAGTAATTACCTGATTGTGAATCATCCACCTGTCTCTCGTCCACTTCGTAGACAGGTGTGACGTTGTGGCACAGTGCTATGGCGAGCACGCACTGCCACACTTGCTTGGGCGTGGGCGCCAGCGGCACACTGCCGGCGCTTTGGGGGGACGTGGGGAGGGATGCCGCGTCGTTGGTCACGTACTGTGTTAGAAGAGCTTCAACCTAGGGACATTGTGATAAGATAAAATATTGTCTGTCAGCTAATAAGGTGACATTGGCGTAATACGTAAGCACTATACTCTTTGCTTTGGTTATTTTTTATGACATTGGGGTCTGGATGGTCATTGCGTCAGCTGTGTGTATTTTTTGGGTGGTTTAAGAGCGTTGCTTACTTTTGCGGATGAGGGGGAAGAAAAAATTTAAAGGAGATAAAACAGGAGCTATAATAAGATCCAATAAATACAAATGTATATATAATACTACATACATACATACATACGTCACGCCCTTCTCCCACAGGGGTAGGCAGAGATCACTTCCTTCCACTTGCTACGATCCTTACTATTATATAATACTCATTGTTTTAAAGCAAACAACCATTTTGATTCGTATTAAAATACAGACCCTAACAAAGGTGCTAACTGATACACATGCATACATTTTACATTTTCAAACACTCACAGCTCATTTTGAATTTCTTGTCAGTTAACACCTTTGTCCACTCACCCCCAATAATACATACCTCATGAAAAACGTTCTTATCGAACAGAGCATTTCCCAGGTGTAACTTCTGGAAGACCATTTCGTTCTTGGTGAGGGTACCAGTCTTGTCAGCTAACAAGTACTGAATGCGACCCAGCTCTTCGGGGATTGTGGTAGACCGCATCACGGTGCCTTCGATCTTCTTGTCCCGCTGAATGCTCCAGGAGTAGAAGGCTTTGCCCATCTCGAGGTTGACTCGCAAACTGAAAATTGTTATACAGTGTGTTAAAGGAATACGAAGTAACCCAAATCAATTTATACCTAAAGAGGTTGGCAGCAGGCAGGTGTGGATTTTTATTTACCTAATGTAAAGAGTGCGCGCCAGATGAGTTTTGGCGCTGCTCGCTTACATTGACACTCCTAGACAAACAAAATAGTAGGCGGAGTTTTAGTTCCAATTTTGACCACGCGTAGACTTATCTGGCGCGCACTCTAGAGTGCGTTTCACGTTGGCTATCCTGTCTGTCAACAGCATCAATGCGTAAGTCATATTTGCAGGTTTTTTAATGTTTTACAGAAAATCTTTGAGCAAATCTGCTCATTGCCGTAGCCATACTGCAACGGAACAAGAGACCTCTCTAGTAGTTTTCGATACGATTATTGTGTGCGACACCGCACACCGCGGCGCTGTGCGTCACGATCAAGAGGCCAAAGCTTAATCAGTCTCTCCGTTTCGGCTTAGGTTTTACAGTCGGCCGCCTGCCCGACACCAACGTCTTTGGGTATAATTACCAGTGATCGGAATAGGTAGAGCGATTTAGCGTTATTCGGCAACTTTAAGCTTGATGATTATTTTGTTAGTATAATAATACCCATTACTATAATAATACTTATTAGCAATAAAATAATGCTTTTGTAGAAAAAATACGGACAGTTCGGTTCGGAAAAATTCCAAACAAAGATCAAGCTTAAGTTTCCGAATGAACCAAATCGCTCTTCCTATTCCGATCACTGATAATTACAGAGATTAACCTTACCTAATAGGTATGATATACGAGAACAGCAGCACGAATCTGAAGAAGAAGCCGAACCAGGGCCCGTTGAACCCCTTGAGGATGATGAGCAGCACCGATATGAAGAGCGTCGCCACGAACAGCACTTTGGTCAGGTTGTTCACCTGCAGGTCCAGCCGGCCAACCTTGGAGCGGGGGGCGGCGTTGTTCATGACACTGCGCGTTTCGCTGCCTGGAGGAACAATCATCATCATCACCAGCCCTTTAATTTCCCCACTGCTGGGGCACGGGCCTTCCCTATGAATGGAAGAATATAGGGAGATTGGGCCATAACCCACCACGCTGGCCCAGTGCGGGTTGGTGGGTATTAACGACTGCAGATGCAGCCTAACGGCTGAACGTGCCTTCCGAAGCACGGAGGTCTCGAGATAATAAATTTTCGGACACCCACCCAATGACCGCCCTTAGCGAACCTTGCTTAGTTTACGCAATCGCAGGCCAAGCGCGCTATGCCACTGCGCTAGTGAGCTCGTCAACAAATAGAATCGCAGGCCAAGCGCGCTATGCCACTGCGCTAGTGAGCTCGTCAACAAATAGAATAATTTTATTTTTACACACAAACATACATAAATCACGCCCAGAGACAGATTATCCTTACGGAAAACTAGGCACGTGCGCGAGGGTACAAAGGGGCACGCGGGCGGAATTGACAACATTTCAAAAATGACAACCCCCTAAAATAAAAATACCGTTTCTTTATTTTCCAATCCTGACTTCGGAAATATTTTTATAATTTTTTTTTATTACTTAATTACAGAGAAAAAAAATAAAATGTAAAAAACATGCGATGACGTCACGGTCGGGGATGTATAAATTAAAACGTTTGCCTTCCTAGATAGAAGAATAAAAAAGTTATCATAGACATGATAATAGACGTAAGTCATAAATCAAATCCAGTGTCATTAATTATCATCGTCGAAATTAACATTAAAAAAATTGAAATCCTTCATAAACTTTAATTTAAAACGTATTTTACTTTGAAATTAATTTCAAACATTTCAGATAAAATGTTTATAGTTTAAACACCGGAAACGCCAGTTCGTCAATTTTGACAAGTGAACCTTTAATTTTTTGCGTCAAGAGTGATTTCGCCATTTGTCCACGATTGTGACGTCATTTGGCGCTTACGTCTGTTTAGAATGGCCGGTCTTTCAATCATGATTTTTTGTATGAAAACGACGGAATTCAAAAGAAATAAAAAATATGGGTGTCTTCATTTTCGGTTTAATTTCATATAACATCATAATAAATGTATGTTGAAAAATGAATAGTTGTCAATTGTAAAAAAAGGAAAAAATATTATAGCTTAAAATCAATTGCTCCAATAAGTAATACACAATGAAAACTATTATTTTTGCTTACAATCTTAATTTGCTTCAATTTATTATTAAAGTAAGATTTATTTTTAGTATAGATGCTTGCCTGGGCTGTAATAGGCAAGCATCTCATGATGCTTGCCTATATATACGACGCGTGCGGCGCTCTCAACAATTGATTCCGCCTCTGATCACGCCTATATCCCCGAAAGGGTAGGCAGAGGTGAATCAATACCCACGTTTCGGCAAATAGGATAGGGCCCATTGTAATGGGTGGTGGGCTTATTGCCATGTATCGGGCACGTAAATCGCAGTATATTGCTAGGTGATATAAGAAGGGTGCTACTGCCCATTACTCATCGCTGTCTTTAGTTTAGTCGCCTTGTACTACACCCGCGGGAGAGTTGGTGCAGGTGACAATTGTATTCTGCTCTGCCGTCACCACACGGCTTGGGGGCTATTGAATTAAGTGGTCGACATTAGCGACATCTACAGAACTTTAAGGACAACTGAAATTTAAAATTTGTTTTGTACCTGTATATATGACAAGACCAGTCGCCTGGCCGGATGCAACAACGCTGCCACTCCACAGGGTGTTCTCTATGTCGAGCGAGTCACTCTCCTCTTCGTCCATTCTGGTGCACGTGCCGAAGAAGGAGTGGATGTCTTTCTCTGGCTTTTCAGCCCAGATGGTAGCGTTTATGTCCAGTAGGTGCGCGTCCGTTTGCAGTTTTTGTGTGGAAGGCAGGGGTATTCTGTGGAGAAAATTTACAGCCTCATCACTAGTATGTAAGGATCGCAGCAAGTGGAAAGAAGTGGACTCTGCCTACCCCTGTGGGAGAAAGGCGTGATATACATACGAGTGACATACATTTTACTTTTTTATTTATCGTTTATGCTGGTCTGCAACATAATAATAATAATAATAAATATTTTAACACTCACACCTATCATCTAGTCCAAAGTAAGTAGCCTAAGCACTTGTGTTATGGATACTAGATGACGGACATATTTTTAATATAATAATGTATATAAATGTTGAAAATATACTACATAAACATATACACAACCATGACTCGGAAACAAACATTTGTGGCCATCACAAAGTTTGCCCGTACCAGGATTCAAACCGGGGCCTCTTGGCCAATACCCAGCAATCTGAGCATTCGAGCAAGGCGGCCGTCAAACATAATTTACGCCTACTTACGCCAATATCCCCGAAAGGGAAGGCAGAGATGAACTAACATGGCTATGCAATTTATGAACTACGAAAAAATTATTATTTTTATTTCAAAATTTCATAATATAAAGGTTAGAAAAATAATTACAAAGAAAAGTGTGGTTAGAAAAATTTCGAAAAATTATAATTTTGACGCGGGTTCGATTCCCGCATCTAGACAATATTTTTTTTTACTTTTTCTAACCACAATTTTTTTTGTACGAATTAAGTATACCAATAAATTTAAAGTTTAGATTAAAAGCAATTAGGGACACACAGTTTAATCACTTTACCCAAAACCATAATTGACAACATTTCAAAAATTGTAACCCCCTAAAATAAAAATACCGTTTCATGAGACTTTGATTTTAACTACTTTAAAACGTATTTAACTTGAAAATGAATTTCTAGCATTTCTATTTGAAATGTTTTTATTATTGCCACTGGAATCGCTAGATTGTCATTTCGCCATTTTTTCGTGACTGTGACGTCATTTGGCGCTTACGTCTGTTTAGAATGACTAGAATTTTAATTATGATTTATGGTATGAAAACGACGAAAAAAAATTAAAAATATGGGTGTCATCATTTTCTGTCTAATTTCATATAAAATCATAATAAAACTATGTTGAAAAAATTAAATGTTGTCAATTCCTGGCTTCATGACAAACTTCTAATAATTATGTAATAATTAAATACAATTATATTTAATGACACTATTTAGATTTGGTTCATTTACCTTGTTACCTCAGCTGATTAAAATTATAAATAGAAAATTGTTTTAGAAAGATCAACCAGAATATTTATTTCCAATAATAATAATCATAATAATAATATATTTATATTATTCATATTGTTAAAAATGATTATCAAGTTATCAAAATGTACACCAACAAACTCGATAATAAGAATATAGGTACTGTGTGAAACTTTTAATTAATGTTAATACATGCAGGGCTAATTATCAAGTCAATGTTAACCAATTATTGTTTGCACTATGACTCATAATAATTATGCACTCAATTATAAGGATTAGGTGTTTATTATTCCTATTATGTATTATGAAGGCAATTTCAATGGCAGTAATTGTTATTTTTGTTTCCCAAACAATATCATAATTACTTTTTGCCAAGGCGTATTTGCCTTGGCAAAAAGTGGAGAATTTATTACAGTCAAGTTTCCTTTCAGTTTAGATCAATACATAACTAATCTGTAAATATTAACCTATATTTATATTGGTACAAAATTATCTGAAAAAAAAAAAAATCTATTATTAAAAAAGATTTTACCTTAACTTCCAATCAATCTCGCCATCCAATTGGTCAGTTCTTATAAATACAGTGCCTTTTGTTTCATTCGTTCTCAGAAGTATCATATCTGCAGGCACCCTTTGTCCTTTGTGGAGCATGACAATGTCTCCAACACGAAGGGCTGAGGCTGGCACTTTTTCAGTAACAAATGGTCGATAGCCATCAATAGAGGAATCGAGAACTATCCTCTCATACCACTGTCCATTGACTTCCCTGTCTCTCCTAACAAAAAATATATTTTATTATTATTAAGCACTAGTGATCAACATTGGCTTCTCATAGGGTTAAAGAGGCTTCATTTTCATGGAGGGTAAACCTATAATAAAGGCAATCAGCATTTGTAACAACCCGAAATAATTATGTATGTCTCATTTTTATTTTAACATTAAATAGATGAACTAAAATATTTATGCTAACTAAGAGTTAGAATAAACAATATTTGTAACAAAATTTCAGTCAGCCAACCAGTGAAAAAATGTAATATGAGTCTACTTAGTATTCATAAAAGTTTACAATACTGTATATTATAACTTACCTATATCTTCTGAAGTCATCAACGGCCTCCCTAAATAATGTCACAGCCAGTACAAAACACAGGGGTCCCCAGTAAGTGTACAAGTACCCTATGCGGATACTGGGTATGAACTGGCTTACAGCCATTACTAGAAAATACATGTTAAGGAAGAACCGGAACTGCTCGAATAATACCAGGGGCAGGAATGTGATGAAAGTATATTTCTGAAACCAATAACACATTTATACCTAATTGTATGGAATATGACTCTAAAACAATGGTTTTTGTCTAAGTAAATACAGGGAACAAAGTATAATAGTAAACTTATTATTATTCGAGTCGTCGCGGTTACAACATTGTTTTTGACAGCTCACGTATTTAATTACTATTAGTGCATTAAACAGTTAGTTCATCGATATTTAACTATCATATACATGAAATTCAAGTTTATAAGAATTCAATAAACAGTGTGGAAGTGGTTACGAACTGTGTCTAAGTGTATTTAAGTTAAATTATTAGAATCAAATATCAGTGCCGGGATTCACAAATCGTAAACAAAACTCAGCTGTTACTTCAAGTGCTTGGCGCTCAAGGTCATTTGGTTCCTTTCACCGTTTGCCCGTTATCGTGTGCGATAGATACACCGAGACGAAACTGGAAATCACTGCTGTCTCTTTTACTTCTACTGGAGTGGTCATTTCACGGCGCGGCGAGGTGCCCTGTCCTGTTCGAAACTGCCCGGTACCACTGCGGCCTAAACAACTCACGTCCACCGCCCTGTTTCTGATTTAACATGTCGCCTGTATGCGAAAAATGCAAAGTAGTAATTTCCAAGAGAGACTTTATAAAATGCGCTGATTGTCAAGAATATTATCATTTGGACTGTACTAGTATAGGGGAAAAAATATTTTATTTGATGACTGCAGAAAAAAGGAAGAAATGCCGCTGTGACCATTGCTTATATCAAAAACAACAGCCAAACTCATCTAAATCATCCCAGATCATCAACATTCACACCGAAAACTCTTTCGAGTCTTTACAGGTTGATGATGTGGAAAGTTTGGTGCAGGAAAACTATATTACAATTCGAAATAAGAAAAGGTGTACATCGTTATCGGACCTGACATCGTCTTTCATATCGATGGACGATACGCCGCCAACTGTCTCAAAAAGTTTACCTGACGTCACTACAAATCAGAATGTATATATTGAGGATTTAAAACACGAAATAAGAAAATTACAAACAGAATTACAAATAGCTAATCAAGAAATCGAAAATTTGAACATTCAAAACACTGAATTACAAAGAAAAAACCAAGAAAAAGATAAAATAATAAAAATGTACAAAACAGTCAGTCTTGATGATATTAATATAAGCTTAAAATTAAATAAATCACAAATATCTACCCCCCTATCTTTTCAACATAAATTAAAAAAACACATTGTTCCGAAAAATATTCTATTAAATTCGGTTGAAAAAGAAATCATTTATTTACCAAGAAAATCATCTGATGTCATAGGCAAGCTACTATCAGATACCCATGGAAAAAATCAAGAAGTTAAGAACTCAAATTTGCAGTCAAAACTATGTTTAATAAGTAGTGTGAAACATGACAAAGTTTCCAGGAAACTAAGAAATCATTTTGATGGTTTTCGCACCTGCCACTATCGTATTCCGGAAGGTGGGGTCTATCAATTATCTACTGGCCTTCAAGAAAAATTAAAAGGATTTACATTTAATGATTATTGTGTGATTATTATTGGAGATTCTGATTTTAGTGTATCACGAAATTATAAAGATGTAATCAAAATGCTAAGGGAAAGGGTTTTAGCTGTACAACACACAAACGTAGTAATATGTTTACCTACTTTTAAATGTTGTCATGATTCTATTATATTCAATAATCGAATAGAGGTTTTTAATCACTTATTACATAAAGATAACAAAATTAGTCAGTATTGCTTTGTACTTGATTCTAATAAAAACCTGCAGTACTCACACCTCATGTTTTCAAAATACAATGGGAAAATAAATATAAACGGTTTACGTGTACTTTTAAAGGACATTAGCAATTTAATTTTAAATATTAGTGTCAATAATGAAACATTGTGTAACTTAGAACCATTTGATAATAATGAAAATATGTCACCTTGTGGCTTAAGCTCTGTAAGTAATCAGTCCTTTCATGCTTAAACAGAATGCTAAGCACAATACTGGAAAAAATGGTTTAACTATACTACACCAAAATATACAGGGAATTAGGTCTAAACTCTGCCAAATTGAACTATTAGTATCTAAAGAAAATATCGATATACTATGTTTTAGTGAGTCTTTTCTCCGATACCAGGATGCAGATATACTCCAAATACCAGGGTATAAGTTGGCTGCTTGTTACTGTAGAAACAAATCTAGAGGTGGTGTTTGTGTATACGTCAAGAGTAGTATAAATTATAAAAAGCTAGAGTGCACAGAGTCACTAAGTATGGACATAAATTTTGAATGTTGTGGAATAGTCTTACCTGAGCTAAATTATATTATTTTATGTGTATACAGAACCCCAGATTCCCCAGGATCAAATTTCGGTGTTTTCATAAAAGCTCTGGACCTGTTATTGCGCAAACTTACAGTCCGTTCACGATATTTATGTAAGAAAGTTATAATGACAGGTGACTTCAATATAGATACACTAGTCAATAATAAAAAAGCACAATTATTTCAAAACATATTAAACAATTTCAATATGAAGTTAACAATTCATGAACCAACAAGAATAACCTTAACGTCAAAGACTTGTATAGATAATATTATAACAAACTTAAAAGTATACAGTTCAAGGGTTGTTCATCTTGGTTTATCTGATCACTCTGGTCAAATTATTGATGTACTTAGTAATATTGGATTCAATGAAAAAAATTGGTTCATATTTAGAAGAGATATTGATAAAAGCATGAATATTTTCTTGTATTACTTGTCACAATTAAATTTTTCAGAAGTTTATTTATATAATGATGTAAAAACAGCTTATAGCGTTTTTATAAATTTATTTAAACTCATTTATGACTTATGTATACCAGTAAAAAAACGCAGAGTTTCTTACATTAAAAAAATTAAATGGCAGACTGAAGGTATATATCAAGCTAGCAAAGTTAAAAGAGCCATGCATAGACAAATATTGCTTACAAATCAAACTAATCTTATTTCCCATTATAAAAAATATTGCAAAATTTTTAAATCAGTTACTCGCTTAGCTAAACAAAACTATAATATTTCATTTCTAAAACGGAGTAATAATAAAACGAAAGCCACATGGAATCTTATAAAGGCACAAACTACACCGCAAAATTCTTTCACGAGTACCATTGACAGCATAAAGATTAATGATTTAACTATCACAGATGCTTACAAAATTGCAGAAACTTTTAATACTCACTTTGCTAACACGAATTCACATAGTTTAAATAATGACAGACAACACCGTTTTACTGTTCCACATTCACGTAGTATATTTTTGACACCAGTTGATTCAAATGAACTGAGAAAAGTTGTCGCTACATTTAAGAATAAGAGCTCCTGCGGGTTTGATGATATACCAATGAAAGTTATTAAGAATGCATTGAGTTACATAAGTGAGCCACTAGTTTATTTATTGAATTTAATGATTCAGACAGGTGTATTTCCTCCTGAGTTAAAATTAGCAAAAGTCAAGCCATTATTTAAAAAAGGTAACAAAACTAATATAGATGACTATAGGCCCATAGCCCTATTGCCAAATTTTTCAAAAATATTCGAAAAAGTGATATATAATAGGCTCCTAGACTTTTTTAACAGTAATAACTCACTGAACAGTAACCAATATGGTTTTCGGAAAAATAAATCGACCACCCTAGCCATCTATCAGGTTCTGAAAGAGATATGGGAGTCTTTAAATTGCAAAATTCCGTGCATTGGCTTATTTATAGATATGACAAAAGCATTTGACTGTGTTTTATATACAACCCTCATATCCATGCTAGAAAACCTAGGTATTCGCGGTGTGGCTCTGAAACTTTTAACTGACTATTTGACAGGTAGGGAACAGATAACTGTGATTGACACATACAACAAATCCACAAAGACATTTAAAGAGGTTAAATCCAAATCAATTAAGATGACCCAAGGGCTTCCTCAAGGAAGCATTCTCGGGCCACTCCTATTCTTAGTTTATGTTAACGATTTCCCAAATAGCATGCAAGAGTTATGTGTGATGTTTGCCGACGATGCCACAATTTTTCTATCAGACTCTGCAAGAAACAAAAATATTTTTGAAAAAAAAGTAAATAATTCTTTACAGGCAGCAGTTTCATGGCTTAAATCAATTAATTTGAAAGTTAACCCAAAAAAAACTAAATTTATTCAATTCAGAAACTATAAAACAAATTCTTATAACTTAGATATTACTGAAAGTAATACAAAAATAGATGAAGTGGAAGTAGTAAATTTTCTAGGTGTCACAATTGATACGAACCTAAACTGGAAACCCCATATAGAAAAAATTAATAAAAAAATGTCAAGTCTTTGCTATGCTTTATCTATACTTGCAGAAACTTCATCCAGTGAGGTAGCCAGAGCTGCCTATTTTGGACAAGTTTACCCGTTATTAACGTATGGTATAATTTTTTGGGGAAACTCTGTAAATGTTAATTCCACTTTCATTTTACAAAAGCGGTGTTTGCGCATTATATATGGTATGTACGCTGATGATACTCTAAGAAATACTTTTAAAGAAAAGGGATATCTTACGCTGACAAATATTTTTATTTTAGAAGCATCAGTATTTGTTAAGCATCACCCAGAATTATTTGACAAGAAAATATCTAGACACACGGTCAGAAACAAATATAAGCACAATATATGTATACCTAGAATTAATAATTTTTTGTATTATAAAAGTACTTTTTACACCAGTATAAAAGTATTCAATCATCTGCCTCTTGATATTAAATCCCAAGACTTGCCTAAATTCAAGTTTAAATTAAAATCCTGGCTGATAAATAATGTCTTTTATAACTTGAATGAATACTTTTTTACAAATAATATTTAATTAAAAATTCAAAACATATCTAGATTGCATGCCCGAAATGGGCAAACTGTTGTGACTTACTTCAGCATTAATACCAGCAATTTGTACACAGTTATAGCAATAAATATCTATTCTATTCTATTCTATTCTATTATAAAGGGGTAGATTTCAGAACAGAAAGTATAGTATAGTCATCTATGAATAATGAGGTCGAATTACTTACTTGATTACAAACATAATTTGGAGGAAATTGTTCTTCTGGCAATTGTCCTAAGTAAATTATTCGAGCACTCAGTTCCTTTTTACGTATTCTAGACGAGAACAATCTGAAAGGGAATAAATATAAATTTATTCCTAATACTTGATTAAGACAAAGAAACTTTTAATCTCAGATCGACGTAGGTACCTCGTCCACAGGGACTTCGTTTTAGGCCTTGCAATTAGCGGTGTCGTTTCCATGTTTGATATAATAATAACGAAGATATTTTAATATTACTTTCGTGTAAACATCATAGTGATAAATACAAGAAATCTTTTAATTATTTAGTAATCATAGCACTCCTCACGTCTAAAGTTTATAAACATGTTTTGACATTTCGTGACGTGACATTATTATTTTGTCTAGTGTTTTTAATTTCTTCTTTCATTAAGAAATGCAACTGGATCCAGCTTATGCAGCTATGTTTTAAGACTTAAAATATTTCTTCTATAACATTGTAATGTCAGTGTTCATTATTTAATTTTCATTATAATATGTCCTTCAGACTGAATTCTTAGCAGCTTTACAACATCTGTGTGCTATCTAGTATGATTCGCCATTTAAGACAACTAACATAAATATCTAGATCTTCGTAATCTTTGTTGTTATTTTGTTGTGTCACGAAAACATGTATATCAATAGGAATTACTCCGAGGTCACGATGAAAACTTAAATAATTTACCAGTCGCGTTAAATATAAAAGCTATTTGGTAGCAATATTATTCACATTTGGTAAGAATTAATGGTGGTAATGGCAATACCGTATAGAGGTAAATAATAAACGTAGTGTATTATATACTCTTTGGTAAATAAATATGGCTGCATAGAGGACAATAATACTACGGATATAGAGAGCCCGCTCGCCGATTTTTTTTGCTAACCGCTAATGTCAATTCATTTCACACTAGCTCTATCTATAAATTCCATCCGACCTTTGAGTGGGTGTCAATGTGTGCGTGAGCTTATACGTATTTACCCACACATAATACGTGTTCATTTTATTTAATATTACGTATTAGTTTATTGCAAGATCCTTATAAATCGGTAACTGTTAGAATTTCAAACAGTTACGGACAATAAAGAGTTACATTAAACATCAATACAAATATAAACATCGACATTGCTTACAAATACGCAATATTAAACGAAATAAACACATGTAACTATTTCTATTCATCCTAAAATAAACGCTTTCCAACATGGGTTCATATCATAAAATAAAAATCAAATGTATTTGTTACAATTTATATTGTAAATGGTAAAATATACATAAATAATAAAAATTATGGACATATGCCATGAAAGTAATTAGGTCAGTTAAATGTATTAAAAAAGTAAAAGACGGAAATAATAAAATTCAATTAAATGAGACAAGGGCTTCTGTAAAAAAATATAAGAACAATCAGGGTTCAAAAATTATTAGGGACAACATTAGATTAGGGATATTACTTTTAAACCCAAACATATGGGCTTGATGCAATGTTCACAAGAAATATAAACCAGGACCCACTTAAAAACTTTTTCGGTAATATAAGAAGTTATGGCGAGAGAAATACGGCACCTAATACAATATCTTTTAAAGGTGTCTATAAGTCTTTACTACTTAATAATTTTAACTCGCCCCATTCCCTTCACGCAAACTGCGATATACTTCTTATATTACCCCGAAAATGAGGTACCACAAAGTCCTCGTGGTTCAAACACAGAGGAAATTGTGGTGCCTTTTAATCAATTACATTCTGATGTAGTTAATGCAGGTCAGGGTAATTATGTCAGTTGGTCCCACCAACTGACATAATTACCCTGACCTGATCCTAGGAAAATATATGAAAAAAATAAGTAAGAGTTGTTAAAAATGTAAAGTAGTGATACGGTGATCTTGAAACAGATACACAGTGTGTCTAGATTGGCCGAGCGGTCAGGCAACTGCCTGGAAATACAGCGGACGCGGGTTCGATTCCCGCATCAAGACCATAATTTTTCTAATCACCAATATCTTTCTACATAGATACATAGTAATTAAATATAAAGTTAAAAAAATACAAAGCCAATTGCAAAAGTTTGCAATACAATCCAAAAGCTTAGAAAACGGTTGACAAACAAAAAATTCTGGTGACAAAAAATATAGTTCCCAATACAAAATAATGTAGCGAAATTTTTAACAATCATGTCTTAAAAATGTGGAATTTTTTTAAATTTGTGGTTAGGAAAAGTTCATAAAATTGTACTCTTGATGCGGAAATTGAACCCACGTCCTCTGCGACGTCCCTTTTAATTGTATAAAACACAAAAATGAATTAAAAACCTACTTCGAAAACACAACTATAATCATTTTCATTTACAACTGGTGACAAGCAATTAATTTGTGTTAATTTATTGAAAAAAATATTTTAACTCATTTTTGCAGTACAGGAAAGGGTCACAATAGCGTGATAGTAATGTACTGTAGTAGTATCCGTAAATACAGAGCTAGGTGATTATCACTTTCACTAAATGCTATGCTAAAATAAGTTAGCGTATAGTCCTACAGATAATCTTGATTCACAAAGTTGTGAGTTTTTTTTGCGTGAACTGGTCATTTCTGCTTGCAAAGTTGTAATCTGCCTTCGGAGAGTATGCAGCAAAAGCGACGACAATTGTTGTTGACGTGTTGTCTCTGCAAAAAAAATATTCCTATGAATTTACGCACTTGATGATAAAAAAAACCATTGGAGTTATTTTAATTCTTGGCACGAGAATGGATATTAAATGCAGTTATATTTCCAATCAACTTTTGATGTGTTGGTGTGAATCATTACCAGCGGGTCCCTATATTCTATCTATAGTTAAAAGTAAGCTTACTAAAGTACTTAGGGACTTTCTCCATAATATCTGAAATAAATGTATTAATGTATAAATAATAAAAAGGTGCTTGGAAAATTGAATAGGGTCCGTCATGCATGTTTTGATAAAAATATTTCAATACAAATCACAGACAGTACCAACAATATTTGTGTGAAGTAGAGGTCACATAGGATAGGACATACAACGTTTTTCTTTACCTATTATGTTATGCAGTGAAGTAGATGATTGAATAGGTCCAGGTATTTTTGAAATTTCTGCTGACGAAACATTAGCCTTAGAATCTGAAATAATTAAATATTATATTATTGATCTTAGTCTTAAAATGAATGAATTTAATTTATTGATAAAAGTTGCTAGAAACTCTTACTTTTATCAAGATGTAGCGACGGTATTTCTTGATAATTTAAACTATTGTTACGGTTCCAATCTGTGGTAGTGAAATGAATATCACTCATGAACTTCTTTCTATAAAATTCATAATCAGCATCACTCTCCAATTTCCTCCAACCACGTGTACCCAAGCCTTGAAACATTGCGGTTTCTTCTTTGGATTAGGTAACTGATGGTATGAGGTTCCTAAAAAAAAGTAATTTGAATGTGCTATTTCATGATCTAAAAATTTTTATGAAAGGTAATGAAATTTAGACCAAAATTATATGATGACTTGGATAAAGGTAGACTGTAATTTGCGATTAAGAATTTTAGATGTTAGGGCCTATTGCCAAACATATCTTATCTCAGCCTTGTTTTCAAGGCTGAGATAAGGATGTTTGGCAATAGGCTCGCCACCTATTACATGGGACTTAACATAATTTGCGAAACGTGGGTGCTAGTTCACCTCTGCCTACCCCTTCGGGGATATAGGCGTGATTTATGTATGTATAAGGATGTTTTAAATTGAGATTATTACACCTTGCCATCCGCTGCGGCAGAGAAAAATCACATCAACCTACAAAGGGTTTAAACAGGTCATAGAAGGCAACTAAATGATATTGATCACCTTATACTCAGTCGACCAATACACATTGTGTAACCTTAGTGGACTATTGCCTAAACTGTTGTTGGTGTTGGCTCATAATTGAAGATTTAATGATAAAGATACTTACTAAAATCCATTGGACATCCTAATACTCAACGCACGCAATTTTCTTAAAATGTGTTCACTTCACAGCGAAGGAGTAAATACTCAATCAGACGCAATCAGTTCAACACTTTCACGAAAAATTAAACAAAAACTGGGAAACGACACGGAAACTCACGAGATACAATTAATTTTAAAGTTTTGAACTCGACAAACAACTGACATTTTTGGGCTGTCATTCATGGTCACAGACAGAACAATCAAGAAGTACGAGAACCATGAAGGTTCTGTCTAAAGAGGATAGTATACCCGTAGTCTAGTATCCTCTTTGCACAGGACAGAACACATAATATACCTTGATGGTTCTCGACCTTTTCGATTCGTGGCGCCATCTAGTTAAAAAAATGTTACTTAATTTCGGATCAAGCTGGGAATTTTTATGTAGATGTCGCATTTTACAAAAAATATCCGTAAAATATTCTTAGTTCTAAGTGTCCACCCCCTGTATGGCTGCCAGGACAGCCAGACATTTTTTGGGTGTGTAAATTGTCTTTAAATTCAAAAAGTGGACTAATAATTAATGAAAATTCAAAGTGACAGTGCTGAAGTGTTATATTACAGTGTGGATAGTGTTTGATATGTTATAATGTTTTATTGATACACTTCACCAATTAGATCAATGATTGTTGACAAGAGGAGTTGGGGCATTCATGCGACGTCGTTTTTCTCCCTCGTTTACGCTTGTTAGTAAGTGCTATTTTGACATGTTTATATTGTGGTTGCCGACTTCTCTGTAGAATAGGCAAGTTTTGAGTCAGCCTAGTCTGGGGCTTTATATCTTGGGGTGTACAATAGTAACAGTAATTGAATTTGCAAAGTTCTTATTAGATTTTGATGCGCCGGTGAAGACAGTGCGTCTGTCTCTCTCGTGGCGACCGGGCACACCTCCGTTGACCTATTTTCTGGTTGTTGCATTGAAAGCTAACTATTTATGTCTGGGGGTGTAAACTAGGGCGCCACCGGTTTTGCATTTTCTGTGCCGTAAATTAATTTATTGTGATTTTAATATTCGCTTAACAAACATCATTAAGTAGCAAACATCATAATAATAAAGGTAGCATAAAGGTTGTATGTATGTGCCTGTGAACATTATTTATTTCCCAGGGAATTACTATAAAAGTAATCTAAATCAATAATCTATTCATACTTGTAGTATTACTCTAATTTTCCCTTTTTCCTGAGAAAAAGAAATGGTACCTAGTTTCAAGATACTTATATAGAATGAAGAATGATTTAATTTTACAATACATACTGTAAAATCGTTTTGTATCTCTAATCATTAAAAATTTGAAATTATTTTGTTATTACAAATTTGTGCATTCCAGCAAGTTAATTAATGTCCTGATAGACCACGGGTATAGGCAGTCACCTTTCGATTGTGAAAGGGTGGTTTTATTGCTACTTCTGGAAATAATTTCTGAACTTTTCTGACCTTTTTTCTTTGCATTTCCAATGTTGATAAGCCATCTCATAAAATAAATGTTTTATCATTGCTTGGATAACATTGTCATGTTTCATTATTTACATAAGTAAATTATTACAAAAAAAATATGTAAAACAGTTTTAAATAATTTTAATTATGTTTTAAATAATCACCACACTGGAAGACATATTTTCTGCAATATAGTCAACTGCATAAAATTTACAATTTAGTTTTTTGTGATTTCTTAAGTATAAGTATCATTTGTTTAGGCTAACTCAATATTGCAAAATTATCCAGGCTATATTATAATATTTAACATAACTTTGTATGTTACTTGTTCAATACTTTCAACAGTTGTTATATATAATAGTATTAATCTCTACAGATGATTTGGCAGCTGAAAATAATAACTACATGAAAATGGCTACAAACACAATAGAAAGATTTGTGTCAACAATAGCAGAAAATATATCAGTATGATGGAATCTGATCTTCCGCTGGGCAGTTGCAACTCCACCGGGCATCTGTCCACCATTGGCTACCACTCTTTGCCTGGTAAGATTTTGCTTGTTATAATTTAAAACCCATTAAGTTTATACCAGGAGACTTTTTGGTATTTTTTTCGTGAATTTGGAGTTGCTCCCATAGTGAAATTTGTTCAGTTTGATGGTCTGAACGAATTCCAAAAAATTTTGCAGTGACCCAAAAGTCTCCTGGTATAATGTTTAATAAATAAAGGAAAATATTGTTCACAACTTTAAATTAATTTTTTATATTATATATTAAGCAAGCTAGTACCAACAAGGATATCATTTTTATTATCAGTAATTTTTAATTGGATGGAAGCTCTTATGAAAACCTAATTTATCAAAATTGTTTGATAAAAGTGTGTTTTCATTAATAATTCAAAATATTCTATGGAAGTTAAACACTGTACTGGGAATAATTCAACTATATTTAAATAATAATATTTAATATTAGCCAAATAGTACTTCATTACACAGCTCAATAAATGATTAACATACATTTGTTTAATCAGTACTGTTGCTAGATGGTTTTGTTTTCATCAAAATAGACATTACATATTCCAAAAACGCTATCTAATCTATGCAAGTGCTTTAAGTAATGACATATTACATAATATAGTGTTCTATTTTATTGATTTGGTATCAGATCTATTGAAAATAACTTAAGATTTAATCCACACTTAGATAAAATGAAGAGATTGATAATTTATTAGGAAGAGATTTATTGATAACATTGATTAACACTCAAATAATAATATTATTTTTATAATTTTGTTCAATTGACAAATTATTTTAATCTATTTTGTATCTACATTCATTTAGGGACTTTTGCTTTAAACTATCCCATCCATACTACTTAACTTTATACTACCTTAAATTACAAACATACAATTAAAACATACGCCGCGTGGAGACGGCAGAGTAGAAAAATTGTCACCACCCCAAATCACTCCCGTGGGTGTCGTACAAGGCGACTAAGGATAAATCAGTGATGAGGAATGGGCAGCAGCGTTCCTCTTATACCACCTAGCAATAGTACTGCGACTTTTGTGCCTGATAAATGGCAATAGGCTCGCCACTTATTACATGGGATCCAACATAATTGGCGAAACGTCGGTGCTAGTTCACCTCTGCCTACCCCTTCGGGGATATAGGCGTGATTTATGTACAAACATACAATTTTAATTACAAAGAGACAATTGACAACATTACATTTTTTGAAAGGTATATTTTTATTACATGTATGGAAATTAGACATTAAAAGACACAACACGGATTTTTTTTTTTCTTTAATCTCTATTCTAACCCCCGAATATAGAAACGCTAATCAAATTTGGGGGACTGCTTAAAAAGTTAAGTGGACATTACCTGTCATAATTTGTACGGAAAAACGTCAATTTTGACTACATTTAAATGTTAAGCAAGACTCAAACTTTGATTAGCGTTTCTGTATTCGGGGGTAAGTAATTTAATTGCGACTTGATATTTTATTAATCTTCTTCTTCCACAACATGTTTTCATCTTCCTTTCCTCTGTATCTTTTATCCATTTCTCATTCACTCCTCTCATATTTTTTCGCTATCATATCATCCTTTACACTGTCCATCCATCTCTTTGGGCTTCCTCTCCTACGTCCTTCCACGTTCATATTCTTCTGGCAACATAGCTCTCATCACTCCACATAACAGGACCCAAACCATCTAAGGCTCAAGTTCACCAACACGTCAAACAACTGTTTAAAATATAACCGTAAGTTTATATTTTAAACATAAACTTACGGTTATATTTTAAACACATTTAACAGTTTTTCCATACGATAAAATATCAAAATCCGACGGTTAAATAATAATCGCCTGTTTTAGTGTTGGTGAACTGGGGCCTAAGTCTATTACTCTAGTACTATCGCGGACTCTGAAGGTTGATCAGGCTTAAGCGTTGTCCTAATAGAACGCGATTGCGCGATCATCGCGCGAGTTGTTCGTAGAAACGCGCGATCCAACCTATTGAACTCGAATAGGTGTCCTAATTGACAATCGCGCGACGCGGCCGTGTTTGTATGCGTTCACGCGATGTTCGCGTAGTTTGCTCGCGCATTCTATTAGGACAACGCCTTGAGGCGAAAATCGCTTCCATACCCGCGCGGCCGCACGTGCGTGCGATTGAGACATACATACATACATAAATCACGCCTATATCCCCGAAGGGGTAGGCAGAGGTGAACTAGCACCCGCGTTTCGCCAATTGTGTTAGGTCCCATGTAATAGGTGGCGAGCCTATTGCCATTTATCGGGCACAAAAGTTGCAGTAGGTACATTGTTAGATGGTATAAGAGGAACGCTGCTGCCCATTCCTCATCACTGATTTACCCTTAGTCGCCTTGTACGACACCCACGGAAGAGATTTGGGGTGGTGACAATTGTATTCTACTCTGCCGTCACCACACGGCGATTGAGACGACGTTTGCAATTCGGACAATTCGGAAGGTAGCATTCAGCACTTAATTTTAGGCAGTAACTGCCGCACTCAGAGACGTCAAATAACTTTGATGAGTACTTAATGTCAAAAAATCTCATTTAAATCGAGACCATAGACCCGGCAAAAATAGCGACTAGTTTTGAATTGTTTGACGTCTCTGAGTGCGGCAGTTAGACACAAATTTACTAATAGGCTGTAGTAATTTTACTAATTACATCAGTGCCGAGTCCCTTCCGAGTTAATTTTATACGGCAAAGCAATCTTTTCGTGAACTGATCAAGCGTCGGAGTTCGCGATAGTACCTATGTTCAAGCTGTGAATATATTGGTCCATTGGCCAGGTCGGATGCACCACTCTGCCAGCACCCCCGCGGGCGTGGACGGCGCGGGCGGCGGGGCGCGCACACCCCCCGCCACCCCCAAGAAGGGCGGCAAGATGCTCGCGGTCAGGGTGCAGATGCTCGACGACTCTATATCCATGTTCCAAGTGCAGGTGAGTGATCGTAATCTTGATCTGAATTCTAAGTGCAGGTGAGTGATCTTGATCTTGAATTCTAAGTGCAGGCGAGTGATCGTAATCTTGAATTCTAAGCGCAGATGAGTGATCTTGATCTTCAAATAGATGGCTTTTAGAGAGCTACGAAACTATATGCGTCTGCTGTTACAATAACTGTTTCTAACGCATTGGCATACATTATTTTTATATTATCTACATACTATCGCGCCTATTTTCCCCAGAGGGTCGACAGAGTTGAATTAACACCCACGTTCTTTGAACAGCAAGACTGGCCATAATAGTGTGGTCCTACCATTTCATTTATTCATGGCATTATAGTTATTGTTGTCTATGTAAAGGAGTTCCGTCACACACCTGTTACTCTCTCATTGTGACGATACAGTGTCGTTACTTCCTTGAATAGACCGATACAGTGTTATAGCCGAGACTGTATTGCAATCAATAGTGACATTATGTGAAATAATATTTTAAACCAAGTCCTCTCGACGCCAATTGCAAAATAACGTCTTCATCGTTCGTGTCATTCTTAATTTCCCTAAGCGTGCATTTTATACATGTAATAAGGAGTTCTCATATGTATTCTTAAAACATTGTTAATTTTCATCGTATTACTTTTCGATGGAGACGCGGCATACGAAACGACGGCCTTTAATTAGAGACGAGTAAAAAAAGTGTTGGCAAAAACAAGGCTATCGAAATACTGTAAAAAAATAAAATAATTGGCAAAGTGTAAGTACCTACCTACACAGTTCTGTCAGCAATATCCACAACGGTTTTTCTCAAAATCTAATACATACATACATAAATCACGCCCTTCTAACAGACAGGTGTTATAACATTTCAGGTCTTATCCTATGTAATGTAATAACTTTAATCTAAAGAAGCAGAGGTCGTCAACAGTTGCATTTTACTCTGCCTGTCACCACACGCCATTTTTGGCACGGCAAAATTATTTGATAATACATAGATTTTATACATGGGTTTCGCCTTTTAACAGACAGGTGTTATAACATTTCAGGTCCTATCCTATGTTATGTAATAACTTTAATCGCAGTAATTTGTTAGATTGTGTACCAGGAACGCTGCTGCCCATTATAACTAAGTCGACTTCTACGACACCCAAGAGAGAAGCAGAGGTCGTCAACAGTTGCATTTTACTCTGTCGTCACCACACGTCATTTTTGGCACGGCAAAATTGTTTGATAATACATAGATTTTATACATGGGTTTCGCCAACTATTTTCGGTTTAATTTAATAGGGAGTGAGACTATTTCCATATATTTAACTATTACCTAAATCATAGGTTACCTACAATAGGAACGATGCTGCCTACTACTCCTCGTCACTGTTTTAACCCTTCTTAGTCGCACTGTAGGACACTCACAGGAGAGATTTGCGGTGGTGACAGTTGTATTCTGCTTTGCTGTCACCACACGGCGCATAATAATATGCAGTTTTTTTTTATTTTTTTTACTATTCTTCTAAATAAAAGTTTTCAAAGTTCCTTGCTCTGGTCGAGCCGTTATTTATCCTTGAACCCTGAAAAGCATGCCACAAAGGAATGTTGGGTATTCAGAATGCCTGATGGGTTCGCTGTATTTGCATGCACACTCACGTGCATACTTAAGAAGTCTTGACAGTTCACTGTTATTGTCTCGAAGTAACTGGACTACTTTTGCTTGTTGTTGTGCATGGTTCAGAATCGAATTAAAATTACATTATTTTCGTTAGAAAAATGCGGGAATTTTCCGAAAATGTTCTAGACAATTTTAGATTCTAATATTTGACGCCCACTGTTGGGCATAGGCCTCCCCCAAGGATCTCTAAACCGATTGGTCCTGCGCTACCCGCATTTCTAGATTTTATAATAATGTTCGAATCAATACAACATAAATAATAATTTATGAATGAAATAATAATAAATATTTCTTTCTATCACTTAGCCCCTAAACATAGAACCTAAATTCGTTTAACACCCACCCTAGATAGAAGTGATAATTGTATTCTGCTCTGTCTGCACCACAAGCCTCCAGAGTTACAATTAGATAAACATGGCTCTCTAATGGCGAAACTTCATTACAAACTTTTAAGCTTCATGAACAGTAACTACTATTGTTATTATATTACAAATATAAACTTTGGATATTCGTTTGTTATTTAAGCTTAATTCACTTGGCGAAAGGATTTAATGAAATTCGGAACACATGATTTAGCGGGTGGTGACGGCAGAGCAGAATACAATTGTCACCACCCCGATATAATGTTCCGCGGGTTCGTAGAAGGCGACTTAAGGTTAATAAAACAGCGAGGAGGAATGGGCAGCAGCGTCCTGTTATTCCAATTAGCAATATCCTTCTGCGATTTACGTGCCCGATATATGGCAATCGCCCCCATATTACACGGGACCTAACATGTTTATGAAATGTGGTGGCTAGTACACATCTGTAATACACCTCCGATACACTATTCAGTCACTGTGTTTTGTTTCATGCAATAAGCTGATTGTTTATCACAAGTACGTTGATAGTGGCGATCTGGCGATATAGTGAATTTACTTCCTGCCAACCTAACCTTTAACTTTAAGGCATATACATGCGTACGTAACCTGTGTATTTAATAAGTGTATTGTGATATAAATTCTATAATACTATAAACAGTTTCGGAATGAACATTATCTGCAATAAACTTACCTTTAATTTCGGTTCAAAAATGTCTAATGCCCGTTTTCACCATCAATCCCTAAACAATTCCCTAAGTAGGTATCCCCTAAGCAAAGTGATCCCTTAAACCACCCCTTTACTTAAATTCGTTTTCACCAAGCTAGGGAACACTTTTTAGGGGTTGCCTAACTAAGTGACAGACTAGTGATGACAAACACCGTACTTTCTATTAAAATAAACTTTTAGGTGAAATAATTTTGTTAATTTACTAAAATACAATAAATAAAAATATTGGAAACTATTTTTAAAGTAAATAAAATCTTTAAATGATTTATTCCGCCTATTTTATACATTTTAGAGCATATTTATAAGACTGTATGGCATGTTCCTTGGTCTCATAGTAAATTCTCTATTACCTTTGTATCATAGCAACGCTTGTTTATATCGATTATTGTCAGTTCTTGTCAAATTATGTTAGAACTGTCACTTAATTTTTATGGGGCCGAAAATCGGGTCCCCAAACTTTAGGGGCCTCCTTAAGCGTTAAGAGTTACCTGTGTGTTGGTGAAACGAAAAATTTTATTAAGAGCCACCTAAAACTAGTTAGGGGTCCCTTAAAATGTAGGTATTGATGGTGAAAACGGGCATAATACTCATAAATACATCACGCCTTTCTCCCGCAGGGGTAGGCAGAGATCACTTTCTTCCACTTGCCACATGATCCTTCGTACGTCTTTCGTTCATGAAACCATCACCAATTTTATTGCTTTCAATACTTGACTTATTATATGGAGTGCTGGCCCCGACATTAATGTATCTAAGTGAAAGTTGGGGATGGGAGAAGAAGCATGAAAGAAGAATAAATGCAGTAGAATTGAGAGCATTGAGTAGCATGGCTAGGCTAAGACTAATAAGAGACAGGTGTGGCTTGAAAGAAGACGTAATGACAAGAATTGAGAAAGAGATGCTCGCATGGTTTGGTCACATAGAAAGAATGAATGAAAGGCGAATGACATAAAGGATTTATATATCGGAAGTCAATGGAGAAATGGTAAGAGGAAGGCCTAGGCAGATCTTTCATAAGCAAATTGAAAGTCTATTAAAAAAGGGCCCGGTTAAGAGTACCCGGAACCGACTGGCATGCATTGAGATAGTAACGAGATTGATTGGATGAAGCGAAAGAAGTGTGTAAGGATCGTAGAAAGTAGAAAGACATGATCTCTGCCTACCCCTGTGGGATATAGGCATGATATATGCATGTAGAAATAAAGGTTATTATGCTATAGCTAGCTAGATAGCAATACTGCCATCAGTCGGCCATAATGTTAGTCACCAACAAAGGAAACAATAGCTTTGCGAGGAGTACTTACAGCGGTGTGTTGGTCGCAATTATCAATCACGGGAACATGTGACGGCCCGCTTAGATACAGTAGAGGTCACACGTTGGACGGGCGCGTTGTCCATCAACGTCGACCAATTCGGAGCGAGATTTTCGTCCCTACACAGTTTCACCAGTCATCAGTATATATTTGGTTTATTTTTGGCAATATTCCTCGCACAGTTCACTTATTAACTACAACGACGGGCTGCCATGTTTGTTCCGTGAAAATTTTGCGAGTCACTAATTGGTTCTTTTGCCGACACTAATTACAAGTTGGTGCCCCGTTATAGTGTAATATCTTTGTGTATTTTATTTCGGAATGAAACGAGAATTTTATAATTTAAATTCATGCATGACTCGACAGTAAAACCTGTCATATTATTTTTTTTATGCATGAGTAACATGCCATAGAATTTAAGTTTCCAATCAGCAAACCATTCTGGTCGAATTACTATATTAGTGTCAGTGACGTCAGATTTTAACATAATAGATCACAAGAAAGTCCAAACAGCGATCAGCATATCTGAGGCAACGGTTTAACTATTCGTTTTACCACTGTCAACCGATAAACCTTATCTTTCGGCTGGTTACTATAATGGTTGGCCAATTGACTAGTTAAACTTTTACCATATTCGACTAACAGGATTTAATAAAATAAAGACCTTCGCCTGTCTAGAGCTTTCTTAAGTTCTACACTGAAACGTGTCAAGGGCGGCTCTTACAGAGTCTTTCCAAATATGACTGGGCAGAGAGAGAAGGCGGGGTTGTGAAGGTGATTGTTGACGTATTGTGAAGGGATCCCGTAAACCTACACTCGTGTCTTCGTCTCAAGTCCCAAGCGCAGCCACTGACTTCCCTTTCTGCCACACTAGGGACCCTGCCCGGCTAGCATGACCACCCAAACACGATATGATATAGCCGGTTATCGCGTTGAACTTACAAAAATCATTGGATTTTCGACAGTTCAAAGCGATAAATGGCTATATCTTTATTATATAGCCTTAGAGGCTTATTCAATTATTCAATTCAGGCATATTCAAGTGTAAAAATCCAATGATTTTTTACTGTTCAACGCGATAAGTAGCTATATCATATCCTGTTTCGGTGGTCATGCTAGCCGGGCTGGAACCCGCACGGTTAATCCATATAATGCTAAGAATTATCATCTCACAGATATATTACATCTGTGAATTATCTTGTTCACACAATGTCTACAAAATATGAATTAAGATGATATTCATCTTAATACAAAACTAAGTTTGAATATCAAACCCAAGGCGCTCTTAACGCCTACGCTGCGGTTCTTAGCTTATTGATTCCGATTATGTGAGTTTCCTCTCTCACTGCTGAAATAACTTTGGGAAGTTTGTGTAATTTTTGCATCTTGAATTTCACGAAATTCATTGACATTTTGCCCAAGGTGTGTAATGAATTACGAGATAATTATATTAAAGAAATGTATTAACAGTATTCGTTTTAACTTTCAAAATACGGTTAGGAATTTATAGAGATCGTACGTAGCAAGTAGAAAAAAGTGATCTCTGCCTACCCCTGTACCCTTGTGGAAGAACGGCGTGACGTGTATGTATGTATGTAGGGCTGTCTGAAGGGTGTGCTTCGTCGTGGTCACAAACGTTTCTCATACATATTTTAGCAGATTTGTTTACATCTGAGACAGATCTGTCGTGAAACTGTTGTGACTCTAATCGGTGCTAAGCCTAAGTGAAGCGAAAGAAGTGTATAATCGAAGCATCGAATTATTATAAATTACTTGTTGTCAAACGTTATGCCCTTATCATCTTGGGGTAAAAAAATAGCCAAACATACACAAAAATATTAATGAAAATCGATCAAGCCGTTCCGGAGGATTTAGGTAGCAAACACTGTGTCACGAGATTTTTTACATATCAGTGGTGTTATTATGTAAGCCGATTGCAGTTGATTTCGTCTACCTGTCTCTCTCACTCATTGAGAATAATAGCAAAGTGTGAGTGTGACGTTTAGACCAAAGCAACTGAAATCGGCTTACATAATACTGACTCAGATGTATGTTTTACATTATTTGTGGGCAATGATGGTGGGCTGGTTATGCGTTGCCCCCGGCTCGTTCTTTAAGTAAACAATTAGGGCGCCGACTTATTTTTACTTTAAGCTATTTATGGTCTCCGTCTCGCCCTGACGTCAAAGGACAAATCAGCCTTCAACTCTCTATGAGCTTATTATTGCAGGCGTAGTAAAGCTATTAAAGTTTTATTGCAGATACATTGTAGTATTATGATTGAAATGGTGTTAGAATATACACTTCAATCTAAGGGCCTATCAAATTAAAGCTAGCTTTATAGGGCCGTGTTGTTTTTTTTGAATACAGTTGCGAATCATGACTATTTATCCATGAAGAGGAGTAAGCAGAGGTGCATTAAAACTAACACATTTCGCCGAAACTACCAGCTAAAAATCGTTACTGTCGATCCCTGAAGAGATGCAGAGTTCCAGAGTGGTGTGTTAATGCACCCACATTTCGCGGAAACTAACCTGGCAAAAATACTAACTTGCTGATTAGATATTCCATTTTAAACATTTATCACATTTTATTCGACTAAGGGCCTGTTTCACAATCGAAAAGTAAGTTCGAAGTAGCTTACTTCACAGATCATTTGACAGTTGTAATATGAAATATATGTCAATTGAACTTCAAAGTAAGCTACTTCGAACTTACTTGTCGATTGTGAAACAGCCCCTAAGTATTACATAATTTTTGTTGCTTCAATTTATTATTTTCCGTTATTCTATGTATTTACTATCGCGTAACGCTCTTTTTTGGTAAGGCAAACCGCGCCGAAACCGTTCTTCCTTACATGACACGAAAGCCATAAAGATAAGCGGTGTCACCGAGTCACATAGATAAGGCACCGGTTACTACGTAATACCAACTTCTAACTAAAGTTAATATCGGTCATCAAATGGGATAAACGCTGGGGCGCGGCCGTCGCACTCTTAACACTCTAAGGCCGCTTGTATACTGCCGTTTTTTTCGCCGGTCAACGGACCGTGTTTTTTACCGGATTAGCGATTGTGTATGGTTTATAATGAATGTGTGTAGAAGCACCGGGCATCGGTCCGGCGTAAATTGTTCCCTGGACATACCTATACATACACACATTCATTATGATAATATACCATACACCACCGGGATGCAGATACAGTTCGTCCATGCTCACCTGGGAGCGAAAAAATAACGTAGAATTGGCCAGTCCCGACTCATCCCATGGGTGTCGTAAAAGTCGACTATAAGGGAGATTGTCCGGTGTGAGCACCTTGGGGCACCCCAATGGTGGAATGCAAACCCTACGCCGACCCCAGATAACCTGGGAACAGGGCAGGGAGAAGAAGACCATACGCCATCGCCACCGCGAATCCGGTAATAAACACGGTCCGTTATCCGATACGGTGAAAAAAACGGACGTCTACAAAAGGCCTAACTAACGGAGTGATAAATCGAGCGTAGAGGAGCTTGCTCGAGGCTCGAGGAGAGACTTGGGGTACAATGGCATCGTTGGCCCAATCAGAGCGGCTAAGGAATTTCCCCGATAAACTCTGGCTGCGAGCCAACGGCGATAAGGACCAGTGTACTGTACACACACGTAGCCTGCTAGCCTGCCAGCCTGCCCGCTAGAGTTTATTTCACGGCTGCTACGCGCAGACCTGTTAGAATTCCTTATTGAGATGTAGGGTATGTGCCTTACAGAATAACTACAGCTCACGGTATTTTGGCCTCTAACTAGAATATTCAGTTGCTTGAGAAATTGGGCTTTTCGGTTATTCTGTACAGGTTGTTTGGGAGATGGGTTCAAAGTCTTTAGGGACTGATGTTTTGGTTTGGCACATGCTGTCCTAGTAATGGACACATGTGTTTTCCAATTTTAGTTAGACAGAGACACCGTGCGAATGATTCACACGGTTCCTGCCAGCCTGCCCGGTAGAGTTTATTTCACGGCTGCTACGCGCAGACTTGTAAGAATTCCTTATTGAGATGTAGGTACGGTATGTGTCTTGCAGAATAACTACAGCTTACGGTATTTTAGTCTTTAGCTAGAATATTCAGTTGGCAGAGAAATTGGGCTTTTATTGCTGGCTTTTTGATTATTCTGTACAGGATGTTTGGGATATGGGTTCAAAGCTGGATTAGATTAGAGGAGGCTGGTTGAGTTTATTTACAATTACACATATTCAGTGCTTAAAGCACACGCCTTCGGAAGGCGAAAAAAAAATTCGTCCATTACTGGGAAGGCGGCCTTCCCAGTAATGGACCAATATTTTTCTCCAAATTTAGTTAGCCAGAGACACCGTGCGAATAAATACGCAAGCTAAAGTAAGTGTTAAAGTCGGTAACTTGAAAGACTGCTTCGTGTCAAAATGTTTCAGTCCATTAATTATGTAATTTGTTCTCTGGAGGCTTTTTCCAGTCTTCGAAAAATACGGTGATCATTTTCGGTTTGTACATACATACATAAATCACGCCTATATCCTCGAAGGGTTAGGCAAGGAGCTGAATTAAAACACCCACTTTTCGCCAATTAGTTAGGTCCCATGTAATAGGTGGCGAGACTATTGCAATCTTTCGGGCACATAAATCGCAATATATTGCTAGGTAGTATAAAAGGAATGCTGCTGCCCATTACTCATCGCAATGTTTACCCTTAGTCGCCTTGTACGACACCCACGGGAGAGATGGGGGTGACAATTGTATTCTGCTCTGCAGTCACACGGCGGTGTGGTGTCGTTTCGTATCTGAAAAATATTTGGTTTGAGTCTCGTGTATACGTTGGGCCCGGACTAATTGTCCCCGAACAGTAGGCAATTGTATAGCTAGTCTAATGAAAACAGCATATTGCCATTGAACTACGAAGCATTGTTGTCGAAAGCCCGATATTAACGGAGCTTACCTATTGATGCTAACCAGCATTGTGATGTAGGTACGCGTAATCCATGTAATTGTCAGTCCTTCGGTAATGCGATGACGCAGCATGAATAGCATTTATTTCGCGATGATGTATTTACTATGAACTTGGGTGTGTGAGTGAGTGAGGATATTGTAAGGAGTTTTATAATTTCCTATAATATGTTTTAAAGTAATTCCGAATTTATAAAATGTTTTAATTAATCATTTCAAACTAACTTTCCCAGTATAATTTATGGACATTATAATTTTTTTTATACATACGAATCTATTTTTCTAGAAGATCCGTAAAATGATGACCACGGCTTTCCATTAATGCGAAGCTTTAACAATTTCTGAGATATTAAGTTTCCCTTGCCATTGTCAGTTTATTGGCATTCTCTGCCCGCAAAGTAACTTTGATTGATCGACCCTAGGAAAATAATCTGGAGCGATATCTGGATAACTTGGAAAGTTGTACAATATTGTAATTAATGAAAAACATTTCTCCGATCAATCCATTTACATCGTCATTATAGCGAGGCATGTGTTGTCGATAATGCGAGCCTTTTTGGAATGCTAAATAAAATAGGTGCTGTTACAGCTCTTGCAATCCACGACGGCTAGGGAGATTTGCTTGTAGTAAACATTAACTGTATATTTTGTATCGCAGTGTGAGTAAGATCGAAAGCGAATACGGCTAGCATAAAAAAGAGACATAACCACAGACAGGACCACAGGACAGACACACACACTACTAATGTAACGTACATAATAATATAATTGGTAAATTCAACCACCAGCAAAGCTCACTCGCCTTCGTGAACTGCAAGAACTGTCCCAAATATTATTAAAACTCGTGATGTCATTGATTGGCTCTATCCAATGTATGTGAGCTCGGCCAGGTTTAAGATTGCCTAAATAGGCGAGGCGTCGGAGAGTAATCAGCCGTGTCTAATGGTTCAATTTTCAACCCACGTCCGTGCCTATATTGAAGCTCGTATCTTAATTTGACCGAGTCTCTCGTTTAAGTGGTCGAATGTACCCGAGTTATTACTATATCGGGTCAATTTCTTTTTGAAATCTTTAATGTCCCTTTTTACACACTTTTCTGTCGACTTGTTTAAAGCTGAAATCGATAAATTATTGTATTTATATCTGACATTCTATCTGACCGATATGAGTGGAAGAGGAAACAAACTGCGTCGACCCCAGAGGAGGGAAAGAAAGTATCTGAATTTTTTATTGTCATGAAAGTTCCAATAGGCATGTCGTATTGTAAAAGAAAATTAAAAAAACTAATCTCTTTACACCAGAAAAAAATAAATTTGTATGTCACGCCTTTTTCTCACGGCTTTTCCCTCCTCACGCGTATGGCAAACATTTCTTCTTTTCACTTGCTGCAATCCTTATACAAACAGTATGGATTATGGCGTGGTGAATACAATGTCTGATCCATTGAAGCAGACATAATATAGTAGAATGGGGCACCAATTGAAATGATACCAGTAAGTGTACCTGTTCCCCTCGCTCGGATCACTGCACGCGCCCGCTGTTGGCTCGAGGTCGGGCGATTACCGCACGCGCTTATTTGCGATTAAACTGCTCTCTTTATGTGAACTAGTGATCTCGATAGACGCAAACAAGACTGTTGGGCTAGGTTTTTTTTTATTTTATTTATGCTAGACTGGGAAGTTCTTGGTCTTACCTGATAGTACGTGACGATAAGGGCCGAAGGTGGAATCGAGCTTCACCTGGAACTCTCAATCGCAGAGGGGCTGGCTATCTTATCACTACACAATAATGCTGTTAACTTTATTAGTATGACGACAGATTTTGATAAGATGGTGGTAGCCCAGGCGGACTTGACAAAAGTCCTACCGCCAACCAAAGCGAGTACAAATCGACGTGTCCCAAGAACAAAGTCATATCTTTAAAATTATCTTGTTGCAAAAGGTATTAAATAGTAATACCTCTTGCAACTAGATAATTTTAAAGATACGACTTGGTTCTTGGGACCCGTCGAAATTTGTACTCCCCTGGGGATCTAATTCCGGTGGGAGAACCACTAGACCACGGAGGTGGTTAATCTAACATTAAAAATGATTCTTAACACTTATCGGAGTATATCATCATCGTTCTCCCTGTTCTCAGGTTATCTTGGGTCGACGCAAGTATGTTATCTCTTTCAAGCATATCGGTTAAACGTCGTCGAGCCATCCACTCCCTTTTGATTCATAAACTAATCCATTACATCGGAAGGTTGCTAGTGATGAATGAGCGTATAAAAGTGGTGCAAAGGCAACTTTCTTATACATAATTATTGCTCAAGGATTTGGCTTAGCTTTTACAGCCGGCCGCCTGCCTGAGACCAAACCTCTTCGGGAAGAAAAAAAAAACAGCCAAACTAAACAAGGGGATGTAAATAATAAACCACTTACCGCGTAACTAATACGCAAAGTTCTACGTAATCTCAAAAGATATCTGAGCCGAGCAAGTTATTTTATAATGCGAAAACTTAAAAAAAAACTAAAGTTTAACTCTTTTTTTTTTTTTTTTTTTTTTAAACAAAGCAAATTATTTCCATGAAAATAACTTGCTCGGTTCAGAATATCTCTTTAGATTACGTAGAACTTTACGTATTAAGAAGTTACGTGGAATCTGCTTTATTATTTACTTCTCCTTCGAGTTTGGCACAGGCGCCTGCTGCACTTTTTAAACGGTATAGTTTCCACATTGGTGCAATATAGGAGATCACGTGTTTGACCCAGTTATAGAGTCCAGTCACCTCCTCGACTGGATGTCGATTTATGCGCCCGCCGCCTTTGCATAATAGGGTTGTGTCGCAGGGCTGGATCTAGGAAAATTGGTTGGTTAAGGTAAACACGCTTTTAATATAAATGCTGATTCTGTAATGTGTTGTCGGTATTTTGAGCTTAAATAGGAGCTCAATAGCGCAGTGGCTCAGCGCGCTTGGTCGGCCATTGCGTAAGTAAACTAAGCAATGCTGGTCGTTTCTATATTATCTCGAGTCCCTCCGTGCTTCGGAAGACATGTTAAGCCGTTGGTCCCGGCAGCATCCGCAGTCGTTAATACCCGACCGATCCGTACTGGGCCAGCGTGGTGGGTTATGACCTATTCTCCCTATATTCTTCCATCCACAGGGAAAGCCTGTCCTTCAGCAATGGGGATATTAAAAGGGCTGGTGATGATGATGATTTTTGTGCATGGGCTCTCTGCCTCCAAGAGACTTCAACATCCATTTTTCTGGTTCAATAACTGCCATTTCATCATTTTCTTGACTGAACACGTAAAAGGAACATTCAGCAAGTAATTTTGATTTAATGAGTACTTAATATGGCAAATATTATTTATCAAACGTTATTTCTAAATGTAATGTATTTCTTACACTTACACCTACCAAAGTAAGTGGGATAAGGACATGTGTTATAGATGCTATATGACGGACTAATAACCTTACTATGAAGCCCGGTCCATATCGGTCCTGGTAATGAATAAATGTGTCAACAAGTAATGGAAAGGACCATATCGGGAGACCAATGAACGATGAGAGTGATCGGGATGAATCCCGCATCAAGACTTTTCGAACTTTTCTCACCACAACTGTCTTTGTGATAATATTTCTAACATGTATCTAATATTCAAATAAAAACAGAAATAATGCTCTCCTTTAGTCGACTTTTACGGCACCCCTGGGGTTAGCGGGGCTGGCACATTGTGCGTTGTTTCTTCAAGTCATAATTCTTGATATGTGTTATATTATATGCAAAAACCCTAAAGCAAATTGCCCACTGCTAGACAAGCTAATGCTTAGTGTAGCGGCAGTATGATATCTGTACAAGTTTAAGTTTATGGAAATAATAAATTTATTATTATTAAATACTGTTTGTTTCAGTCCAAGGCCTTGGGTCGGGTACTGTTCGACCAGGTTTGCCGGCAGCTACATCTACTGGAGGCTGACTATTTTGGACTCGAGTATCAAGATGCCAACGGAACTAGGGTGAGCATATACATTCACATACGCCTTTCTCCCCTAAAGCGTACGCAGAGGTGTTTTAAGGTCCCTTTCATTCTTCGGCGTGTCGCCGAGGTTGCGTGCGAACGCGACCGTCACAATTTTTATGAATCTTCATAGTAGTTTTCATTTGTTCCGTGTGCGGCCGGTTGCGTAGCTTCATACAAAATGGTACACGCCGAAGAATGAATGGGGCCTAGCGCGTTTTGTCAGCTTATATAAATGAATAGTCAAAATATGGTTATTCATTTATGGTATCATGCACTACATGCTCCCATGAAACAAAAACACTATACCCCATTCACTTGGACTTGAGACAAAATCTTGATATGTCTCTTGATATGTCTTGATATGTAACTCTTGACATGTCTCTTTATCTATGAAATGCTCTTAAAAACCAGAAACGTGTATTCCAAAATACACCATAAATTTTAGACAAATAAAATTGTTAGCTGCTTTGAAATTTGGTGTTACACATTTTTTTTTTAATACTTTATATTAAAAGACACATCAAGATTGTTTACATTTTGTCTCAAGCCCAAGTAAACGGTAGGCACATGCTAGGCTTCTAATTAGTATACCTTTTTTTTAAATCTCCTTCTCTTTTCTCAAGTATTGGCTGGACGTTGAGAAGCCAATGTGCCGGCAGCTGGGCCTATCGATGCTGGACCCAGCGCTCCGGTTCTGTGTCAAATTCTACACACCCGACCCGGCTCGGCTCGAGGAGGAGTTCACCAGATACCTCTTCTGTTTACAGGTAATGACATTAATATCAGCTTTATCTAAGGATATTTTATTGACTTTATTTTATGTATATTGTATCGGCGATAATTATAAAAATACTGAAGATTCCTATGCAATTTTTTCAATGTTATGACAGATGACCATAATTAAGTAAGTCATAGGTGTCCATGAAGATTAATTTAGGTATAATACTTTCTGAAAATTTGTCCGATCCCCTAACGACAATCAAAGCCGGGACAAGGATGTTAGCCCGGCTAGCATGATCACCGAAACACGATATGATAAAGCCATTTATCGCTTTGAAACATCAAAAATACAATGATTTTTGATGAAATACAATGATTTTAAAGTGATAAATGGCTATATCATGTCGTGTTTCGGTGGTCATACTAACCCGGCTGGTAATACATACATAGATACATAAATCACGCCTATATCCCCGAAGGGGTAGGCAGAGGCGAAACTAGCACCCACGTTTCGCCAATTATGTTAGGTCCCATGTAATAGGTGGCGAGCATATTGCCATTTATCGGGCACAAAAGACGCAATTACATTGCTAGGAAAGAGGAACGCTGCTGCCAATTCCTCATCACTGATTTATCCTTAGTCGCCTTGTACGACACCCACGGGAGAGATTCGGGGTGGTGACAATTGTATTCTACTCTGCCGTTACCACGCGGCTAATAAGGGCTGGTAATAAGGGCAAAACAATGTTTGCCGGGTCAGCTGGTGTTTAAATAAAAATCGTATCACAAATTTAATTAGTTTAATTCCCCTACGCAGGTGAAACGGGACTTGGCGCATGGCTGCATACAATGCAACGAGAACACAGCCGCGCTCATGGCCAGCTATATCGTGCAGGGTGAGTCGTCATTGCTATAAAGGCGCTGAACAACATATAAAATAAGTAATAAATATAATAGGGATGATGACACTGACAAAGCTATGTTGGCAGAAGAATGATAAGTATGAACGTAGAAGGACGTAGATGGAGAGGAAGACCAAAGAAAAGATGGATGGATTGTGTAAAGGAGGATATGATAGCGAGAGGGGTGGATGACAAATTGGTGAAGGATAGAGAGGAGTGGAAGAAGAAAACATGTTGTGCCGGATAAGGGCAGGAAGAAGATGACACTGACAAATAATCACAGAAACAAAGATATTGAGTATTGAAACAACGATTTATAATGATAATTTAGGGTAAGGAGATTTTGTAAAAAAATCACTTGTTCTCTGATTATACTTGTGATTGATATTATATAAATTATAAAAATAAAAATACAAAACTTAGCTATCCGTATCCGCCATATTTGGTCAATCGCCTCGTGACGTCACAATTTGACATTTAATCTGCCAATCAAAATCACTCTATACTAAAGAAACGCTCACGTTTTACGCTATAGTGACATTACACAGACGTCATTGCTGTTTTGGCGAAAATTTTAATTTTCATTATCCAAAACATGTTTTTTCTATGAAAATCTTAATATAATGCGACAATATCAAATTAGTTTGCAAGCAATAATATTTCATAAAAGCGTGTATTCAAGCAGGCTATAAATACACAATGGCCATGCATAGTTGAGTGCGGCGAGTGCCTCCTGAGGGAACGCACCGTTCGCTATACTAGCAAAATAGGTTAAGGCTACTCCACTGATATGTTATTTAATACAGTCATACATATTAATGAAGGTCTCTTTATCCCAGTAGGGCTATGGAGGGTTGTAATAATTAACACCCGCATTTTGCCAACTATTTTAGGGTCCACGTATAGTAGGGGGCGAGCATAATGCCATCTATTGGAAACGTTACGCGAACAAACCGTGTAGCATCGAGCCTAATTCTTATCGCGACATATTTTTAATCTATTAGGTATGTAATCTCAAATAATAATGAAGTCGGTCACAAGTTAAAAATGTTTCTCTTTTTGAAAGAAAGTAATAAATATTCCTGTTTTCATTTGAAAATTATCATTTTAAATGTTAAACAAATGTGGTCAGACAAAGGTCAGAAAATATTCGTAAAATTATTGTTCTGATGTTTCCTATATCCCTGTATTCGCTAAAATTTGATTATCTTTTTTCAGCCGAATGCGGTGACTTCGTACCAGAGGACTATCCCGACCATACATACCTCAGTGGCTATAAATTTTTCCCCGGACAAGACTCGGAGTCTGAACGGCGCATAATGGAGAATCATAAAAAACACCTGTGAGTATAGACAAGTGGATGAGGAATGGATCGACAGTTTACTTTGCATAGCAAAATAAACTGTCTGTTAAAAACGGATGAACTGTTTTGACATGGTTTTGATATTTTTGTATAATAGAAAATATGTATGACATTTTTTAGTTAGTGTCTCGTAGTGAACACTATGGAGCTTTAATTTAAACTTAAGATAATGATTAACAAGTATTTAATGCGAATTTAGTATATGACAAACAATTTTCGTGCTTTCGGTGCAACGAATGAATTTAGAGTGATTGTTGGGGGGTAGGGGTACAGCCGTTGAACGGCACACAAGAGAGTCTCGCCTTGATGATTCTTCGAGGCAAAGTTGCACTTGTGGCCCTTTTGCCTGATAGTTTCTAAAGTAGGCCGCAACATAGTCTCCCGCCCGTGGAAGACTCCCGTTCTTCCACTTCCATTTTCTTTTCATATTTTCGCTCTTCTAATATTCATCTGGTAACAAAGGGCAGAGACGAACCAGAGGACGTCGATAACAACCCGTCGACGTCTTGACGTCAGCAACACGTGAAATTCCATCCTGACCCGGATACAGTCTTGTTACTCTCCCAGTACGCCAACACAGAGGAGGGAGGGAATCTTCAGCTAGCAGAACTAAGTCCCCGACTGCTAATTTGGCTTGGTCTTGTTTCCATTTAGTCCGCAGCTGTAATTCGGAGATGTATTCTCTTTGCCATCTGTGCCAGAAATGTTGTAGAATCTGTTGCAGACGAGCATATCGATTCAAGCTTGTAATGTTCTCTCGGACAGCAGGTAAAGGTAGCGCATTCAGTGGCCTGCCAACAAGAAAGTGCCCTGGGGATAGGAAGAGAAAATTGTCAGGGGATGGGGATAATGGACAGAGGGGACGGCTGTTTAGAATAGATTCTACTTGTGCGAAAAGAGTTGTGATTTCCTCAAAAGTGAGGTGAGAATTACCTCACTCGTCTGACATGAAATTTGGCTGATTTCACGCCAGCCTCCCATATACCGCCAAAATGAGGAGCATAAGATGGAGTGAAAATAAATTTAATGCCTTCCTGAGCAGCAAATTCACTAAATGCCGAATTATTATCAAAAAAAAGAAAATTTAGTCTGTAAGCCCCTACAGAATTTCGTCCATTATCCGAAAATATCTCGGCCAGCTTACCGCGCCGTGCACAAAAAAACTATGCAAAGTCATTACAAACGCCTCTTCAGACAAGACATTCCCTACAAATAAATATTGTTAACTTCTCGCCCTATAACCTATTTGGTTAGAAACATTATTACAAATTACAAAGAAAGATTTTAAAATATAAATTAGTTTCCTTTTCCTTTTAAGTGAGATAAAGTTTATTTTTCTTTATTATGTAAGATAAAGCATGTAATGAAAGAAATATTAAAGATTATTCTAAATAAACCCATTACCATAACAAGATTGGATCACGGAAAAGTAATCAATGTACAGTACTGATGTAAAGGTGTTGATTGTTTTAATGTAAAATGCTCAAAAATAATATAGATTGACTAAAGTTTCCCTGGTAGACAGCGATATCGCCAAAATATTGGATCTAACTAACTAAAACTATGTAACTAACTAAACACAATTGACTAAGTTATATCTGACTTAAATGGAATGTAGGTAACATTATTACTTTAATATCATAAATCATAAGAAAAAATTAAGTAAATATGATGAAATACATTTTAATAAAGAATTTTTTGATAGTTTAAGTATTTCAAAAGGAAGCGTACATAGACTAATAAGCCGTTTTCCAGGTAACGAGTAAGAATAGCCTAAACAATCCGATGAGTCACGTAGTGGCAGTCTCACACAAAGTCTGCCCCCATCTAGGCGAGTAGTGCGAGTTAAATTTGATTGAGATTGATTTTCACACTCTCTTTCTTCTTTACTCTTACTGCTTAATTCCGTCTTTTGAGGGTGTAACAGACCTCCTTGTCAACAGTTGACATTTCAGTTTTGATAAGTATTTTAATGACATGTAACGAGAGATAGAAAATATACGTATTGAGTGGAAGTCGTAATATTTATTTAAAATATCAAAAATAATATTTTGTGGCCTCGCGCTACAAATTGGTGACCCCGATCTCGAACAAATACAACAAAATGAATACAGAACTGGAACAACTAGAAAAAATTTCAATAAAATTACCGACGTTTTGGACCAACAAACCTGAAATTTGGTTTTACCAGGTAGAAGCTCAATTTTCTATTAATAATATCAGATCAGAAGACACGAAATTCAATTATCTCATCTCACAATTAGAACCGAAAATTATCGAAAACATTTGGGACATCATCAAAAGTACGGACAGCAACAAATACAGTTTGGCAAAAGAAAGATTACTAAATTTATATACCGAAAGCGAAGAAAAACAAATCCAAACTCTATTAACAGGACTAGAATTAGGAGACAACAAGCCTAGCCAACTATTAAAGCAGATGCGACAACTCGCCGACAAAAATATTTCCGAAAAAATTTTGCGATCCCTTTGGCTTGATAAATTACCAAATTCTATAAAAAATATATTGATAATATCCGAAGAAAATTTTGATAAATTGTCAATAATGGCAGATAAAATGAAAGACTTCCATTCTGACGAAATATTTGCAAATGACATACAGCCGTCAACAAGCCAAAGTACAGTCAACAACATAGACTTGATACAAAAAATTTCTTCACTTGAAAAACAAATTGAAGCTTTACGGACGGATTATAAAGGACGTTCTCGTTCCAATTATCGTTCAAATGGAGCAAGATCAGCAAGTCGAAGTCGATCACGAAATCGAAAATATAATCCAGATGGCAAATTTTGTTACTATCATTTTCGATTTCGAAACAAATGCATACCTGAAAAGTGCAAGAAACCGTGTTCATTCAATTCGGGAAACGCTTCAAGGCAACAGAATTAGCGACGAATTCCGCTGCCAAAATATACTGTCGCAAATCAAGAATATTTATTAATGACAGCAAATCAGATATACCTTTTCTAATTGACAGTGGAGCAGATGTCTCAATCATACCACCATGCAAAACGGACAAACTCGACAATTCTTTTAAATTGTATGCTGCAAATAACACCCAAATTAAAACTTATGGCATCAGAATCATGACAGTTGAATTTGGATTACGCCGCAAATTTACATGGCCGTTCGTAGTAGCAGATGTCAAACGAGGAATATTGGGTGCTGATTTTTTGAAGCATTTTAATTTGATAATCGATTTACATTCTCGGAAAATTATTGATGGAATCACAAAATTATTTATTGAAGCAGAACTAACATCTATTGATGAAAATGAAATATTAAGCACTACTGACAAATCTTCGCCATATTTTGATATTTTACAACAATTTCCCGACATAACTATACCAAATTTATTACCAAGTAATTTCAAACATAACGTCAAACATTATATTGAAACCGAAGGTGATCCTGTGTTTTCTAGACCTAGACAACTTGATGGGAAAAAGACACAGATAGCCAAAGAAGAATTTGAGTTCATGATGAACAATGGAATCATACAACCATCAAAATCACAATGGGCTAGTCCATTGCACATGATCCCAAAGAAAGATGGCTCATGGAGACCGTGTGGAGATTACAGACGCTTGAATAATCAAACCATTCCGGACAGATATCCTTTACCACGAGTTGATGATTTCCAACATATTTTAAAAAACACAAAAATATATTCAAAAATTGATCTTTTAAAAGCTTATTATCAAATTCCGATGGCAGAAGAACATAAACATAAAACAGCGATCACAACACCCTTTGGATTATACGAATTTAACGTTATGAGTTTTGGTTTACGCAATGCACCATCTACATTCCAAAGATTTATAAATGAAGTCACAAGAGGACTTGGATATGTATTTGCCTATTTAGACGATATTCTGGTAGCATCCAGTGACGAGAAATGTCACGAAATGCACCTACAAGAATTATTTCAAAGACTAGATCAATATGGGCTACGAATGAACCTATCAAAATCAATACTTGGAGTTAAACAAGTAGAATTTCTGGGCTACCTTATAACTAAAGGAGGATTGAAACCTATTCCAAAAAAAATACAAGCTATCATAGACTATAAACTACCAGAAACCTACCGTGATCTTCGGCAATTTCTTGGTATCATTAATTTTTATAGGAGACATATTAAGAATGCTGCTGAGTCTCAAGCCTCATTACATGATTATTTAAAAGGAGCAACGAAAAATGACAAACGAAAAGTACCATGGAATGAAGACACTAAAAAAGCATTTGAAAAATGTAAACAAGATCTTGCAAATGCAACCATACTAACCATTCCTATTTCAGATCTTCCATTAGCATTATTTACAGATGCTTCTAATACAGCAATTGGCGCAGTACTTCAGCAATTTGAGAACAAAGCTTGGAAACCAATAGCTTTCTTTTCCAAAAAATTAAACAATGCACAAACTATGTACAGTACCTATGATCGTGAACTATTAAGTATTTATGAAGCAATCAAACATTTTAAACATTACGTTGAAGGAAGAGATTTTACAATTTATACCGATCATAAACCATTAATATTTGCATTCAAACAAAGAAACGACAAAGCATCTCCTCGTCAGTTACGCCATTTACAATTTATTTCGGAATTCACTACAAAATTTCAGCATATTAGTGGAAAAGATAACATCGTTGCAGACACATTGTCTAGAATAGAAGCAGTTGATTCAATAGAATATGATAAAATAGCAAAAGAACAAGAAAATGATCCAGAATTACAACACTTAAAAGAACACAGCTCATTGAAGCTTAAGGAATATACCTTACCTACAAAAGAGACTCTTTGGTGTGATATATCAACAAACAAAATTAGACCATATATACCATTTAAATTTAGAAAACAAGTCTTTGACCAAATTCATAATCTCAATCATCCCGGTATAAGAGCAACAATAAAACAGTTGACATCAAGATATATTTGGAAAAACATAAAGCAAGATACAAAAATATGGGCACGATCGTGTATACAATGTCAGAAAAATAAAACATACAAACATAATAAATTACAATATTCAGAATTCCCAGAACCAGACAACAGATTTGATACTATACATATTGATTTAATTGGACCATTTCCACCATCTGAAGGTAACAGATATTGTTTAACTTGCATCGACAGATTTACAAACTGGATGGAAGTTATCCCATTACCAGATATTTATGCTGAGACAGTATCTAAAGCTTTTTACAACAATTGGATCACAAGATTTGGTGTACCAAGCACAGTCATCACAGATAGAGGCACTCAATTCACGTCATCATTTTTCAAAAATCTTTCAAACATTTGTGGCATTAACTTAAAACATACTACAGCATATCATCCCCAAAGTAATGGAAAAGTCGAGCGTCTGCACAGAACACTGAAAGCCTCAATCAAAGCTCACAACCAGACCAAATGGAGCGAAACAATACCAACAGTATTATTAGGCATGCGCACGGCATTACGAGAGGATGCACAATACACAATATCGCAAATGGCATATGGAAAACTATCCGACTGCCCGGAGAATTTTTCCAAAGTTCAAAGACTGAAGTTAATGAAGACTTTTTCAAGAAATTGCAGACTGTCATGAGCGAGATAAGACCAATGCCTAACAAAAATAACAGAAGAAAAGTTACTTTCATACATAAAGACTTAGGAACATGTACACACGTTTTTATCAGAATAGACAGAGTTCGGAAACCGCTTGAACCTAGTTATGATGGGCCTTACGAAGTGTTATCTAAACATGAGAAATACTATACTGTGCTGATCAAAGGCAAGGAGGATAAAATCTCAATAGACCGTCTGAAGCCTGCCTTTCTTCTCTAGAAGACACCCGGAGGGGGAGTGGTGTAACAGACCTCCTTGTCAACAGTTGACATTTCAGTTTTGATAAGTATTTTAATGACATGTAACGAGAGATAGAAAATATACGTATTGAGTGGAAGTCGTAATATTTATTTAAAATATCAAAAATAATATTTTGTGGCCTCGCGCTACAAGAACTTTCTTCTAACTCCCAAAATTTGGCAAGATTATTATCAATTTCAGACTGTTTTGAATAATCTGTCTGCACCTTTATATTACTACAGCTAAAATTATTATAAAAATTAACTGGACCGTTGATTAACCAGCCGAACACAGAGTCATGTATTTTAGGTTGGTTTGGCCCCAAATTTAGCTGCTTGGGTAGAATAATATCCCAGAACAGGTCAGCCCCAATCAACAAATCTATGGACCCTGGCTCATCGAATGCGGGATCAGCTAGCACTATGTTTGCTGGCAACTGTAAAGAATCCCTGTTTACAGGAAAAGCAGGTAGGTTACCAGTTATATTT
This sequence comes from Cataclysta lemnata, assembly GCA_963931975.1. NCBI lineage: Eukaryota > Metazoa > Arthropoda > Insecta > Lepidoptera > Crambidae > Cataclysta > Cataclysta lemnata. Next base: position 15,125,910 of record OZ008342.1, read on the forward strand.
TCAAGTAATAAACAGTTTAATTTAGACTGAAAGCTACTATTTAGGGACTGAATTTGAATAAAACAACTTTCTTTTATTTTGCTATTTTCAGTACATCCTATGCCAACTATGTTGATAACAATAGGACTCGATTCCAGTGATAACGCATCCTTGATACGTGTGGTTATAAACGAGGACTGACTACCCGAGTCTAATAATGCCCGCACACGCATTACATTTTTAGTCTGTGGATTTTGAATACTTATCAAAGCAGTTGACAAAAGTATTTGTTTACTGTTCGAACAAAAGTTTACAATGGATTCTGAATTTTCCGGATTACATTTAGCAACACTTTGGTGCAATAAAGAATTGTGACGCTCTTTACAAATTTTACAAGGACCCATACGACATTGGCTTACTGGGTGACCCTGTCTCAAACAATTTACACATAATTTGTATTTGGACACCTCATCCAACCGATCCTTAATGGATTTATTTTTAAAAGAAGGGCAGTCATAAATTTTATGATCTTGGCTGCAAATTATACATAAGTTAATGGCACATTTATTATTTTGAGTAGCAACAGTAAAAGATTTATTATTATTATTATTAGGATTAAAATTGCGTCTATTATTATTGTACTGATTATTATAAGTTAAATTATTATTTTGTGAATATTTTAAATGATTATTTTGATGAAACGTGTTTGGTGGCGATTTTGAATGATTGTCGTTTTTATTATTATGTGTGGTCTCTAATATATAAGCCCTATCGATTAAAAATGATTTAAATTGTTGCAATGTTGGTATGTCACCTAAACCATTTCTTTGTCCTTCCCATTTCGTAAGGGTAATATTGTCGAGTTTAGAGGTGACCATAAAAATAATTAAAGTGTCCCAATAGTCAGTGGGTTGGCCCAAGCTGGCTAGGGCACGTAGGTTTTTTGTGATATGATCAACTATATATCTCAGTGAACTGGCTGTGTCTCTGTTTACTTGTTGAATATTGAACAACGATTTTAAATGGTGGTTTATTAGCAGTCTTTTGTTATTGTAGCGGTCGTATAGCAATTGCCAAGCATTGTTATAATTGCAAGACGATAATTCAATATTAGAAATGACACGGGCGGCGTCGCCTTCGAGATACGAACTCAAACAATGGAACTTTTGAATTGCTGGAATGCGTTCATTATTGTGAATTAAGTTGGTAAAAGTATCACGAACTCAAGCCATCTAAAGAAGGAACCATCAAATTTCGCGATTTGAATTTGGGGTAATTTAACATTAAAATCATGATCGAGGGAGCATTGAGCTTCTTGGAATCCCGACTCACGTCTTTTTATTTCTTGTTGCACTAGTTTTATATTAGTCTGCTCTTCAATAATATTTTTAGCCCTTGCAATGTACTGCACAAAATCCTGCTCAATGCACTCTCTCTCATCAATTTCCGCGTCCAAATTATCGGCATTAAGCAATTCTATTTGACATTGTAACTCGTCAAACTTGGCAGATAATCCCTCAAACCTGCTGACCTTTAATGTGATCTCAGCAAGCTCAACAGACGACAATGTAGGCTGTCCAGTAAATTTATCCAAATAATTTTTAAATTTGGTTATCTGACCCTTTACAGAACTACGTTTAATTATTAAATTATGAAAATCCATTTTAAATAATTATTAATAATAAAAAAAAACAAATCACTAGACAACCACTCAAGAAAGCAATAAATCTATAAGAGTAATAAAATTATTCTCACGCTCCTCCCTGGCTTACGGCTAACGGCAGGCGGGCGGTCGAACAGCTGATAACGGGCAGCGCAACAATTTTGATGATTACTCACTCACCCGGCAGCGAAACTGAAAATATTCGGCAAATAGCCTTTACTTTTATGGAATAAACCACTGCGAACTTTGGGGCTATAAAAGTTTAATAATTTTGAATAAAATAAAGAATTTTAGTTTACTTTTGGGAAATATTTTTACTTGTAGGTAGAAAATAAATAATTTATAAAAAGTGTTTTGCCTAATAAAAAGAAATCACACAAATAACAATCTATTCTGGGATTGGAATAGGATTTTGGGTGGAGATAGGAAAAACCAAGGTACTTATCTGCTGGAAATATGCTGCGATGTGATGCTTTTGCTGTGTCACTGGTCGGCTATTGTCCAGGATGACCTTCAATTTCGTCCTCAAAATTTATAGTTTTCCAATCTAGATGATGTTATTAATCGATTGCACTTCTGTATGCAATTCCCTTGTGGTTATCTCGTTGAATATCTAACTGCTTCAACTTCCAATATCCAACGGCAACAACACCGAATTTCTTCTCGGAAATTTTGAAAATTCCACACTTTTGGCACTCCAAAAGTGTGGAATTTTCAAAATTTGACCTGTCACGGTCGCCAATTTATGTCTCGTAGTGAACACTATGGAGCTTTAATTTAAACTCAAGATAATGATTAACAAGTATTTAATGCGAATTTAGTATATGACAAACAATTTTCGTGCTTTCGGTGCAACGAATGAATTTAGAGTGATTGTTGGGGGGTAGGGGTACAGCCGTTAAACGGCACACATGAGAGTCTCGCCTTGATGATTCTTCGAGGCAAAGTTGCACTTGTGGCCCTTTTGCCTGATAGTTTCTAAAGTAGGCCGCAATAGTTAGCAACAGACCTTGCTTACTACAAAACGTCATATTTTCTCTGTTTGTACTTCCGATAAAATAGGTTGCAAATCCACCCTGGTATTTTAATTAAAATTGATACGTGTTCGGTAAATTTTTTACATTGTAATGTTTTGATTACTTTTGTAACTTCTTTTAACCACATACATATTGTCTTTTTACAAGCAGAGGTCAAAGTCCAGCGGAAGCAGACCTGAATTTATTGGAGACTGCGCGAAGATGCGAGTTGTATGGTAAGTGTAAAAAAAAATTACTTAGTCTAAAAAATTTTGCTGTCATTGTAATACCTAATGTTCAGCTTTCATAGCGACCTAATTACTTCAACTGTTCTATTTTATTGGAATGCAAGGAACGGTTACAGTTCCGACGTAGTTTTTGTTATATACATTCTTTAAAAAGGGTGAAGACAGCGACATGTAATGGGCAGCAGTGTTCCTCTCATAATTATCACCTCGATATATACTGCGATTTACGTGCCCGTCAGATGTCAATAGCCCCCCTATTCATCATCATCGCCCTGCCCTTATCCCATCCTATTTGGGGTCGGCGCAGTATGTCCTCTTTTTCCATTCTCTTCTGTCACTCGTCATCTCCTCATTCACATCCATCATATTTACCATTCATATCACACCTCACACAATCCATCCATCTTTTCAGTGGTCTTCCTCTACTTCTAAATCCATCAACATTCATGTCCAATAGCCCCCCTATTACCTAACATAATCGGTTAACATAATCGGTGAAACGTGGGTGCTTTTCACCATCGTCAAGCCTTTCGGGGCTAAATAGGCGTCATTTATGTATGTATGTAGATTCTTTGTGCACGCAATTTGTACGAGCTGCTGCCTTACAAACTTTAGTGCTACAAGTTGCTAACGTGTAAGCTTTTCATCATCATCACCAGCCCCCTTTAATGTCTCCACTGCTGGGGCACGGGCCTTCCCAATGGATGGAAGAATATAGGGAGATTGGGCCATAACCCACCACGAATGCACAGTGCGGGTTGGTGGGTATTAACGACTGCAGATGCATCCGGGACCAACGTCTTAGCGTGCCTTCCGAATCACGGAGGAGCTCGAGTTTATAAAATTTTGGTCATCTATCCAATGACCGGGCTTAGCGACCATTGTTTAGTTTACGCAATCGCAGGCCAAGCGCTCTATACCACTGCGCTAGCGAGCTCCTCTTGCGTAAGCTTTTATTTTCATTATCTTGTCACGTAAAATGTTCCATTTTCTTAACAATTTGAGCAGGCGTCAAGATGCACCCGGCGAAAGATCACGACAATGTGCCTCTCAACTTGGCGGTGGCGCACATGGGCATAGTGGTCTTCCAGAACTTCACCAAGATCAACACCTTCAGCTGGGCGAAAATCAGAAAGATATCGTTCAAGAGGAAAAAGTTCTTAATCAAGCTACACCCCGAGGGATATGTGAGTGATTCTGTACTGTATTTTTGCATTAGTGGATAATGTGGGCTATCACCAGCCCTTTAATTACCCTAAAAATATTTAAGTGGGCTCCCATACAATATTGCCCGAAGAAAGTACGAAGTTCTCGCCGCTTCGCCACTGGATGGCGTTAAAAGCACTTATGTTATGAGGCCGTATTAAGATTTTTTGGTAAAACTATTTAAGAGGGTACATTTTTTGGTTGTATCGAAGGTTTATTATGAATTCTTCGTACGCGAGTCCGATGTGCACTTGGCCGGCTTTTACTTTTTGTAATCTACAAGTGCTTACAAAAAGTAAAAACATTTTTCGAAACAAATAAATAATTTAAAAAAAAATTGTTTATTTCAAACAGAGTCCATAATAGTGTTAGTACTTAAAAATTTCTTTTATATCAATATTAGTATTAATTAACATAAATTTTCCTTAAAACTTGACTAAAAAAACCTCACCAGGGCGCGTACCGGGACGTGGTGGAGTTCTTCTTCGAGGGCCGCAACGAGTGCAAGAACTTCTGGAAGAAGTGCGTGGAGAACCACGGCTTCTTCCGGTGCTCGAGCGTGCCGCGCCCGCCTAGGCACAAGGCCAGGGTCATATCGAGGGGGTCCTCTTTCAGGTAATCGACAGGTTCCGAGTCTGTGAATGGGGGGGGGGGGGGGGGGGGTATTGTCAATGTTCCATATTCAACATTACTTTTATTGTACGCTGGCGCAGACCAATAAACAACTTGGGGCACCCGAATGCTGGAGGGCAAACCACCAACATCAGCATATCCAAAGATGTACATACAATACATTCATTCATCACTAGCTCCTTTCCGGTGGATGATGGATGATATGAATGGAAGATGAGACATACTGCGCCGACCCGACCCCAGATAGACTGGGAACAGGGCAGGGAAAAGAAGAAGACTTTTATTATACGCCGTGTGGTGCCGGCAGAGCAGAATACAATTGCCACCACCCCCATCTCCCCCGTGGGTGTCGTATAGTCGTATGAAGCGACCAAGCATAAAGACAGCGATGAGTAATGGGCAGAAGCATTCCTATTGTACCACCTAGCAACATACTGTACCACCTAGCACTGCGGTTAATGTGCCCGGCAGATGGCAATAGGTAACTTAATTGGCGAAAAGTTTGTGTCAATTCAACTTTGCCTACCCCTTTGGGGATATAGGCGTGATTTATGTATGTCCGTATAGGAAGGATGCAGTCTAAAGTGGCGAGCAGCTACCAATTGTTAACATTAGTCTCAATAAATAAAGGTTTTCCTTCACAGGTATAGCGGCAAAACGCAGAAACAAATAGTGGAATTCGTCAGAGACAACTACGTGAAACGGCAAACATTCCAGAGGTGAGTGAGTGCCCAGCTCAGGCCGCCTACAAACAAGTCACCACAAAGCTCTTAAATTGCGATTGTGTATTCTATTTCTTGTTCACTAAAAATCAAATTTCTATAACTCATCTTGCCAACATTCGCCGCACACTTAATAAATTTGTCCCTATCGCCTTTGTTTTACAATTTTACAATTCACAATCGCTATTTATATATCTGACAGTGCTGTTACGATTTTAAAGCGACTTATTTGAAGGTACGGCCTTTGCATGCGAGCTTTGCTACTATGTATTATAGAACTCATAGGTGTAGTTGTAAATAGCCCTAAATGTATTATTGTCGCTTTGCTCACTCCAAAACGTGTGTCGATATTACAAAGGTGTCTTATACTGGCCGACATAAGCCAAAAAGCGCTATTCAAATTTAAAAAAAAAAATTTAACCCTGTCGCGTAGTAACTATGGATATGTAATATTTTTAGTGGATTGTCTATACTATTTAAAAAAGCTAACGCGCTTATTGAGTAAAGTAGATTTTGACATAGTACTATCGCTTTTCGGTTTAAAGGGGCAGTATAAGTTTTGGTTTTCATTTTATAATATTTTTTATGGCTTAAAATGATCGTTACATGGCTTACACTTCTGTATACCGCGGATATCAATATGCCTAAATGTCTGCACAGTTCGCACTGTAGAATACAACGTGTTACAAAAAGGTCAAGAAAATGAATTAAATAATTATTTTTGAATAACAACCCTATTTTGTCAAACCAAAGAGCATAATAATAATACCGTAAGGAGAAATTATTTTACCTTCTTACTTAATAACTCCCAGAGAGACAAACAAGAATCATACAAGACAAAATGATCTATGCCAATTCAGTTTGACTGACATGATTTGACAGCTACTAGGGTTGATATTATTATTTCTGGCTTTGATAAATAATTTATTTTGTATCGATATTTTTAAAACACGTTGTATATAACAATATTCTATTGGCGTCATTTAGTGTCGCACGCGCTATACGGAAGTGTATCTTTGCCATTACATTTGTGATATCATAAGAATTACATTAGAAAATATTCATTAGCATCCATGTAGACGTAGCTATAGCATTAAAACTATGATAACGCTGCTAAAGTAAAACTGTGCTGTTGAATACATGAAGGTGTGACGTCAGCATGGGCCGGGAACTAGCTTTTGGTTTTGTCTTGTGTTCGTTTGTGGCACAGGCAACTCATTGTCAACGCGCCGGCAACTCTTGCATGATGTAACGTAAAAAGTCCCTAAAAACGACTAATGACTATCTACTGGTTAGAGAGGGAGGCTTCGAATAGTTTTGTATTATCGATGGTGATTAGCATTCTCGAGCATGCGCTGTATCCGTTGAGACTTTCGCTTCTTCCAAAAGAGTTATTGTTCACCAAATACGCCGTTGCGATAACTATGCGCCGACATTCGGTCCGAGGATGGTGTGGTCGTTAATTTTAGGGATTTTTTAAATGGGGGGTCTGCGTTCCGCTGCACTGTTTACCTTCGGCTAAAGAACGGTTTGTTTGTCGTCCCAATCGCGTTGAGCTCAAAATGAAAAATATTACGCCTATAAACGTACCATTTGTTGAAGCTGCCTAGTAAGCATATATTTATATTTGTGTGGCAATCAGCTCCGCGCTTTCACAATACATACATACTATACGTTAAATATTTAACTGAGCTGCTCGAAGCGAAGAGTTTCAACTCAGCTGCATTTTTTAAGACTAGACATGTACAGAGCACCTAAGTTTTCACGCAGAACGATCACGGTATTACGTATTTTGCCCCTTATTGCTGTTATGATTTCACCTTACAATGTTCGTGTTTTGCATATCGGCATTTCCTAGTTGTTCAAACTCAACACACTCCCGCCTGCACCGTTGTGTTTGATCTACCCCGTGTCTCCCAGTGGTTCTCAATCAGTTGTGAATATTCTCACTTTTTATATTAATCATAGTTTGAATTTTTTCCTTAAGTTAAATAGAGTGTAAGTGACAAGGGAGTTATTTGTGGGCACAGTCTTATAATGTATAACTAAATATACACGGCTTAACGTGTTGTATTGAAATGGCACAATTAAGAATTAATTATATAATTATTCATTTCAAATAGAGTCGAAACTGCACCAAATAGAATTTTTGTCCAATGTTGAAAAGCATATTAATATATCGACCTATTTGTCGATATATTTTTGTCCACTCATATTTTTGTTAGGGTCACATAATAAAAGTTATAATTATAATGTACGTATTATTTATAGGGTCATTCATCTTAAAAAAGATAGATAGATCTCTAAAGAGTAAAAAACATTGCAGCAAACGCAGTCTCCTGCTAACATTTTGAATTTTTGAATAATAAAATTAGCTATGAATCAATAGTCGCGCCCGGTACCCAATACACCAAGACACGACCCACTCTCCGAATCGTGTACAATGCATTCGTATAATAAATTGTTATTGTATCCCAATTACAATTCTGAGTACAAGTGTATTGGACGCAGCATAGAGAGCGAAGCGTGTCTTCGTATGTTCCAAGTAGGCGAGGAAGTCGGTTAAGTGCAATAATACGCGCTCGCTTTGATTTTTTACCTTTATTGCCTAGGCAGTAAGAGTTACGAAATATCAAGAGCCAGTAACAGGACTTCAAAATTGCCAAATTTCTTCAGAGGATTTTTAAGGACGCTTCACTGCCTTGCGGCTGCAGTGACGTCCGTACCGTAAAGTTATAACAGTAATTTCCAAGAACCATTAGTTTTTACAATCTCTGTTGTAAATAAAATCAAATTGCGACTTAGGCCTGAGTTCACCAACACTTAAACGATTATTAATTAACCATCAGTTTTTGACATATTTCCGTATGGGAGAACTGTCAAAACCGGATGGTTATCTTTTAATCGTTTGTTTTACGTGCTGGTGAACTCAAACCTTAGTACAGCTGCTAGGTAAACATCTTGTAAAATGACTGTTGAGGTGACTAGTTTGAAGCATAATCGCGAAATCAAACGAGGAAATTAGTGACTTAGTAGACAAGTGGCATTCGCTAAGTCTCCGATAAACGCAAACAACGTTGAGAAATATTTGGGAATTGACTTTTCCTATCGATTAGAACTGTCAATCACATAAATTCTTCTGGCGTTAGCGATGCCAAGCGGAAGCCACTTGCTGTAAGGCCGGTGCGCCGTGCGTGTTATTGCACGTTAGGGTCCGTTCACACAGACCGGCTCGGAGAGGAGAGCATTGTATTTAATAATACATATTTTGGACGCGCTTAAAATAGAGTTTTGTGTCATTGTAATACAGTTTCTAATAAATTTCACATATTTTTGTATAGTAATGCTCGAGAGCCGATCACAGCAAATACAGTGCCATACATGTAAAAATAAACCTTATGTAAACAACTCTAGATCCAAATTTAAATGTGAGCTCTCCGAGCGGGCCAGTCGGAACGGATACTTGTAGGGGGACCGCGGCGCAGACGAAACCAAAAGCTGTCCGTTGTTGACCATCCTCTGGCCGGTGTCGCAGGTCGGGCTCGTTCCGCGCGCGCTCGGCGGGCTCGCGCGGCAGCGTGGCGCCGCTCAACGCCAGCCTGTCGGCGCACCCGCTGCTGCCGCTGCCGCCCGGCTCCGACGGTACGTACACGCCACCCGACCACGAACCATTCGGACGTTCGGATCGTAATCGTGCCGAGAAACCACTCTCAAACCAAAACAAAATACAAAGGTTTTGGTGGTTGAAAAAAGAATTTCGAAAAATTATGGTCTTGATGCGGGAAACGAACTCGCGTCCGCTGCTATCCGGGCTGGTGCCTGACCGCTCGGCCAACCAAGACACTTTGTACTATTTTTTTCTAACATTTATATAATGTTCAAATTAAAATCGAATAGTTTTCAAAACAAAATATTTTTTTATTTTTAATCAAAAATTCTTTATATTTCTTAGGGCCTGTTTCACTATAGACAAGTAAGTTCTAAGTAGTTTGCTTCGCAGATCATTTGACAGTTGTAATATGTAATATATTTCAATTGTACTGCCAAGTAAGCTACTCAAAACTTACTTGTCGATTATGAAACAGACCCTCAGGTAATTAAATACTAATAAAATAAAATTAATATTATTATCATTATAGACACATATTATTATGTACTAAATATGTATTAAATCATTTTAATTAAAATAAAATCATCTTTAATGGGGGATTGATAATAATAAATATTTGTTTGGTTTATGACTCTTTTGTTTTTTGACGTTTGGCATCCAAAGTCTAATTACGGATGGTTATAGGAGAAATGTGAAAGGTTTGTCACGTAAAACTTGCGTAGATTCTATTAAAACTGTCGCTGTCAAACATGAAAATGATCACTGAAGCCGTTAATAATTTCATATATTCATACTTTGAATGCTTTGTCGATACGATTACGTTACGAAATTACGGAAAGTTCGTTCTAGAGACACTTGTTGCTCTCACACGCCAAGAGCTGGTATTTGGTGGTATATGGTGGTAGAGCTGGTAAGATTACCCAAGACCTGTGAGAGATACGCTGCATAAAACTATTTCTCACCCTATCTTCTATCATCTAGCTAGACCGTAGTAAGCAGTTTTTGGGTAATAGATACTTAACTGCTTCCCCTTACCCTGCTCTCAAAACTATTTGGGTTGATAGTGCTTTAAGGTTTCACTAGATTTTTATGGCTGCCTGCCAGCCTGACATCAGTACTAATACTACAGTAAAAGCCGACCTCTTTTTTTTACATTAGGACCGATGCATTAGGCGTATGTACTTCTAGAACACAGTCTCAAATACGAATTCTGGGCAAATTAAAACGAATTTTGTTTCATTTCGTACCGTGTGTAATGAGCTTTAATTTCAAATTAGTTGTCGCTTGCGCCCTAAAAGGAATATTTCTATATGATAATTTTTATACCTTTGATTATTTAGTCAATAGATGAAAATTTTGCTTCCATTGGAATGGCTATTTGTAGGATGGATGTATTTTATTCGTGGATTGAAAATAATGGCCCAAAGAAAATATTCATTTATTTTATTACCATTTAATTACAATATTTACTAAAGACTTCCTAAAATGGAATTTGAATGGATCCTTCCCCGTTAATTATAACCCTTGGTCTCTAAAGCTAACTAAAGACTTGACGAAAAGTCTCACTACTGCACTCAGAGACGTCAATCAACTTTAATGAGTACTTGATGTCATAAAATTTCATTTAATTCTAGACCATAGACTGTGCGAGAACAGCAACATGACATTGACTTGTCCCTGTATCGGTTTCCCCCCAGCGATTTCCCTGGAGTGGGACCAGCAACCTCACTACCTGGAGGCCTCGCTGATGATGAAGGGCTACAGCGCGGAGGAGGCGCGCGCAGCAGCGCTTCGCTCGCAGACGCGCCGCACCTCGGAGGGCGCCACTCGCCCGCCGCTCGCAGCTACCGCCTATGCCACCACGAGGGACAAGGTTTGCCATAACTCAAGCTATTATCGTATTGCTTTTTCATAATATTATACAAAAGTCCTGCTTAAGAGGATTGTGAAGCTGTCAACTTAAGTGCCACCACGAGGGACAAGGTACACCTCCCACACACTGTTTCAACAAGGTACACCACACGGATACTGTTTCGATTGCTTTTTACATACATAAATCACACCATTCTCTGCTCAGGGATAAGTAGAGGTGTTTCGCCAGCTTATTCTGGTCCCATGTGATAGTATAGCGGGAACTTAGTCGCAGTAATTTGCTAAATGACGTACCAAGGAGGCTGCTGCCCATTTAGAGAATTGCCTTTTAACACATATAACTGTGAAATCGCGGGGATTAGCACACTCCACCTGCGATTGCTTAAACTAAGCAATGCTCCGAAGAAACAGATGGTCAAAAAATTACTGGGCCCCTGGTTGGATTCCTGCTTCAGGATAATAGTTTTTAATGCTCTAATTCAGACTCGCCAAATGTTGAGGTTTCGTTGTTCGGTTGCATTATAATAGAAAATGTATGTAATGCTCAAAGTAGATAAAAATAGCTACTTTTTTTGTTTCTTTCAGCTGTCGAGACTGTATTGCAGTCAAATAGTAAGAGCCGCCGTAGTCGGTTGTTTTTTATTTATTCCTCTCATTACTCCAATAAATGTTGTTCAATTAATGTTGCAATCTATTTGTGGTCTGAGTTTGTTGCAAATTTTAAGTGTTTAATTGGATGTGTTTTACTT
>OZ008342.1:15137807-15398170 GCA_963931975.1 Cataclysta lemnata
AGAGGTGAACTAGCACCCACGTTTCGCCAGTTCCATGTAATAGGTGGCGAGCCTATTGCCATTTTTTGGGCACAAAAGTCGCAGTACATTGCTGGGTGGTATAAGATGAACGCTGCTGCCCATTCCTCATCACTGATTTATCCTTAGTCGCCTTGTACGACACCCAAGGGAGAGATTTGGGGTGGTGACAATTGTATTCTACTCTGCCGTCACACCGCTGTCGTAAGTCGTAACACACAATAATCAAGGCCCTAGACGCGGTAGTGATATTTTATACCACGCAGTATTGTAATACCGGTCTCTTTGCCACCGAGTACCATCATAAGGTCAACAGATGATCTGGGGAGAGATTAGTGAATTGTCTCGCGGCAGACTCCAGACTCTTCTCCCCTAAAGGGCTGGAGGCAACACCAGAATAAAAATGAAAACCCCTCCGTGAGGTGATGGACGTGACTTTCTCGACGTTAGAGTTAAGGACAATTATCTAACTATCGACAAAAATCTAACTATAGACTGAGGCATGCTGCGCACTCCCCTATCTTCCCTTGGACACACGGATTTACGATGTCTAGCGTCTTGACGATAGATGACTTCAGTGTATTCTAATCATACCAGATATGAATAAACGAATTTTTGACTTATATAATGAAAACAAGATGGCGGAGAAATACCCAAGACGTTACGGACCTGCTTAGTGTACTTGGTGACTTGTATGCGGTCCATGAGACCGGTGCTCTCCATCCGCGATGCTTCATTGACCGTGTTGCCCCAGATGTCGTAAACAGGCTTGCGGGCGCCGATCACACCCCCCACAAGCGGTCCGCAGCTTATACCTGGAAATAGGACCAATACTAGAAATTTATTATAAGAACAAATCTACTGTGACGTCTATAAAATAATAAAATGAAAAGTACCTAATGTATGGTGACGGAAGAGCAGAATGTCAAATCTCTCCCGAGGGTGTCATACAAGGCGGCTAAAGGCTAAAACAGTGATGAGGAATAGGCAGTAGCAAAACTCATAAACCACCAAGCAACGCAGTATATACTGCGATTTACGTGCCCAGTAGATGGCAATAGGTTAGCCACCACATGGGACCTAACTTAATTGGCGAAAAGTGGGTGTTAATTTACCTCTGCCTATCCTTTCGGGGATATAGGCGTGATTTATGTATGTATGGGTGTTAATTATTATTCGGCTGTGCCTTTGGGGATAAATAGGTGTAATATATTGTGTAATTAATTCCCATAACAACTTACCGACTCTCAACTTGAATTTGTTGAAACTGTGCTTGTTAATGTCCTCCAAGGTTTCCTTGAGTGCAAATGCGTAGTCCACCAACGCGCACAGGTGCTCGCAATCGTCTTCTCCTGTCTGCAAGAAAGATCAGTTAAATTCTGATATTATACATATTTCTGTAAAAGCCAAAACCCAAATCCTTGAGCTGTAGGTAATGGATTGGAATGTTGTCATCCCAATCACTCTCCGTTTATCGATATCTCTACATGGCTATTAAAACTATTAAAATGGAATACACAATAAAACATACGTACAGTACCTTATGATTGGGATTCAGTCCAGACGCAGCCATGTATGTGGCTCCAATAGTCTTGATTTTCTCGATGCTTTTGAAGCGTGGCTGCATTAACAACTTGTCGAAGTCAACTGTGAAAGCAAATAACTTTATTAGGGTGATTTATCTTTCAAAGCGTCTGGGATATACAAACTTATATGAAAATAATTTCTATTGTGAAAAGTGTTACCATTCATGTTTCGGATTTTGTAAAATACTTTATGGATTTCAACTCTGATTTATTGGGGGATTCAGGGGGGTCCAGACCCCCTGAACCCTCTTGAATCCGCAGTTGAAAGGAAAATGATGATGAAGAAGAGTCTCGCCGGGGATATGTATGTCATCGGTAAATAAAATTAATACAAAACATGTTTTAGTTGGTACATTACAAATGATCTCGTTCAGCAGCCGCATGCAGTCGATCGCCTTCTGCTCCGAGTAGAACTCGTGGAAGTTGGGGATCCCGGCGAACATTACGCCGACTTCGTCGCGCCATTGCGAGTATAGCTCCTGAAGCAATGACACGGTTTTGAAGATAATATTTTATATTTTTGGCAAATAATATTATTATTAACAACTATGGGCTTGATATGTGAATCGAACCCGCGTCCACTGCTATAAATGTTAAAAAATTACTGTAAAGAAAAATAGCTTAGAAAAAGTTCCAATAATTATTGGCCATATGAAGACTATAATTTTTACGAACTTTTTCTTTTAAAATACCTTGAAGAAAAAAATAGCCCCACTCAGGATATGAGTGGTTATTTACTTAATCCTATTAGATAGATAATATGTCGAATATTCTCTAACGTGTTTAGAAGTCGTGTAGAAAATATCTCTGAGTGGAGTATGTATGTATGTAGATTCTATTTTTTAAATGCCCAGTGATGCTGAGACAAAGTAATTTTATAAATTACCCATACAATTCTATCGATTATCGTATTTGTTGTGTCTAGATAAATGTCTAAACAATATCCTAGATTTCATTAAGTATTCAGAACAATCTTTGTTTCTACATAATAAATTTTTATTTGATGTGACCGCGAGGTTACTAAATAAACATCTAAGCTTTTGCTTTTACAGTTGGTAGTATTACATACATACATACATAATTCACGCCAATATCCCCGAAGGGGTAGGCAGAGGTGAACTAGCACCCACGCTTCGCCAATTAGGTAGTATTAGGCTATTATAATTCGGAATGTCACATCAATACTCACGTCGGGACACCGATCCTTGCTTAGAAAGTGATTGACTACGTGATCCGGCAATATATGCTTCAGAAGGTGCCGGTTGGTCCGCTGGGTCTCCTCCATCTCATCCAGATCGGTTTCTGCCTGCAGCTTCCAGAGAAAGTCGAGCCGTGACGTCACTTCCACCAGCCTCGCGTGGTACACAACCATCACGAGGAACATTATCATCAGGATCATCATTTGCACGTAGAACGGGAGTGGACTGTGGGAGAGACTTCTACTAAACATTCACAACAAGTTCTCAGGGTAAAACTCTAAACTAATGTATTTGTATGTCATCTCAAGAGGCCCAATCGCCACATATTCTTTCATCCATAGGGAAGACCCGTGCCCCAGCAGTAGAGACATTAAAGCGTCAGGGCGCTAACTGTCAAAAGTAGTGTGCCCAGAACCTCTTTTTGCGTTTGAAATTTCCAAGAACTATTTGAACCTGGAGAGCTTAGAGCGCTTAGCATACCATTGCATAAACTAAGTAATGTTGGAACAAAAACAAAAATCACAACAAAATGGAACAAAAATATATTATCGCGACTTCTTCCGTGCATCGAAAGATTCGGAAGGCACTTTAAGCCGTTGGCCCCGGCTGCATCTGTTGTCGGCAATACCCACCCAACTTGTCCTTAAAAAGCGTTGAAATGGTTATCTTAAAAGTAATTATGTGGAATAGTTGCAGAAAAATTGTTGACTCACGCCGAAGTGTTGATGCCGTTGATGTAGTAGACGTCGTAGAAAATAAGCAGGAGAATGGCGTACATTGCGACGTTGACTATAGCCAGGAACGTCTTGATCAAGTAATACAGCTTCAGGATGGAGGTGAGAGCTACGAGGCACAGGATCCAGGTGAAGACAACGTACTCTGGCCTGTAGCACTCTTCGGGATTGTCCCTGTATGCCACCACAGTGGTGCAGTTGCTAACAGTAGAGTTATCGCTTGCTGATGCGCAGGACGCGTTGTCAGGGAACGATGATTCGCATGCGTAGAGCTTTATCGTGCTGTAAATAAGACAGAAAGTCTACGTCTTAGAAGAGAACTTAGTATCTATAACCTGACATAGACTTTAAGATGCTATTAACAAATACTGTAGCAATAATTGATATTAGGAAATAATTGAAATCTAACCACATAGTCAGTATAATTCTTGCCAAAATCCTAAGCAGTTATTAGTCCAGTATGACAGTAAGGTTTTAAAGTTTGAACATTACACAATGTTAGAACTATTATTCTCAGAAAGAAAAAGTGTCCAGAATGAGAGTGAAGTGGTTGTTCTGCACACAGACAGTAATTTTTCCATACCATCGGACTTTGTATACGTATATTTTTAACCAAAAACTTTTTCTGTGGAGACTTTACAAAGTTATTCACTTTATTTATTTATAAGTGTTTATTTTTACCATCAATTTCAGTATTTTTGTTTGATTCAATGTATTGTTCAAACAGTAGGCGTATCATTTCCTAAGCATATGGTAACTTTGGTCTAGGCGCTAGGGTTAGTCTCAGAAATCAGAAATATAGATACCTATGTTTATTGTTACTTTGGTCTAGGTGCTAGAGTGTTAGTGTCAGAAAAATTGACTTAAGTCTGTAGTTACCTGGATATTGCCATGATGGTAATAAACGTGCATATATGGATGTCCCTGTGTATTCGCGAGTTGTTGAGTTTAGCTGAGTAGGTGGCCAAGCGGGGGAATACCAGCGGGAACTCCTCCGCCATTACCACCAGGAATGACATGCTCAAGCATATCGTCATCACAGACAGCACGACCATCAACGGCATACAGCTGGAAAGAGGACAATATTTTATAAAGTTTGATAGGAAGAAAAGATAAGCTTATATGAATACCAGGCCTAGACAAGCGGCCAATCTAAACTGACTTTAGTCGCCTTGTATGATGACACCCGTGAGAGATATTTGGATGAACGGCGAGAGTGATTGAGTTGATAATTTTCCTTTGGCTTAGGTTTTACAGACGGTCGCCTGCCTGACACTGCTCTTTGGGTATTATTTGAAAAGACAGCTATGAAGTTAATATAGACAGCAGCATTCCTCAAGCAATATACTGGGATTTATGTGCCTGATAAATGGCAATAGCTTCGCCACCTACTACATGGGACCTAACTTAATTGGCGAACAGTGTTTAATTCACCTCTGCCTACCCCTTCGGGGATAAAGGCGTGATTTATGTATGTATGTATTTTAAATGCGATATAACTCTGCTCTCTCCCGAGCGTTCCAGTCTGAACGGACACAAACCTGTTAACATAGGAAGAGAAATCATACGACGCCGACCCCAGCTTAACTGGGAACAGGGCAGCAACAAAGATAATCGTACTTATAATGCATGACGGTCTGCACAGCCAGTATGAAGATCCAGAGCACGAGGCAGCACATCACGTTGGACTTGAAGGTCTTCTCGTCGAGCTGCGCGAACCGGTCCTCGAGCGACGCGCGCCGGAAGTGCAGCGACCAGGGGCGCATGTTGTCCACGCGCATGCGCCGGTTGCTGCTCACCTCGATCGAGTTGTTGATGATGTCGTCCTCCTGCAAAAGCTGGCGCCTTAGTACCTAACGAAGATTTGTCTACCTTATGCCCCTTTCCCCTGAGAGTGAATGTTGAAATTCTCCTGTAGGACTATCTCCTCCACTTGACAGTGTTTTGTATCGGGAATGAGTGGGAGTTAGAGCGAGTGGAAAATATTTTCTTTTCAATGTAATGTACCAAATTTAAAAAAAAAACGCGCCAGCAATGGATTTGATTTTTTCGATTCTTCGCGTGTTCTCTTTTCGAAAATAATAACAACATCCATGCATGTTTGAGGAAAAACATTCTTGCTTACCTCAGCGTCAGATAAGGAAGGCACCTCTCCGGATTCTTGCTCGGCCAACTCATCGCTGGCCCGGCGCCGACGAGCGCACACAACGCCTGCCGCGCTACTGCTGTAGTACTGCAATTGAATCGTACTAACATTAAAATTAAGTCTTAAAATATTCCTACCATATTTTTCTTAAAGGATACTTTACACATGTTAACTGTCAGTAAGATTAACCATCATTTGACCAAAGTACGAGATTTAAGTCTAAAATAGTCTATTAATTTTTTATTTGATTCAGTAACCTTACAGGTAACAGTTAGTAAGATTCAGATTGAATTTGACAATACTTCACGTTTTTACGGGTACTGCCAAACTAAATCCTAAGTTTTTTAACAGTCTCCGTGGTCAAGTGGTTCGCCCATCGGAATTAAGATCCCGAGGTCCCGGGTTCGATCCCCAGGGGATACAAATTGTACTTAGTTTCTTTGGTTCAAGTTCGCCTGGCTAGCTACCACCATCTTATTAAAAATATGTCACTACGACAATAATGTTAACAGCATTGTTGTTTTCCGATAATTTGTTAGCACTGTGGTTGGGGGTCCCAGGTGAAGCTCGATGCCGTCTTCGTTCCTTATCGTCACCATCAGAGGGCCTAACCAAGTGGCTTATGTATTCGAACGCATAGAAAACAAAAGAATGAAATCTTTAGTTTTCTCTTTAATAAGTCAGTCAGACAAGATGAATCTTGTATTCTATTTCATTTTGTATTCTATGCATTCGATAGATTGGCCACTTGGAGGCCACGAGCTTCCCTGTAAAAGTCTGACTTACGTTTTGAAAAGGCAGTTCTGGCGTCCAGTCCGTGGTCATCTCATCTTCAACGACGCTACTCGAGCGACGGTTGGGTTCACAAGGATTCACAAGTGATTGAGACTGCTGACTCCTGACAAAGAACAAAGAAAATCCATAGAAGATCCACATTACAAAAACCGACCAAGTGCGCGTCGAACTCTACCATTATCTAGAAAACAAGCAAAAAAATCACGTTTGTTGTATGGGAGCCCACATAAATATTACATTTATTCTATTTATTAGTATTGTGAAAAGGGCCAGAGTGATTGGGATGACAGTATTCTAATCCATACTGCTAAGGGTTTAGGCCTAAGTTTTACAGCCGGCCACCTGCCTGACACCAACCTTTTCTGGTTATAAACACAGACAGCAGCGTTCCTCTTATACCACCTAGAAATATACTGCGACCTACGTGCCCAATAGATGGCAATAGGCTCGCTACCTGGAACTTTACATAAATGGCGAAACGTGGGTGATAATTCATCTCTGCCTGCGCTCGCCACCAATTACATGGGACCTAACCTAATTGGCTTCACGTGGGTGATAATTCACCTCTGCCTACCTCATCGTGGTTATAATAATAGGTGTGATTTATGTGACATCATTATAGAGACTTGTTGTTTCTCACCCAGCTTTGGCTTTATGGCGGGTTCGGCGTGGTAACTCCGTGCACTTTATGAGGTAGGTGGTCAGGTTCTGCTCTCGGAGGTACGGGTGCCTGTTTCCTCCGTCTCCCGGCTCCACCTCGAAGGCCCCGTCCAGGCACTCCAGGGTCGCAGACGAAATGTGCACTCGGCTTTATGGGAAATAACAAAAGAATTACACAGGTAACTCTAAAGAAATTATTACATTATTATAGATTTATACTCGTACGCTTAGCAAAGAACAAATAATAAATAGGATGTAGGGCTTAATGGCTTCACGTTATTGTGAACTTTAGGTAAAAATATAAGGCATAGGCTCGCCACCTATTACATGGGCCCTATCCAAATTTGCGAAACGTGGATGTTGATTTACATACCCCTTGGGGATATAGGTGTTATGTATGTGTTGTGTATTAGGAGGGCGCAACCGTAAGGACAAATAAACGTCAATCAAACAAGCTAGTTAGTAGGACACTGGTTTATTGGACAAACGCCTACGCGTCGCAGGTGTGGGTGACGCAGTCCGCACACTGGAAGCAGCGCATACCTAACATCCCTCGCTCTCAAGCTAAGTAATGCACTGATCCCCATAATTTGCATTCAATTTAGTTTTACATCTAAGGGTCCTGATTCCTACTAGTGACATCTGAATCCTGTTTATTGGTTTTAAGAAGGGATCTTTATAAGCACTCACCCCGGCAGCCCACCGCTCTCCATGTGGTTGGCGACGGTGACGTCCTGCGACCAGAGATCGAACTGCCACTTGAGCAGGCCCAGCACGCCGCACAGCACCGTCCCGCTGTGGATGCCAATGCGCATGTCTAAGTCCACCTGCGAACAATTGTCAATTATCACCAAATCAGCATAATCTTTTTTTGTTTTAATTTTTTTATGCTACACCGGAAAGCTCTGGCCCTACATCTCACCTGATGGTAAGTGACGATAAGGGCTGAAGATGGAATCGAGCTTCACCTGGAACCCTCAACCACAGAGGGGCTGGCTATCTTATCACACATTGTCGGAACACAATAATGCTGTTAACATTATTATTATGGCGAGAGATGGTGGTGGTAGCTAGCCAGGGGGACTTGAAAGAAGTCCTACCACCAACCAAACCGAGTACAAATTTGTACCCCCCTGGGGATCGAACCCGAGACCTCTGATTCTTAATTCCGGTGGGCGAACCACTAGATCACGGAGGCGGTTGGAAATCGGATCAATAGAATACACCATCATCGTCACCCACCAGCCTTTTAATGTCCCTACTGCTGGGGCACAGGTCTTCCCTATGGGCGGAAGTAAATATGGAGAACGGGCCATAACCAGCAACGCTGACCCAGTGCAGGTTGCTGGGTCGGAATAGAATAGTAATGTATGAAACTGACGTGTTACAAAGAAACCAACATGGCAACCCGTCGTGTCAAATGTTTGAGAGAGTACATATGTCACAAATTCACTTTCTATTCTTTTCGTTCGAATAGATTGGCCACTTGTCTACCAGTGGCGTGGCGTGAAAGAATAAGTTAGGCAAGCTGCAACTATATGAAGCCTCTTATGGTTTAAGCATTAACTTTTAACACCGCCTGCTAGAACACGGCTACAACTGTTCAACGCCATCTAGTGACGAAGCGGAGAACTACGTTGCCACTTTTGCGTGCTTGTGCTTTGTTTTATACAGCCAGAAAGACGATTCAACCCGGTCCGGAGCGGCTTGCAGAAGCGGCGCACGACCGCGATATTGAGTGCAGTTCACAAAAGAAATTCCGCTTTTATGGCTATTGCAATAAGATCTAAAATATTTACTTTTGACGGAACTTGTTTTCGTGGGAGTTTATTACTAATGTGTGCGTGTGTCGTAGTGTATCGATGCATAAGCGCGTAGGCTGCCGAAATGCCGGCTTGATGCCGGCTTGTAGCCAAATTTTAGGTACTATTTTGCGTTGCGTGCGCCTGACAAGACTACGCTTGTCTGTGTGCGTGCAGGCGCTGTATAGCAGGCGTCCATAACTCGATATTTAGCGAGTTAGTTGAAGGAATCTAGAGAGCGGGAGCGAATTGTATGTACCTGTGTTGCATATTGTTTCGCGCGCGTTTAATACTGTTATGATAAGATTATATTGATGGATTTTTTTTATTTGCTTATAAAATGGTATTGTACTTGAATTATGGTAATGATTTTTTTATGCTCGCTCGTTTGGTACGGCTGTTGGGAATCGGGTTATATGGACGCTCCGCCACTGTTGTCTACTTAAATCCCCTAGGCCAGTATGGCGGGTTATTGCCCATTCATATTTTCAGTCCAAAACCTTGAGCACTATGGAATGTTGGTACCCCATTTAGGGAGACTCGTTGATCGGTATCTTGATAAATAAGAGTCATCATTTATCAGTAACATCTTTCCGTTGTGATCGATAATATTAATCAAAGGGGTGGTGGATGGCTTGACGTCTGACGGAAATGAATGTAAGAGGAAACATATTGCGCCGACCCCAGATAACCTGGGAACGGTAGACGAAAAAGAAGAATGATAAATATATCCTCCTTGGACACACAGGTTTTCGATGTCTAACGTCTTGACGATTCATGAGTGTATTGTAATTATACCAGATAAACGAATTTTCTCTTTAACTTGACAGAAGCCTACCTGAGCATTGTAGCGTACGTCCCGTATGACCCGAATCATGTGCAAACCCATGTTGACGCAGCAGTGGGCGTGGTCCTCGCGTCTCTCCGGTAGCCCGCTCACGCAGAAGTAGCAGTCTCCCAGGAGCTTGATCCTTAGGCAGTTGTTCTCCTGAAAATGTTGTCACAAATTAAAAGTGCCTAACGAATGGTAATTTTTAAAAGTAATAAATGTAGATAGTATGTTATAGTAATAAATGTAGATAGTATGTTGTAGTAAAAGTAAATGGTACAGGCATCTGCTCCGAATGTGGAAGACGCAGGTTCGATTCCCGCATCAAGACTATAATTTTTCCAACTCTTTCTAACCAGAAATTTCTTTGGAATTTGGTTTGACATCTTTTTTTTTTAAACTTCAATAAAAATTTAAACACTTACACTAGCTAGCTGATCGAAACGGGCGAACAGCTCGTTGAGGAGCTTTACTAATTCCTGAGCGCTGCATTTGCTTGAGAGTTCTGTAAGAAAATAAAATATGGGTTCAACTGTTAATAGGGCTGATTACAACACGGTGGAAAAGGAGAAGTAGAAATAGTGTGAGAGACAATGGAAGAGGTGCATCAACGTGTTGGTTAAGTAGGCATACCTGTAAATCCCTTGATGTCAGCAAACAAGATGGAGACATCTTGGTGCCTCTGTATGTAGAGGTTGTTGAACTGTTGTTCCTGGAATTCTCCCTTCACTTTGGACACGTGGCTGTAAATTTCTCGTGCCAGGAAATCCGGTATCACTGGAACAGAAATAGAAACTGTTCGGAAGTGCGAATGACAAAAACTACAAAATAAAGCACTTCCATAAGAATTCTCCCAAAGTCTTGTCCCTATCATGTTTCGAACCCGGCACCTCTAGCGATCTGACCATTTGACCAAACCGGACGTTAAAAACCTTAAACCTTAACTTAAACCAAAGTTAATTTATGATGAAAAGCTTTCTGCCCACGACTTCGTTTGCGTGAACTTAATTTTGATGACATACGGAATTTTTTCCTACTTACGGTACTACTTGTTATTCACAAAATCACGTCCAAATATAATATGCCTATAGCAATCAGGGCAGTAAGTAAGTAGGTACATCTATCTCATTATACATATAAATACTAGGTTACATTATCTGTAGATCTGGCGTTGATGTAGTCACGTCGACGCTCCTGTACGGTGTGTATAAAATAAGTAACACTAATTAACTTCGATTTCTTTTACTTGTGGCGTCCGTTATTATTAATTGCTCTAGTAATTGATTTAAAGGTGTTGCGTTGGCAATGGGCAGGGACTTCACTGCAGGGACTTTATAAGGAACCTAATGATGAATGACGTTTTTACCGCTTTGGAAAAGCTTCCACTGCCTCTCGCTCTCCCTCTTCGTGCTCTCTCTGGTGACCATCGAGCGGTGGGTCTCCAGGAAGGCCTTTCGCTGCCCCCAGTCGGCCAGATACTTGGCGTACATGCCCGCGAAGTTCACAGCCGTGTACAGCAGCGTGTTGCTCATGAGCAGGCGCATGCCGCACGATCTCGCCTGAAAACATGTCTATCTTCAACCTTCTAAGTCCTACGTGCGCTTTTCGATGTATCTATGTAGGAAAATAGTAGATTCTCAGTCCTAAGCATCTATTTATGTAGGAAAATAGTAAATTATTATATACCAAGGGCGATAAAACAAAGAATGTCTCAGATCGCAATCTATACTTAAGCTGAAGAGTTTGTTTGTTTGGTTGAACGCGTTAATCTGAGGAACTACTGACTCAAATGGAAAAATTCTTTATGTCTTGGAGAGTCCATTTATTGAGGAAGGTTATAGGCTACATAACATCATCATTACAATCCCTTTAATATCTCCACACGGGTACTATAATTTTTCGAACTTTTTCTAACCACAATTTTCTGTACTTGCACTAATTGTTCTAAAATTTATATAAAGTTCTAATTAAAAACGAAATAGTCATCAGTACTACAATGTGGAAATCCCTCTTAAACCACAATCATCATCACCAGCCCTTAAATGTCCCCACTACTGGGGCACGGGCCTTCCCTATGGATGGAAGAATATAGGGCGATTGGGCCATAACCCACCACGCTGGCCCAGTGCGGGTTGGTGGGTACTAACGACTGCAGATGCAGCCGGGACCAACGGCTTAACGTGCCTGCCGAAGCACGGAGGAAGACTAATTAGACATTATTATATATATTATTATTATTATAATTATTGCGAGTACATACAGCAAAATCATCTTGGCCAATGACCTCCTTGATCTCCACGGCGGTGGCGAGCACGTGGGACGTGGAGGAGAGCAGCCCGACGATGATACACCACCCAAGGGAGAGGGGCAGCATCGCGTACGGCACGAACACGATGAACAGCATGTACCACACCTGGCTCTCGGGGGACTGGAAGCCGATGCCTTGGCCGCCGAGCCCTGGAAACAGGGGACGAGGCCATACATAGTACATTTATAACCAAGGGCGGTCAAACACAAAATGTCTCAGATGGCAAGCATTAAGGCGGGATTCTACCAGTGTGCTGAACTGTGCGGCACCGCGTATTTGTTATGGTCTTTCGCGGTGTCGCATAGTTCAGCACAGCGGTGGAATCCCGCCTTTAGATTAATATGAGATCTGAGGCTCTCTTTTTTACCGCTCGAGGTAAGTACAAAGTTTTATGTCACTTACTGACGGAAATTTTTAATTTAACTATTAATTTTGTACTTATACAAGAAATATTTTTAATATACTACTAAAACATTATAAACAACCATGACTCGAGAACAATTGGCTTTGAAGCTCAACAAAGCTAAGGGATAAAATTAACTTAGAATAAGTGTCTAAAACTTAAACTTCGTAAACTTCTAATACTTTGTGTAAAATTGTCGTCTGTGTTAGTTAAAAGATATTGGCACTTCGCCGTCGATATGTCGACCACTCTTAAAAGTCCAGCGAGGTTGCTGGTACATTGCAATCAGCCTTATATAGGTAGTATTAATACCTTGAGCAATGAGCAAGATCCACGTGGCGGCGGCGGCCCAGTGCAGGTAGTTGTTGGCGAAGCACCGCCACCAGCCCAGCAGGCACACGCCGAGGTTCAGCCACGCGAACGCCACCGTCCACGCTATTCTGCTCACTGTCGTGTTCATATCTAAAGAAGAAAGACAAAATGTTTATTTGGTTTATGTTCTCCGCTCAGTATATATAAAGGCGTGACGAGCAGATGCTCAGATGCCATTGTGGGGGCCTCTAGCCCAGGAAAATAAACCATAAAGATGAACCCAACACAATATATTTAGTGTCTAGATGGTTTATGCAGAGGGACGAAGTATGGCGGCTTTTGGACATTCTACTTAAAAATTTTAAAATTAATTTGGGATTATTCGTAGGTTTTTTGCAGACTAATTTGGCATAATTGTTGTTTAATCGTTTTAAATATGTAATCATACAAATCTGTTTCGGCTCGGAGGACCACACCTCTCACGGTCCACGCCCAATGGTCCGTTTATATCTACAGACATTTAGCGTGCCAGACACGTGCCGTGGCAGACACCCCACAAACACCGTCGTCGGCGTCGGACGCGCGCGGCTGCTCTCACTGGCACGGTTTCGATACTTTATATATTCACACTGCCCGGCAGTTAATACGGCCGAATACGGGCCGGGCACGGCCTGTATCGATGTCTGCGCGGCTGCGTTACGATAGATGTAAATACGTTATATAATAAACAGTACTGTATAGAAGAATTTTACTTTTTTTGCACGTGTCTGGCACGCTCAATGTCTGTCTGCAGATATAAACGCACCTTAACGCATATAGAACGATCATGTATTTAAAAGCCGTGTGGTGACGGCAGAGTAGAATACAATTATCACCACCCCGAGTCTCTCCCGTGGGTGTCGTACAAGGCGACTAAGGATAAATCAATGATGAATTGATGAGGAACGGGCAGCAGCGTTCCTCTTATACCACCTAGCAATAGTACTGCAATAGAGCAAAGCAATAGACTTGACTTTTGTGCCCGATAAACGGCCATAGGCTCGCCACCTATTACATGGGACCTAACATAATTGGCAAAACGTGGGTGCTAGTTCACCTCTGCCTACCCTTTCGGGGATATAGGCGTGATTTATGTATGTATGTATTTTAAATTCATGCATTCCTAAGATTTGGTGGACGGAGCGGCATACACACTGCCTTTTTAAATTTTTTTAGGGTTTATGATGATTTACTGCTAAAGTAAAATGTCATAGGACATTTATAGGTGTCATAGTTAATAAATATTTACGTCAAGAACTATAAGAATGAGAATCGATTGAAAAGGGGTGACGTTTTGGTCGTGTCCTCGATGGCAATTTACAGCCAACCTTTTCAGGTTGAATGGAAAATACGTGTTTTCGATAAATGATAAAATTTTGGGGTGAAAAGTTGTGCTAGAAACGACGTTATTTATGAGACATTTGCCCTTGAAAGTATACTACTGCATCGAGACTGCATTTTTTTTCTATAATAATTCATGATCCTTCGCGTCCTCTCCCAATAATAACGAGAATACATAAAAATCATTTATAATATTAATGTAATGATTAACATTTATGATTTATTTTTATCACTACTTTTGTCAGTATTGCTCTTTTCTTTACAAAATGCATTTAAGAATAAAGAAAACGTATTTAAAAAAACATATTCCATTTTAGAAAATCGAAACGATTAGCTTCTTAGAAAAAATAGGTAATTACACATTTTAATTTTTGTATTTTATATTAAACGACACATCAAGATTGTTTACATTTTGTCTCTCGCTATGGCTAGAGTATAGCTTTATCAAAAATAATTTAATTAGTAGAATAACTCACCAGTACCCCTGTTTGTGATTGTGTATATCAGCGCTAAGCATATCTGAAACACAGTATATTTTTGTCATAATACTTAATAATTTTCGATAGTGTATGTTTTATTACTTTCTTATGTCCATAAAACAAAAGGGACTTACTTTGAGTGCTAAGTCGACCACGTTGACAACAATTAGAGATTTCTGCCTCTGTCTCCTTGAATAGCCTTGGTAGGAACTTTCTACTGTTTCATCCTGAAAATTAAATTTTACTTTATTTTTCCGAAGTTAGTAGATATTAACATTTTGGCGTATAGGGGTTCGACCGCTTAATTCAAAAATCTCTTACGCAATGGTTATAGTAGATTATTAACCAAGTGGATAAAGTAGTGTCTTCTGTCGCGGGTGACGATTTAAGTTCACCCAAGACTAAGACAGCTTTATCACCGAGGAAAATACCCTACTTTTGATACCATTTGCAAAAAAATTAACACAATAATAATATGAGATAAACATTTATTAAAAATAATGACAATTAAAAGTAAAAATTAACATACGAAACATTGGTCCAATTATTGATAGAGAAAGTTACATTTTTGTTTGGTACATTTATTGTTAATGAGTTGATTTGAGTATTTCTATTATTATTTTATTTAATAATCATAACTGCACAATAAATGCGTATTCCTTTTTCAAAAAGATGTATAATGCTTTATATACAAACTCAATGGTGTAAACACAGATGTAGTTCAGTATAAATTTCGGTAAGTATTCCAAATTTAAATCACATTCTCCCTCTAGAGGATGAATGAAATGCAGTAGGTACAA
Source organism: Cataclysta lemnata (assembly GCA_963931975.1). Lineage (NCBI taxonomy): Eukaryota > Metazoa > Arthropoda > Insecta > Lepidoptera > Crambidae > Cataclysta > Cataclysta lemnata. Next base: position 15,153,259 of record OZ008342.1, read on the forward strand.
TTTTCTTTCCCTGTTTTTAACAGATTAAAAATGACTATTGTTATGTTCGCTTTTTGCGGCATAGAATGTCACTTTTTGTGTACGAAAAAGCTATTTATTACCTGTTCTCGGTCAATTATTTTGAATTGAAATATCATGTAATAGGGTTGATTCTGACATGATTCTCTAAACTTAAAACTAAATTTAAGATCAGTCTCCCCTTTTCATTTTATATTAAGAATGACAGAGAAACACTGTTGCCAAATTAGTCTTAGGTTTAGAGAACCATGGTCAGAATCGACCCTAATATCAATAATCAAAGACATTGTACGATTTCATTTATATTCACAATCACAGGCATTGAACGAAGACGAAAAAATGTTGTTGGCCACCCGTAGTGAGGTTTCTGATAAGTGGTCGTACTATTAGCTGATTACCTACTCGAGGAACCACAAAGAATGGATACCTAATAACATACCTACCTACAAAAAAGCTATCGACATAAATAATAATATCCATATTTACAAGAAAAACACCCGTCTATCTACTAGCACCTAGGTATATTTCTTTATAGTATGTTTGTAAGCGTAGCACGGGACGTGGACAACATCTCCTCGGGGGAAAAATATTTTCCTCTCGCCCTAACTCCCACTAAATGCCGAGACAAAATACTGTCTAGTGGTGGAGAGAGATTTTGTCCACATCCCGTGCTAGGCCTACTCGTTGACAGTATCCGAAGTTTACATTTAATTAAGGACTTGATCTACTTACTTTGAAGCTATTCGCGAGCGATGGCCAATATATTCCTTTATAGTAGAGGCCCGTTCTCAAAATACACTCCGCCGCCACTACACAAAAGGAAAGCGGTTAATTTCTCTTCAAAATATACAATAGCTTGTCAATTAATTTGAGGATATTATAGTTGAGGAGCTGAATGGCGCTGTGGTTTAGCGATTGGGTAAACTAAGCAATGTTCGGCCGGTCATTGGATGGATGGCTAAAAATTTTTTTTGAGTTATACTGTTGTTCCCGGCTGCGTCTGCAGCCGTTAATACCCACCAATACACACTGGGCCAGCGTGGTTGGTTATGGCCCATTGCTTTCTTCCTATATTCTTTCTTACATAGAGAAGATATGTGCCCCAGCAGTTGCAACATTAAAAATGACGTTGATGATATTTATGTATATTATATTTATAAGTAACTAAGTTTCACAAAAAAAGTAAAATAAGAACATTAATCTGTGTAATGTTTTAGGTAATTTGCGAGTGCTACCAAATTATCTTTAATGGTTCTAGCAAAAATGTTTTAAGACTGTAGTAGAAAATATCTAACTCATAAAAGTACTCTTAACATAGTTTATTATAATTATGTCTTACAGAAGTGAGTAATAGGGCTATTAAGGGTGTTCACAGAGACATACAAGCTGTTTGTTTGATTTGATTAAAAAAACAAAATTTTAAATACTGCTTTGGGTGATGATGGGGATTTGCCGACATTTAGTTGAGAAATCACCTTTTGTTTTGGCGATGATCAGGGGTTTTATATACAAAAATTCGGGGAGGGTATCATCTAAGGGGATTTCGTCGCTTAAGTTCTAACACCGCGTAAGTCAAAACATTGATAATGTGTTTGTTATGCGTGTCATTGGTTAAAAAATCGAAAGAATAAAATTAGGTAAATGCTTGAAAAAATGTGACTGAAATCTTAAATTTTAAGCATGTGTAAAAAAAGATATAAGTTACAAAGTTGCACAGTGCTTTTTTTAGTCTCCTGAAAAGTTAACGAGTTATTAGAACTTAAGCGACAATTATATATACGGTGCAAATAACTATTGGATGTTCTTTCAACCCAGTTTGGGATGAATCTGTTAATTTAAATAAAATTAATGGTACACCATTGCCCATTCGTTATCCACGTTTCCATTGTGAAAGCTTTTACGTCGGCTCGACACCAATTTAGACTTACGTCACGTAAGAGCTTAAGTGATGATGTACAACGGTACAACACTTTTACATTTTTCCCTCATTTGGGACCTCAAGGACAATGGAGGGACACAGACCAGGAATAATGCAGTCATCTAAATGGGAACTCCTTTGTAAAGTAACTGGGGGCTTATCTATTCGAACAAATACAGTAAAAATTTATGGAACTGGCGTATAACTGAGAATACAACATGGCGTCTGTCGTGTCACATTGACATGTAATAGAATAGAATAGAATAGAAATAATTTTATTATCACGACACACAAACGACGCGCTAACAAACAATACCTTATTATAACAAAACAAATAACATACAGTAAAACAAGAAAAAGACAGAAAAATATAATACCAACATACAAAAAGAAATTATTGTGACCGCACGTCGCAGGTCGTGACAACGAGGTCCACACTCAGCTTGTTGCTATGCTTCGCCACGGACGCAACATAGCGCTGATATTCAGTGTGAACCCTAAGTGACGTACGGACGCTAAGACTACAATAGCTACTGTAAGACTACATAGTAGTCAAACATTGACATTTGTTCGATAGAAACGTATCGTTTGTGACTTGACTTTAGGCGCTATAGGCACAGTAATGTATACGCGAAATCGCAAAAGAAATCGCTTCATTTGCCCCTCCAGTCAAGTCCAATGCCAATCTAGTCGAACGAATAGAATAGAAATATAAGAAACTGACGTATTACTCAGAAAACAACATCGATCGCCGTGTCAAATATACGGGAAGCTGTCAAAACTGACATTTGTATTCTATAAGCTCGAATAGATTGGCCACTTGTATAGGCTCTTAGCTTTCTGAGGCTTGGCATAATCTCACCATACCTGGATCTTTTTCACTTGCGAATTGGTGTATACTGTGTGAGGAATCGTCGTCTACGATGCGAGGCTGGAAGAAAAAAAAATAGACTATAATAATTATTGACTGCTGGTGCACCAAAACTTCCCTTATATAATATTCTGCGTCTTTCCTGTCCGTTTAACGGTTGTCTGGGAGAGATCGCTAATTAGCGATAGAGCCACCAAGTGTGCATTGTTTTGTTATTGTTTTTTGTTTTGTTACAATTACAGTTACATATAATGTTCTCTTATATTTGCACGAGCACTACACATTTGAAATAAAACAACTTTTACGGATTAGACTCGCGTATATTTAGATGTTTGGCATTATTATTTATCCCGACGTTTCGATCACTTTACACAACATCTAAATATACGCGAGTCTAATCCGTAAAAGTTTGTTTTATTTCAAATGTACAGTTACATAGTCATGCATCACAATAGGTACAACATTTTTTTTTAATTCAGCACAACATTACCTTTAGAGATTTATAAGAGTCTTATGAGGGTCTAACTTTAATTGTTATTTTGATTTTTATTTCAACATTATATACATTTTAGAAAAACTAAATTGTGGTCAATCAGTTCTTTACAAGACGTTACTAGTCAGGTGCAAGATTTGTTGGCCGAGTGGCACGGATTGAGGACGCGGGTTCAATTCCCGCATCAAGACTTTGTTTTTCGTACTTTTTCTACACACAATTTTATTTGTTTGACTTTAAGTTTACACATACAGGATATAAATATAATTTTTGAGCAGGTGGTACAAAAACAATGTAATGATCCATAGTGACAATACCTGGTCATCGGGCGCGGAACAGCTGGCTCCGTCTCCTGGCAGCCTTTCCCCCTCGGGGGGCCGAGTCTCCTCCCCTTCCCCCTCCCGGGTGCAATCCCCGCAACCATGACCCTGGCACAAGGAGAGAACTTCATTAGACGTCAGAAATAGTATTTATGTTAAAAAGTCGCACTCAGAGACGTCAATTAACGTTAATGAGTACTTAATGTCAAAAAATGACAATTCAAAACTAGTCGCTATTCTTGCCGGGTCTATGGTCTAGTTTTGATAGTTTTTTTTTAATTAGTACTCATTAAAGTTAATTGAAGTGCGGCAGAAAGTGATCTTTTTCGCTATTATAGTCGATCCAACTGGGACCTAGATCAATGGCCAACTTCGAATGAATAGAATACAAATGTATGAAACTGACGTTTTACAGAGAAAACAAAACGTCACTTTCATACTTTTGTTTTCTATGCGTTCGAATAGATAAGCCACTTGGGTAGGCCCTCATAGTTAATACAGAGAAAGCACCATTACGATCGCCGTGTCAAATGCATGAGTAATTGTCAAAAATTTACATTTGTTCGATTGAAACGTTGTATCGTTGCGACTTGGCTATAGGCACTGTTTATGTACTGCTACGTGAAACGTGGTGCTACGAGGTGTATCAGGGCCCGTAGCCAGGTGACAATCGTTTCATAACGATAACGTGTCGAAGTTCGTCACGATCGGCCATAATACTTTGGTATCTATAGCGTCTTAGCTTGCGCTACCAACATGACTAGGAACTTACGAAGACGATTTGGGTTTCACGACGACTTATGTCAAATCACATTTTGCTTTATCAAACTTCGTTATCTTTGTCGGTATGTTACTTTGTCTAGGCCCCCTGAACCTATGCCAATGTCTTATAAATTTTGTAGTCCACAATCACCTTGCATGACACCCGCGGGAGAGAATAGCCTCATTCTCTGATAATAATTGTCTTCTGCAATTAATGAAATTGTTGCTTTTGCGATTATGTATTTAATATCTGCCAGTCTCTCTCATATCTCACGTCGCACTCTTTGTTAAGAATCTATCTATCTGTTGATTTAGCATTGAAAGCTGAAAAAAAAATATTAAAAAGCGAACAAGTTAAATAACGAAAGTCTTCGTCGTCACTTGCTTTCATTTCTTACAACACGATCTAGACTAGCCAACACAAGTATCCTTTGTTTCTTTGCTTTTACTAAAAGTGCTCCGAGATCTACAATTCTATTCAATTTGATGCAGCCTCAACACTATACAGTTTCTTTTCTTGCCACCGAAACCAAGATTCGCACAGTGTTGTTTTTATGAAACTGTTACATCGAAGTTCGTAGTGCAAAAGTTTTACTTGGGGTTTTCTTTTATGTTATTTCTTGACTAAGTCGAGACGCATTGTATAAATTACCCGCTGATCTGGCAAACGTTGTTCTGCCCTTTATCACCTAGAGAAATAAAAAATAGGCTACGAACTATCCTCAGGCCTACCAAATATACCTACACAAAAAAATCGGTAAAGTCGTTTCCGATGAGTTCGATAACAAACACTGTGTCATGAGATTTTTTATATACATAAGGGTCAATTTATACTAGTTTTAGAAATGAACATGTCAAATTCACCTTTATCATCACAACTTAGTGCACATATTAGATACGCGCATCTGATTCATGCGCGTATCATCATCATCATAATCATCATCAGAGCGTTGTTCGTGCTCTGATGCACCAATTCCGTCGAATGCGCGCGAATACGCAAATGCAAAACAGGGTATGCTAGGTCAGCTAGTTAACTATAAAATGTAGCGTGACTGTGGCTGATTCTTTGCCTGCGCGTTTCTTTTGTCTGGAGACGTCATCAAGTCGGGCAGCCGTGCGGACTAGGGGCAGAAGCCCGTGGTGAATAACCCCCTTCTTTCTATATAAAGTGCACGTACTGCCTGGGCCTAACATGGCTATGTTTCGAATGTTGAGAACCTAATTTAACTCTCCAAGTCCAAGTTAGATAAAAAAAAAAATAAAGGTGGGTGAATTCACCTCAACATTTGGGAATAAATAAAGAGGCGTGACTTATGTATTTATTTAGTTTTAATTTGAATGTGTATAATTAGACAAAAACAAATAAAAAACATCCTAGTTTACAACTTCACGTACCTATGTACAAAGATGACTGACCCGTATCGGTAAGAGTTATAATAATAAAGCTAGACTCTGTTTAGTCAAAAGAGAACATTATCATAAAGTTTATTAACTGCCGCACTCAGAAACGTTAATTAACTGTAATGAGTATTTAATGTTAAAAAATTTTATTCAAATCTAGATCATAGACCCGGCAAGAATAGCGAATAGTTTTGAATTGTCATTTTTTGACGTTAAGTACTCATTAACGTTAATTGACGTCTCAAACACAGACTTACTGCCGCACTCAGTGCGGCAGTAAGTCTGTGTTCATTTGAGTGATGTTTACCGCGTACGCTCTCTTTTCAATAAGCATTTGAATTGAAAAGTCTCTTATTAAAACACATTTTTAAGCTCTGAACTGAGCTGGCCACGATACGAACCTAAATTAGACGCATTTATTATGTTCAACAAAATAATTTAAGTTATCTCGACATTAATATTAGAAAGGTAATGTGAAAATATTTAGGATGATAACGGTGATTTATAATAGCCTTAAATATACTGGGTGCCTTTTTATACCGTGAGGAAAATCATATAACATATGCAGGTGCAGTGGGTATTTGGTAATACTATTTCGACAACCATGTTAGGTTCCATGTAATTGGGAGCAAGCCCATTGCCATCTTTTCGGCACGTAAATCGAATTTCTCGCCACTGTTTTAATCCATACGACACTCGCTTGGGGTTGATGATGAATTGTATTCTGCCCTGCCGACTGTGCCGTCACTACACTCCACATGATTAAATTAGCTGTATTCCTGGTATAAAAAAAGGATAGACGGCCGTCTAATTGAATATGTTTTATATACATACATACATAAATCACGCCTATATCCTCGAAGGGGTTGGCAGAGGTGAACTGGCACCCACGTTTCGCCAATTACGTTAGGTCCCATGTAATAGGTGGCGAGCCTATTGCCATTTATCGGGCACAAAAGTCGCAGTACATTGCTATTGCTAGGTGGTATAAGAGGAACGCTGCTGCCCATTCCTCATCATTGATTTATCCTTAGTCGCCTTGTACGACACCCACGGGAGAGATATGGGGAGGTGACAATTGTATTCTACTCTGCCGTCACCACACGGCCAACATGTTTTGGTGTCAAATATTATGGTTCTTTTCTGCTGGACTGCGTCCAATCACGAAACAAAAGCAGCTCGTGATATTAAAAATGGGAACAAAGACCGTTGGAAAATATTTCAAAATGATAACTGTTGTTTGTGGACTAGGGGTTAGAGTACATGCATATTAATGTGGCTTTTGTCGTGCGAACATGTGATATTCAAGATAGACATGTTATATTCTGCTTTGCGACAGGGACGTATCATATTGCTTACTCTTTTGTCGTCTTTTATTATATAAAAATCTCGTGTCAGTGTGCTTGTTATCAAACTCTTTCGAAACGGCTTAAGCGATTTTATTAAAATTTCTGAGAACAGGTCGTAGGTAATTTTTTATACATAGGTGTATAAAAATTGCCTATATACGACCTATAAATACAAATACAATAATGACAGGTCAGTTAGTGCCTTATTTATAAAATTAAAAGTAACAAAGCTTTCGTAATAACAATACAGTGCAGCGTACATACATACATAATTGTCGCCTATATCCCCGAAGGGGTAGGCAGTGGTGAATTAACACCCGCGTTTCGCCAATAAGGTTAGGTCCCACATAATAGGTGGCGAACCTATTGCCATTTATCGGGCACGGAAATCGCAGTACATTACTAGGTGGTCTAAGAGGAACGCTCAATACAGCATAGGAATCAATTAACGCAATGATTTGGGAATATCCACGGATCAAAAAGTCAATCTTAAATTTTATTCCCGGATTCCATGATTTGAAAAGAGTCAGTGCTTAGTGCTGAGTCAGTGCAAAAAATTCCAAATCCGTCCCTGGCTATGCGATAACACAGGACACGGAATTAATGCGTTTACATAACGATAGCGACCTATCAAGGTACTCACGTAGGTGGAACGGTGATGCCACCTGTGGCATCAGTATCATCATCTTTAATGTTGATAAACCACAAAAAATATTATCATGATGTCTACGTAAATTTCTACAATGTTTCCTATTTACACCTATTGTCATCACCTGCGCTTTAATATCCCCATTGCTAGGATAGGCCTTCCCTATGGATGGAAGTATAATGGGCCATAACCCACCACGCTGGCCCAATGCTGGTTGCTGGGTAATAGCGACTGCATATGCAGCCGGAACCAACGTCTTAACGTGCTTCCGAAGCAGGGAGGAACTCGAGATGATACCTTTTTGGTCACCAATCCAATGACCGGCCGTAGCGAACATTGTTTAGTTTACGCAATGCCACTGCGCTATCGGGCACATTTATCATACGGTCCAATAGATTTATTAATTTTCCCAGCCATATTTAATAAGATTCTGCGATGCCGCTCTAGATTCTGCTAATCTTTCCGGATGACGTCGAGAAGAATCTTCTATAAAAAAATCCTTTCCGGATTTGTTATTTCAGCTGAATATTTTACGAAAGTCAATTTCCTAAAGGCTTCTTAAATTATTATTTTGATTTTTATTTGAACATTGTACATTAAAATGTTAGAAGAATTATCACAAACACAATTTTGGGTAGAAGTGGTGGAGGCATCTGCTCGCATCAAGTCTATTCAAGACTTTCGAAATTTTATGACCATATATTTCTTCTGGCTTCTTAAATACTTAGCTTCTTGAATATCTAGCTAACGAACAGGGGATAGCCACCATGCCATCGCATCTGTGTTTTGAAACCAGTAGTCTTTCAAGGCAACTGCTTGTTATAGAAGATCATAATAATATATTCTTGATACAAAACTAGAACCTTTTCTAAAACCAACATAAGAAATCAACTCTTCTGTACCAACTAGTGGTATAAAAAACTTCTTCCTTCCTAGACTGGGAGTACTTGGGACCCTGTTCCCAGTCTATTTGGGGTCGGCGCAGAAGTTATCCTCTTCCATTCATATCGGTCAAACGTCATCAAGCCATCCACTCTCTTTTGATTCATATCACCCATCACTGACGAATGAATGTATAGAAAAAGAGACAGATGTATATAGAAGAGTTGATTTTCATTTTTGTTCAGGACCATAGTAGGCATTGATGGTGGAGTTTGAAGTCGCGTGGTTTAGCGCCCTCGGCCTGTGATTGCGTAAACCAAGCAATGTTCGATGAATCATGGCATTGGGTGGGTGACCAATATTATATGATCGTAACTTATCATGTACATAAGTAAGTAAAGTAAGTCGTAGTCAAAAAGATTCCAATATTTAACGCAATAAAGCCCGTTAGTAAACTACGATCATGTTCTAGTGAGAACGGGCAAGAAACTGAGCAATTTTTGTTAATGCCTTTAAATGAAAAAATATGTTAATATCATAAACTACAGTAAGTAATTTGTATTGTTTTGTTTCCATTTTATACCTAAAAAATAAGGTAATTGCTGCATGTTTATTATGCAAGTAGCTATGTGTCAGCATTTCATTCAAGTTTAATGAATTAAAGGGGCAACATTATTGTCTATTGACGTATGTCATTACAAGCAAACATATGAGTAATATCAACGGACTGGGAAAATATGTTACTTGTACAAATAAGTAATTTACGTACGCATCCGTGTGTAGTTAGTGACAATGGCTGAGTTAGTGACAAGATTTATTCTTATCCTATGAATATAATCCAGTGCTTCTTCCCACCCTTTCGTCTAACCCTTTCGTAAAACTTTTAAATATTTGCTGTAGGTATTTACGTTTTCATTGCAACGTTCGTTCATTGTAAAATTGTAAAGACCCTATTGTAACTTTCCAAAAGAAACGAGCCGTTTTAAAGGAACAGTGGGTACCATGTTTTTGATAGGAAGTCGAATACCTTTACAATTGGACCTCACGTACACTTACACAATGTCCTATTGTAGGTAGGGTCCAATTAGGAAGGTCCAGTGGGTACCAAATACCAAACCCCTAGGGAGCGCGAGATGGTAAGCCCAATTCTTCCTTCTATAAAAAAGGCCTGTGCCGAGCGTTGCCAGGCGTCCGGATAAAGTCACACTTTCAGTAGAGTTTTTGATTGCGTGTCCGGACAAAATAAACAATGTCCGGTTTGTCTGGCTTTTGTTAGACTTTTTACATTTCACAAACGAGCGAGCGATTTGACATACAATTTTCTTTATCGTACCTATTAATACTGAGACAAAATCCTCAATATGCCGTATGCTGGTGACGGCAGAGCAGAATCCAATTGTCACCACCCCAAATCTCTCCCGCGGGTGTCGTACAAGGCGACTATGAGTTAAATAGTGATAAGGAATGGGCAGCAGCGTTCCTCTTATACCACCTAGCAATGTACTGCGACTTTCGGCCCCGATAAATGGCAGTAGGCTCGCCACCTATTACACCTATTACATGGGACCTAACATAATTCGCGAAACGTAGGTGTTAATAATTCACCACTGCCTTCGGGGATATATGCGTGATTAATTCGATTTTAATTTTAACATTATATAAATGTTAGAAAAATTGTTACAAAAATTTTGGTGTTTAGAAAAATAATTTCGAAAAATTCTGGTCTTTATGCGGCAATCGAACCCCGCTGCTATCCGGGCAGGTGCCTGACCGCTCGGCCAACCAAGACACGTGTCTAAAATCTATGCGTGACTTATTTATGTATGTATATAAAGTCCTCAATAATGTAGGGTGTCCGGTGTTTCTACCCAATATCCGGCCAAACTGACTGGTCTGTCCGGCTTTTAGGTTTGGCGACCTGGCAACCCTCTGTGGCCTAGCATAAGTACATTAAAGGTCCATGAAATGTATTCACGGCACACGCATCACTTTCTTAAGAAGGATCTTACACATAAATTATCAAGTGTGACCGAAAAAGGTCGCCTCATACTGATTACTTATGCCTACATACGAAGCGACTCCTATACGTTCCCGCCAGAACTAATATTCGCGAAGAAGGCTTCTTTTTTCAATATCTCGTTATTAGTTTACTTAAATTACGCATATTTCGAGCAACATTACATATTCCATCTGAATATGGATGGAGACATTGAAAGAAATAGATTGATGAAATACGCTTGGAACATGACTGTGATGGTATTGGGTATCGGGTATTTTATGGCCATATCAGCCGTGTGGTGACGGCAGAGTAGAATACAATTGTCACCACCCCAAATCTCTCCCGTGGGTGTCGTACACGGCGATTAAGGATAAATCAGTGCTGAGGAATGGGCAGCAGCGTTCCTCTTACACTCGTACAACCTAGCAATTTACTGCGACTTTTGTGCCCGATAAATGGCAATAGGGTCACCACCTATTAAATGGGACTTTACATAATTGGCGAAACGTGGGTGCTAGTTCACCTCTGCTTCGGGGATATAGGCGTGATTTATGTATGTATGTATTTTATGGAATATTTTATTGATTGTACTAACGACCAAGCATTGAAATTAAGATGTTAACAATACAATATTTAATTACTGAAAATTGAAATTAATTTTGTTATAAACTTTAGGGGAATGTAGGGTTAAATTATTCATCGTTATGTTTTTAAGCATTTATTTTCAGTTTTAATAACAAATTATCAAACCAAGTCTGCTTATTATGTATGCTATGTATACTTATTATTGCTTTTACGTCATGATTTAATTAATATTTATTATTCGTATTCGATGTATGTATGTATTTATGGCGGACTTTAATTCCCATCTGTTTTCAGCAGTTCAGAGACTGTATCTAAGCGTTATGAATTACAAATATTGAATAACAGTTCTGTATGCGAGACTGGGTAAACGCGAGGCTAAATGTAGCCAAAGTTTGCCGAGTAAGAAATTTATGTTGAATAGTCTAGCCCCATTACAATTATTAATTTGCTTTCCAATTTGTACGAGAAACAATGACGAAGGAAATGGTCTGTTGGTATTCCATAGGGATTGGTGGCGAACTTGAGCAAAATGTAAATTTTGAGTGTATTTATTCATCCCTAAGCTTTGGACTAAGTAGACACTTTAAAAAATGCTCAAATCGTTAAAAAGGAGATTAATTTAAGTAAAGATAATATATGTACATAAATTTCACCTTGAGGCACCATATTAGCGGAATAGGTAACCCACCAACTCATATACCTAAATACTATGGTGTTATTAAAAATCAAAGTTATTAATTCTTTTTACCCCTGTTAAGGCCATACTTAAGGTCTCTAATACGGGAAAATACCCCGGACGGGACGTGTACGGGACGGGGACGGGGCCTCTCTCGTTCAAAACGCTCCGTGCACGTGCATGAAATTTTCACAGATAATGATGATAAATATGTATTTCTGTTGCCGCTTTAACAACAAACACAACAGAATAAAATAAATATTTAAGGGCGCTCTCCTATACAACGGACATGATTTTATTTGCCGTTTTTTATAGATAAGGCGAGTCCGACTCTCACTTGGTCGTTTTTATTTCTTTTACGTTTTGTATATGTTATGTTATGTATAGCTACTCTGCATGCTAAATAGTTATGATCATCGTACAAAGGTTCTTTTTAGAGGCTTAATAATTTAGCGCTGACGACGGGCGCACGTCGTCGAAAAACAACGCTCCCATAACCGTTTCTTAAATACAAAACAGACACAAATCAAAGAAGCTTTCATGCAACAATAAGCCTTAATGTCATAAATTTAGAACACACATTGTTCTTGGTAATTGTTGAGTTGCGTCTCTCTTGGTTTGAATGAGCGTTATGACGTTCTCTCGACCCTTGCCGCCATTGAAAATCAATTGATACTGGATCTCCGAAATCAGAGGTAAAAAACATCTCAAGTGATTTTGGCCAAGGGAAAAAGTAGAGCACTCAGTTTATATTGCCCCTAAAGATCGGAGACGTAAACACAAGGACGTTTTCCTGTTGTGTCCATACATAAATCACACCCGTTTAGCCCCGAAGGGGTAGGCAGAAGAGTGCAGAAGTGTGTTAACACCTACATATCGCCAACTTCCACTCCACACATTATAGGGCTGCGGCTGGTAATAGGAGTTCGAACATACATACATACATAAATAACGCCTATATCCCCGAAAGGGTAGGCAGAGGAGAGTCCCATATGATAGGTGGCGAGCATATTGCCTTTAGCCTATTGCATTTATCGGGCACAAAAGTCGCAGTACATTCCTAGCCTAGGTGGTTTAAGAGGAACGCTGCTGCCCATTCCTCATGATTATTCCTCGTGATATATTCTTAGTCGCATTGTACGACACCCACAGGAGAGATTTGGGGTGGTGACAATTGTATCTACTCTGCCGTCACCACACGGCTTTATGCGACTATGTTAGCATGGATAGTATTCAGGGTGCGTTATTTCTGTTACTGACCCAGTTCAAACCGATTCAATAGTAGTGGTATTGCGTTTTTATGGAAACACATTTTATGTAGACATATTATGTTCAGTGCTGCATCACTTGACCGATTGGCTTGGCTGCACCCTCGAATGAAGGCAGCAGCGGACATTCTGAGGTGCGGTGGTGATACATTACATACAACTGAACAAAATGTTTTGGAAAAATCGTGACTCCTAATATTGAAGACGAAAGACAGGGCCGTAGGCTGTCATGTAGTTGATTTTTGAGCATGGTAAGTAGTTATTTATTTTATTTTTATGCAAACTTTACAACGTATTATTTTGACATTATAATCATATTTACAAATAAGGAGTTCTCGTGATAGAGTTAAAGTTAGCAATAAGATCAGTCTGTATCAGTCGCGAATTCAACTCTGTGGTGTGTATATTACGTATCATTTTAATATTTATAACTAAGTATTAGTTTTATAATTAAAATTGGTTAAAGTCATAAGTTTTAATAATGTAGAAGATATCAGACCGCCTCCGTTGTACTTGTTTGTGTATGTCCTGTATTTTTGTGAAGGCCCATTAAAGAATTCTACAAAAAAAAAACAAAATACTATCCCCTGATCTTGACTAGCTGGTTAACAACTGAGACAATAGCTGAGAATGTTTAAGCTCTTCGTGAAGTCATTACCCTGAAACTTCAATTTTTCAGTTTAGCTAAGCCGGAAAAGGGCGTGTTCCCTCTGGATCAATTTTTTTCAGGAGGGAAAAATCTGTTCTTATTAATTCGATTTATGTCAACTTAAAAGTTCTTTATTATGTTGATTTGACAATTCGTCATTTTATAATTTGACATGAAAGAACTTACAAGTTTAAATTTGCACTTTTGAAATTTGCACATTTGAAATGAAACAATTTTTATCCTTCGATCACTTCATAGCGGCCGTGGTCACGGGAGACGGGGGATAAATAATAACAATTCCAAAACATAAACATACGCGTGTCTAATCCGTAAAAGTCGATTTATTTCACACGTAGGTATACTTAATTTAATGATAGCGCTTTATTAGTTATTTTAACCCATTTTATTGCGTAAATCTAGTCTGTACATTCCATTGACGCATTTTTACCGGTCCAGCAAACAAATAGGCAACGGGTGGAAACTGAGCCTATCGACTTGCCTCTATTAGGTATCGCAGGTGAGAGCTGAAAATGAATAACGTCATCATGAAAGTACATTCATTGCTGTTCTTCTGTGAAACGTTAGTTATTTTCCCACTGTTACACGGCAGTGAATGTTGAATAACTGGTTGTTATTGTAGTTTTAGAATTTATAGCGGGCTAGTTCAGGTGAGCATTCATACGCACGTAATACAGGTGCTTCGGCGCAATCGCTTTAAATTGACTCTCAACTAGACAGTGCCCTAGAATTAACAGCTTTTCGAAGTTTCGAATGGTAATTGTATCGAGAAAGTTCTCTAATTGCCGCACTCGTCTCTGAGTGACTTTTATCAATTACCTTTAATAAGTACTTAATTAAAAAAAAATCATACATATCATAGAGCCGGCAAGAATAGCTACTAGCTTGGAATTGTTATTTATCTGACATTAAGTACTCAGTCTCTGGCGGCAGTAAAACTACAAAAAAGAATTCTAAATCTTAAATATTTTATTAATTCTGGTAGGAAATAATATTGAATTAATAGACAGATAGAGTTAAGCAATGTTTGATAAGGCGGTCAATGGATGGGTGACCAAAAATTTATTATCTTTTGTTCCTCCGTGTTTCGGAAGCACGTTAAGCCGTTAGTCCCTTAAGCATCTGCAGTCGACAGTCACCCGTCAATACGCAGTGCCATTTTCTCTCTTCTTTTTTCAGTCTCAATAAGGTCTCAATTCTCTCTTTGTTCTTCCATCTATATGGAAGGCCTGTGCCCCAGCAGTGGGGACATTAAAGGACTGGTAATGATGATGAATGATGAACTATTTAGAACCAACCCAAGTTCTTACCATAGCTATCTTTTGAATATCATCTACATTCGGTTCAGCTTGCGAAGATCGAAATTATTCGAAAACACGGGTTGAATGTAGGTATATCCTTTGTTCCGAGAATTATTTCACCACCAAATTCAGATTAGAATCTTCTAAATTTTTTTTGGAGCTTGAAACGGAGAAATGGCTGTCACTTTTGAATAATCTGAATTCGCATCGCGCCAGTATTTATTTAAATTATTCCCTTTTTTGTTGCGGATTTGTTTCTTTGCCTTTAAAATAAGAAAAAATCTTTTATTTTGTGCATTATTGCGTCTGTTCAATGTTTTTCTTACTGGTTATTCTGCTAATGTTAACGCAACAATTGTACCTCAGTCTTGTAAAGTCAAAATAAACAAGAAGCCGACTTGTCGAATGGTTAGATCGCTGGCAATAGGTCCCGGGTTCGAAATTTGATATTTGTGTCATGAGTTTTGGTATTTGTTGTCGACTCATTGTTTTTTTAAATTATTATGTATATTACGTCAGCTAGTTTCCATAACAATCGCTTTACCGGCTGAGATATTACTTTTATTTAAACAATATTTACTTCTCAGTTCCTATAAGTAATGCAAGGTGTAGAGATTTTAACTCAAATTTATTTTCTTGCCATGGCACGAGTCGTACCAAGCAACAGAATCAAGAATATAAAGAAGGTGTATTACGAAAAAGGATGCATTTGGAAGGTTTTCGATAAGCCGGGTCACCAGACCCTTTATCTCTGAGACTAATAAATTTACAGTGGCATCTATTCGTAGGGTGACTGTAATCACGGAAGGTCAGGTTACTTGGCTGTCCGGCTATGGCCCCCGTAGGCTATAAATTACCTACCTAGGCAACTTAGGTCGGAATGACTCCTGCACCTAAGGGAGGCGTTCTGGGAATATGAGGCATAAATAACAATTAATTAGAGTCACGTATAAGTTGTGAGCCTTCCTGGAAATTCTTAATAAGGGGCTTAATTTTATGATAACATTGCAACCATATAAGGAAACTTTGCAACAATCTTTTTATTAATGTTATTTTAACTTAATTTTAAATTTTTCCATGCATATTTCTTTATGGGCAATTTATATGGAGAGATTCGAATATTTCGATGTATAGGACATATAAAGTAGTGATTATTAAAGCTGAGTCGCCCGGTTCACAAATGCTAATTGGTGTACCTCAAGGATCAATACTAGGGCCATTGCTAAAATCTCGTGTCACAGTGTTTGTAATACGACTGCACCATAACGGCTTAACCGATTTCAATGATTTTTTTGTGTGAATATATTTGGTAGGTCCGGGAATAGGTTGTATGGCAAAACAACGTTTGCCGGATCAGCTAGTAATTTATAAAAATGACCTTCCACACAGAACCTCTATGTGATTCGAAACTGTGTGCAGACGATACCTTATTAATTTTCAAAATAGATAGATACATACATACATACATAAATCACGCCTATATCCCCGAAGGGGTAGGCAGAGGTGAACTAGCACTCACGTTTCGCCAATTATGTTAGGTCCCATGTAATAGGTGGCGAGCCTATTGCCATATATCGGGCACAAAAGTGTCGCAGTACATTGCTAGGTGGTATAAGAGGAACGCTGCTGCTCATTCCTCATCACTGATTTATCCTTAGTCGCCTTATACGACACCCACGGGAGAGATTTGGGTTGGTGACGATTGTATTCTACTCTGCCGTCACCACACGGCTTATTAGGATGATATAAATATCGAAATTTCGAATATTCTTTATTGGTTTACAAATAACCACTTTTTTTTACTAAATTCTAAGAAGATCAAAGGTGTTGTATTTACCAAATATTAGGCTAGTTAGTACTCGTACATAAATAAATTACTTACAGCCGTACTCAGAGACATGACTTTAAATTTAAGAGAGAGAGGTCTATGGTCTAGATTTCAGTGATTTTTTTTTGTATAGTACTCATTAACATTAATTGGCGTCTCTGAGTACGGATGTTAGTACTCAGGTTGCAATAAATAAAGAAAAAGCAAGTCGCGAGGTTACACAAGAATGAAAGACTTTTTTTAAATTACTTTAAATAACTTATAAAACGGGCGTTCGTATAAAAAATACGAACGCCCGTTTTCTGTTGTTGTGGTGATATAAATTATCCCCATTATTATATAGATACTGTTTTCGCACGAATAAAAATATACAAGCATGAATTATGTTTTGACTGCCCATAATATGAGAAATTACATACTTAAATATAAACAGCATTTAATAAAATGTACGTAACGTAGGTAATAAGATACGGGACAAATTTTATGACGGTCTGAAATTCACGTCTTAGTTAACGTCTTGGGATCTTGTCGTCAGCAACGAAAAGAGGCCAGTTACTTAGAATTTTTCTTAAAATATTTTGTTTTTGTGCATTTTGCTCCGTCGGATAATTAATAATTTATTACTACAGGGTGAATTTGAAATCAGTCGACAAAATTTTACAGGACATTTTAACAGCCATAATGATCGTTATAGTAACAGTTAAAATTGTAATGAAAAATTAAGGAATAAAATACAAGAACGCAATTATTAGATTTATTAATTACAGTCGACGCACTTTCGCGTGATTGTACTTACAGCGTTCTACTACTTAGCCGCACGCACCCGTCCGCTTAGCAGCCCGCGAATTACGAACGATTTTTTTGTTTTATGTGTTTAATCTGTATATTTACTAAAAGAAAAGGAAAATATTGATACATTTTTTGTCGACTTAGATTTGCTTTTAAACTTCACTAATATAATGTTTAAAAGCACTAGAACCCCCCCCCATAAAAATTTGTCGATTCATTTCGATTTCACACTGTAGTTGACCCCGCAAGCCCGCAACCAACCTATTCACCTATCGAATATACATACATATATAAATCACGCCTATATCCCCGAAGGGGTAGGCAGAGGTGAACTAGCACCCACGTTTCGCCGAATATGTTAGATCCCATGTAATAGGTGGCGAGCCTATTGCCATTTATCGGGCACAAAAGTCGCAGTAGGTATATAGCTAGGTGGTGTAAGAGGAACGCTGCTGCCCAATCCTCATCACTGATTTATCCTTAGTCGCCTTGTACGACACCCACGGGAGAGATTTGGGGTGGTGACATTTGTATTCTACTCTGCCGTGACCACGCTATCGAATATACACAATAAATTTCATAAAAATCGGTGAAGCCGTTTCGGAGGAGTTATATAACAAACACTGTGACACGAGATTTTTTATATATTGGATAAATCATATTTACTTATATTTATGTTATGTAGCAGAAAATAATAAATTTACCATACTACTTAAAGTAAATTACCAAGCGCTTGTGTAGAAAGGTACTAGCTAGATGTTATACAAACGAAATACATCGCTTGACAAATAGAAAAATGATCAAGCCTGCAACAGGAAATCTTATCATAACAAATACTCCTATATACATTTTGGGTTTTGATTATTACATACATCAAACGATCAATACTTATCCCCGAAGGGGTACGCAGAGGCGTAATAAAATCCTCATTTCGCCAAATATTATTATGTCCAAGGGAATGCCTACTGCCACATAAATTTATAACACGTTAAAGATTTGTCGAAATAAAAAGTTTTAGGGCCTGTTTCACAATCGACAAGTAAGTTCTAAGTAGCTTACTTCGCAGATCATTTGACAGTTGTAATATGAAATATATGTCAATTGATCTGCAAAGTAAGCTACTTCGAACTTACTTTTCGATTGTGAAACAGGCCCATAAAGAGACAAACTATATTTCTATGTATTGATTTGCATATCAACTAAGTATTTGGTTACGGTCAGAATCAGTCATCACCATCAGAAAAATCATGTCCAGACGTTTAATCAAAATATGTTCCGGGCCTATTTTTCTCCGTTAAAGCTGTTCTGGGACTGAAGTAAAAAGAGTCCAATGAAATTATTTTAGCCAAGTTTGTGTTATGACATTTTATCAATAAATGTTACGGGCCCATTTTTCTATGTTCCGGGACTATTTTCTCCGTAATGCTGTTCTGGGAATGAAATAAAAAGGGTCCAATGAAATTATTTAAGTCAACTCAAGTCAAGGACTTGTGTTGCTTGCGATTCGCGTCGCCATTAGTTTGTGGAATAAAGCCTGGTTCATACGGGGTCAGTAACAAGGCAGAACATTAAGCCAGTCCAGCGCTGACTTGCTACTTTGCTACTGGGGGCCTACCGCCTTACTCGATTGCTGATGATAGCTTTAAACCAATGCATTGCTTAGCTAGCAACCATCTTGAATGTTTAGGCGGTACGGATTTTCTTCCAAATTCATACAAAATCATTCGGTGATCATTCGTTCAAAGCTATCGCTAATAGTTTAGGTACATTTGGTGCGAAATGACAGCATGATGTCATAAACTATAGCTTTTGCTTTAGCAATCGAGTTAGGCGGTAGGCCCCCTGGTCTCGTGTAGAGTAGACACCTAGTTTGAAGCCAGTCGAGGGCCGTAGCCAAGTGGAAATCGTTTCATAATGATAACGTGTTCAAGTTCGTCACGATCGGCCATATTACTTTGGTATCTACAGCGTCTTAGCTTGGCTACCAACATAACTAGGAACTTACGATGACGATTTTGGTCATGTGATTTCACGACGACTTACGTCAAATCCCATACATTTTGCTTTATCGAACTTCGTTATCTTGGTCGGTTTGTTACTTTGTCTAGCCCCCCAGCGTTGACTTCACGTGTGCGTTGACCCAGTGGGGCCCAGTAAGTTAGTCTAGTGCGACTGGCGTTGTATGGAAGCGTTCGGGCAGTCGCTGCCAGTTTGTTGTATCATTTTCATTTACCGTTTTTGTACTGAACTCATTGTCACCACAGTAGTCCTATAGTAACAACCACCACTGTCAATAATCCTCAGTCAACTCACTTGCTGTCCGATCATGTCTGCATGTAGCCAATTACTGGGTCCGAAATACCGATTCACTGGGTCCAGACACCAGTGTAAACCATGCATAAAGTAAAGCCTACCATACACGGAGAGGCCGATCGGATCAGGACAAACTGACTCAATTCGACGGATTCGCACAATATGGGCCTCATACACGGACAGTTTTGCCTTCAGTTATACCTGACTGGATGCAAATCCGTATCGTGTGTGTGTAATCTGGCAAGATTTGTCATACACGATCCGTTTAGCAGGCCCATTCGCTAACTTTTTTTGACATTTGAGAGTGATAATCACTGAACTATTTACTGATCCATTACTACTTTACTATAACGCTATTGTGACACTTGTCCTGTAAAACCAGTAAATAGTTCGGTGATCATCACTTTCAACTGTCAAAAAAAGTTAGCGAACAGGCCTAAATTTCTTCTGGTCAGGCCGATGTGAACGAATTACTTTAGTCCATCCGGCCGACTGACGAGAAGTTTCCTTCAGGCCAGATTACACACACACGATACGGATTTGCATTCGCTCAGGCAGATCTGAAGGCAGAACTGCCCGTGTATGGGGCCCTTAACGGTACACTTTCCTGGTCCGAGCGCACTCCGCGTAATGAGGAACGCGACCCCTTAGTCAACACTGGGAAGGGCAGCGGTATTTGCGGCCTGTAATAAGGGCCGTATCATAGCTATTGTTATTTGGAGAACGCCAGAGGTGAGGGAGGCGGAACGGCGTTAGAGTACCTGACCGGCTAGCATGACCACCCAAACACAGCCGTTTATCGCGTGGAACTCACAAAAATCATTGGATTTTCGACAGTTCAAAGCGATAAATGGCTATATCTTAATTATATAGCTCTAAGGCCTCGAAAGGCGTATTCAATTCAGGCTTATTTAAGTGTTAAAATCCAATGATTTTTT
Source organism: Cataclysta lemnata (assembly GCA_963931975.1). Taxonomy (NCBI): domain Eukaryota; kingdom Metazoa; phylum Arthropoda; class Insecta; order Lepidoptera; family Crambidae; genus Cataclysta; species Cataclysta lemnata. The sequence goes on from OZ008342.1 coordinate 15,174,286, forward strand.
ACAGTTCAACGCGATAAAAGGCTATATCCGGGCTGGACCGAGAACGGTGTACAGTATACCCCGCACGTACGCCATAGGTGGGACCGGCCAATACCGTGCAACGAATCCGCGGAACTCGGGATACAATTTTCAACATAAAACCCAAAGAAAATAGCAATTTATGAATTTAGACATAACATTTTATTAAAATCTTGGATTATACAAACACAAAATCACCAAACGAAGTTATTCTGATGTACCGAAGTTAGTTTGAGGCTTCATAAAATCAAATGCACCTCCGAGACGGTCAAGCGGCTTCGCGTCAAGCTCGTTCATTTTCGGTGTGTTTCATTCTGTTGCTAGGTCAAACAGATCTTTTTTAAGTCTATTTGATTTGTTTGACATAAAAAAGATTTGTTTTACCTAGCAACTAGAATACAACTAGAATAAAACAAACAGAAAATGAACGAGCTTGACGCGAAGCCCATAACAAGGCAGTTTAACTTGAGTTGAGGCAGTTAAGTTGATATTTTTTAAAATTAATGTTTTAAGTGGTTCGGAAATAGCGTTAGTCGGGGTAGCGTAAGTCGAGGTATTACTGGATTCAACAGTGTCCCAATAAACTATTCTTATTTTCTAGGGTTCCGTCTCCCATAGTCGATTTTTCACCCCTGGGGTGAGTCCGGGCTGACACATTCTATGTTATTCTTTCACTCTCATAGCAGCATGTAAGGCCAGTTTGATTGCTAAAATTTATCATTAAATGGGTGCTTTAACACAAGCAAAAATAAAAAAGGGCATAAGTAGCACTCACGCCTTTAAATTATTTAATACTTACTTATCGCTTTCGTCGATCACCTCCAATATTAGGTCTTGAATTTTTTATTCCCCATACTAAAGCCCTCTTCGGATACCTTTCCGATCTAACGCTATTCGTGAATCTATTGAACGTATTCCATCCATCAAACTATTACTGGGGATGGCGGGTTTGATCGATAAAAGTAAATAACTGCAGAACTTTCTCAAAATGATTTTCTCCGACGAATTTCTTAACCCTTTATAGGGCAATGCATCATATTTTATTAGTAAAACCAATAAAAAAATATATTTTAACCTTTTACTTTTAGCGTATTATAACTTCAACTGCCGCACTCAGAGACGTCAACTATCGTTAATGAGTGCTTAACATCAAAAAATGACAATTCAAAACTAATCGCTATTCTTGCCGGGTCTACGGTCTAGATATGAAAGAAAATTTTTGAGATTAAATACTCATTAAGTTAATTAACGTCTCTGAGTTCGGCAGTTACTTATTATTATTTTTTAATCATGCTTGACAATACACAACGTTCACATCAACTCTTAAAGAATACAACACTGGGGGCGTGGACATTATTTTCGAACCAATAGAATACAAATGTAAATTTTTGGCAACTGACAACTCTTACATTTGACACTACGGTCGCCATTTTGTTTTCTCTGTTATTACGTTAGTTTCATCCATTTGTATTACATTCGTTGGAATAGATTGGCCACTTATCAAGAGAGGCTAAACTTAAATCTATTATTATAAAAAGTCTCGCCCTTGCCAGACGCCACCTAAGCATTCCTAGGAATTGTACCATTCTGCTTAGCTAGCTCCCTTAGTCTAATATTCGAGGGTTCCATAACTAATATTTAAGGGGATTCCATAACTGCCTTCATAATATTATAGCGCCGGCTTATTATAGTTTATTATAGTTATGAAGATATTCCGGTGGTGACGGCAGAGCAGAATACAATTGTCACCAACTCAATCACTCCCGCAGGTTGTACAAGGCGACTAAGGTAAAGACAGCGATCAGTAATAGGGAGCAACATTACGTAATCAAACATCTTGTACTAACCAGATAGCGGAAAGAAAGTGGAAAGAAACCATGGGCCCTGGAGGGAAAGTACCTTAAATCTTTAAAATAGCTCAATTTGCTGAAAGAAAACATTCCTTTATTTTTAAATAGAAACTTAACTGCATTCACAGATTTCTCGAAAAGCTGTTATTTTTCTTTTTAAAAATAAAGGAATGTATTCTTTCAGCAAATTGAGTTATATTAAAGATTTAAGGTACTTTCCCTTCAGGGCCCAGCGTTTTTTTTCCACACTGTATACTATGTATTATATATTACTTGAGCCCTATCCTAATTCGCGAAACGTGGGTGTTTAATCACCTACGCCTTTCCCTTCGGAGATATAGGCGTTTATGTATGTATGTATGACTGTATGTAGAAGATAGAAAGGGAAGGCTGAATGTTGTATTCATGCACACTTACGAGTTCGGTGCGGACGTCCTCGTCTGCAATGCCCGACGGCAGCTCCACCATCGTCTCTAACCAGCCACGGCCTAAAACAATAATAAAATTAAAATATTATATTTTCGACATTTTTATACTTAACAAATTATTATCCTTTATTACCCTTTTGATTCATATCATCTATCCCACCGTAAAGGTGCTAGTGATGAATGAATGTATAGAAAAGAGACGAAACGGACCATGTCGAGAGAACGATGAACGGAGAGAGTGATTGGAATGACAACATTCCAATCCATACAGTATTAAGTTTTGGCTTAGGTTTTACAGCCGGCCGCCTGCCTGACACCAAACCTCTTTGGTTATGCTGTTGTTGGTGGTTTGCCCTCCACCATTTCGGTGCCCCAAGGAGTCTATTGGTCTACTCCGGGCAATTTCCCTTAGTCGACTCTTACGACACCCATGGGATGAGTCGGGGCTGGCCTATTCTACGTTATTTGTTCGCTCCCAGGCCTCCATGAAAGTCGTCATTGGATGGGTGACCAAAATTATTTCGAGTTCAATATAGGAATTAGGCGAACTCCGCCTGTGACCACGGTTGGTGCAACCCGGCTGAAACGTCGGGCATTATAAAGGGAAATACAATCGCGTAAACTCCCGTTATAGTTAATTCCCGTATAGGATCCCGCTAAGAACGACCTTCACCGAGATGTGTAACCTACCTATATTGAACATACAACGCGTAAGTTTAAAGTGATTATTTCGAGTTCCTCTGTGCTTCGGAAGACACGGTCCCAGCTGCAGTCGTTAATACCCACCAATCCCGACTCAGCCAGCTATGTCTCAATACATTTCATGCCAGATCGCTATTCTTTATTATTTGCCATTGGGATTTTCTGTCGTGGCTTAAACAAATTGTACGCTGTATATCTCCCATAGGCGGGCTTTCGGTAAATTAATTAAGCTCCCCCCAACAGCGGGGTGTCCCTGTGTGTGTGTAATATAGAATTAAGTAACCCTCCGATCCGCATTGAACCCGATCCCATCTTCTAAAAGTACACTCAATAAAAGATCAGGCCATCACCAATTAGTAGGTAATAGGGGATCGGGCAAATTTTCAGAAAGTATTTTAAATTAAACTTTATGGATAATTAATACACTGAAAATTTAATTTTATTCATTTATAGGTAGGTACCAAAAATCATGTTTTAAAATTTGTTGGCAATAGGCTCACCCCTTATTACATGGGACCTATCACAATCGGCAAAACGTGGGTGTTATTTCACCACTCACCTCTGCCTACCCTTTTGGGGATAAATAGGCGTGATTTTATTTATATCTAGGTTCATACATACACCTTACATACTTCTTTCGCTTCATCCAATCTCACTAATGTCTTTATGCATTCCCGTCGATTTCGGGTGCTCTTGACTTTTTTAATAAACTTTCAGTTTGATTATGCCTTCCCCTACCCATTTCTCCATTCACTTCCGCCATATAAATCCTTATTGTCATTCTCCTTTCATTTATTCTTCTTCGTATACCTGTCTAGGTATTATTTACCAAATTGAAATATTTTTAATTCATTCATTTCATGCTAGCACTTACCTCGAGTCGCTAACGGCTATTATTTAATTTACAATCCCCGCGAGTTCTCAAAAGCTGTTCAGTAATAAAAAATATGAATTCCATTCAATTACTAATTCATGTTGCACTTTGGGTAATAAGATTTTTCCCAAGGTGCCTTCGCTGAAAGTAATCAAAATAACAATAAAAACATAATTAATGTCCTTAATTATTAGATCTAATACGCTATGTTTCATGTTCCCATGAGGGATTCTTGGTACCAAACTAAGCACGAATATTATGTGTTAGGTGATATATTATTGTAATCAATGTTAATTATGACTAATAACGTACCACATAAAATCACGACTAGTGTTCAATATGTTGTGTGGGTTTGTGTGTGAGAGCTTGTGTATGTGTTGTATGGAGACTCATGGGCATATTTCTGGTATACCGACTAGCAATACTGCAATTTACTCGTTCTATAGATGACAATTGGCTCGCCATCGATAATTTGAAGTACTCGATTTCCCTCATAATAATTATTTTGAATTTTTTTTAACATTATATAAATGTTAGAAAAATTATTACAAAGAAAATTATGGTTAGAAAAAATTCGAAAAATTTTAATAGTCTTGATGTGGGAATCAAACCCGCATCCTTTGCATTCCGGACAGATGCCTATACCACTCGGCCAACCATACGTTAATGCCGATTCCCTCATCAACACTATGTTTCGAACTTTTCTAACCACAGCTTTTTCTTAGCTCTCTGATACTTTTTCGACTTTGACACGACTCCTGCGAAAATCTGTTTTCCAAAGATTGATTCTATCTGTGTTCGTAATGACGTCCAAATTATAATAATATTCAAAAGATTCAAACATTGGGCATCATTCTCGACGTTTGAAGCCACACTGTAACTTTTATTAAAGAAACACAGACCTCGTCTAATAACATTTTATAATGTCTTTTTTATTATAGTTTTGTTCATTTTCAGAAAATAAAATCTAGTCTTCAGACGTCAAATGACTTTAGGCACTGTTCTTATTCTATATCTTTTAACGTCTGAACTACGGATATGAAAGAAATAAAGTGTAGTAGAAAATTGTGGAAATTACAATAACAAAGTAACGTTTAAAACCTTTTTAACACAATTGCTCGTAAATTGACTCTTATTACACCGTTTTAAGGTCCATAATGCAGCATATTATGCACTCGTGCATAATATATTACGTACTAGTGCGTAATAGTATATTTTTAATGCTTTTTTTTTGCTAAATTCTCCCTAAATTTTTAGGGAAGCATAGCTAAAACAATTTTTGAATTAATGAAAAGAAATCTGACTGTCACCATTGAAACGCGCCAAACACTCCAAAGTTTATGCTTATTGAATTTGGCTATGAAAATTGAATATTTTTACGAATATTAAATTGTTTTAGAGTTAAGATGATAAATAAACATTTTATTCCATGTTTATAAACATAAATTAACTTACCTATCAGTAGTTAATTTATTGGGAACTCTAGATCAACTTCGTTGATCTAGAGCTTCCCAAAAATAGTTCACAGACACAAGTTTGACACCGCTCCAATCAAAAAAATATTTACGTTCTCAAAACCACTGCATTGGGAACTCTAGATCAACTTTGTTGACATAATAGCTTCCCAAAAATAGTTCACAGGCACAAGCTTGACACCGCTCCAATAAAAAAAATATTTACGTTCTCAAAACCACTGCATTGGGAACTCTAGATCAACTTCGTTGACAAAAATAGTTCACAGGCACAAGTTTGAAACCACTCCAAACAAAATATAGATCTTCGATTTATCATTAAAATTTCTACCATTAAAAGCGATTGAAAATACTCACAATGAAATATTCACGTTCTCCAAATCACTGACACCGAGCACACAATCTACTTGGGTTTTAAATTATAAACTAGCATGACTTAATTACACACAAACCAAATATTAGAGTAAACTCACCTGGATAGTAAATGATACTGATATATTTTGTTTAAATACTTATGCAATACAACACCATGTCATTTTATTTAAATCCACGGGACATTAAAGTCAATAAATTTATAGATAATAATGAAATTTGAGAAACAAAAAGAGTCGTTAACGCTGCCGTGCATTTGCCCTGCGTCATCAAATAAACCCAAACGACACGGCAGCTTGTTACCTGAGACCATACGTTGCCTTGTTTGTGGACCATCCAATTGTGGGAAGACTAACTTAGTAATTAGTTTATTGCTGCATGAAAATGGTCCTCGTTTTTATAACCTGTATGTGTATTCGAAGTCCTTGTACCAACCTAAGTATAAATATCTAGAAAGAGTTATGAATATGGTAGATGGGACGTCATTTTACAAATACAATAGTAATGGTGAAATTTTAAGTCCTCATGAAGCACAACCAAATTCAATTATTATTTTTGATGATGTAGCATGTGAAAACCAAAATAATATTAGGGATTATTTTGCTATGGGGCGTCATAAAAATATCGATTGTTTTTATATTAATCAAACGTATACAAAAATACCCAAACAACTGGTGAGAGATAATTCAAATCTTATTATTTTATTTAAACAAGATGATATTAATTTAAAACATGTGTATGATGAGCACGTCGGTTCTGACATGTCATGGAATCAATTTCGTAATTTGTGCTCAACTGTTTGGAATAAATCCTTTAGTTATGTTGTGATTAATAAGGATTGTGAAAAAAATAAAGGATGTTACAGAAAGAAATTTGATACTTTTATAGTGTTAGATTAACATTAATAAACGAATGTTATACAGCTAACACCACATTTTCACCATAGATTTTGAACTGACTACAGTTCTTCTAAAATGGAAAAAATATTAAAAAAAGAGATTGTAAAATCAGCAATGGCTGTCAAAAGGAAAGTTGAAATGATAAAAGATGCAAAAAATACAAACGATATGGTCTTAGATACTATATTGAAACCTATTGTTGACCCTCTAAATCAACTAGCTAACAAAGATGCAATTAAAAATGAAGCAGAAAATGCAGATCCAGGGCTGCCGAAAAAAATCAAGTTTAACGAGAGTGAAGCGTCGTGTTCTTCTAATGAAGATTTTGATAAACCATTTTATGGGGAAGAGTCCGATAACAATGAATGTAAAAACTCCAACACAACTTTAACCATATCACCTTCTATAGGACACGATGTTAGCGCTGATTCATTTAAATCCCTTCAGTCTTCACCAAATTATGCACTGTCATGGTCTTTATCATCTGAAGCTATGAAAGATATTCCATTTGGAATTAGACATGAGCGAGGAAAGATTTTCCTTGGTAAAACACGCGTGTTTGATTCCAACTACTCTTTAAGAATTGGAAAACATGATCTAAAAAAGACACCCGGTTTGGTGGAACTTTTATTTAAGAAAAAACCAAATATAGATGTCGTCACCGACGAAGACTTGCAGAACTATAAATTACTACTTATAGAGACCAATGCTCACAGGAGAAATTATGAACCACAGAAACCTATAAATAGCAATAAAGGATATAAATATGTACATATTATAAAACCGTTATTCATTTTTTCGAGAAGTGCTACAAATACTGAGAGCATTCCTCGTGGAGAAGGTATTAAACTTTACAAAAAGGTTAAGAAAAATACTGAATTAATTTATTGGGATGATCCTAATGAGTTAGTAGAACGACTTAAATTACTATTAGCTTCTCGAGATGCAGGTAATACTGGCTTGGACAATGAAATTATTGCAATTATTGAAGAACTTGGTGAAGCAGGCATCATCAACAAAAATATAAAGAATATGCAGCTTATAAATTGAACAGTTTATTAATAGCATTCAAGAGCATAACGTTCAAGGGTGCGATGAATATAGACAAATTCGGTCACCACGTTCACAAGCGTTTACGATTTTCTGATTATATCGATACCCTTAATGAAACGTTAGTAAAAACAGAAACAGGAGCGTACGATTTGAAATTATCAAGATTAAAAGGATTGCCATATCCTGAGCAGGACGATGAAGCTGTTAACAAAACATATCTCGACAAAGAAATTGAAGACTTGAGAGCTGAAATAAAAAAAGTTCACAGTAATGTTAAAGCTTATTTAAACAATCTGGAAAAACTTACTTTAGCTAATCTGGGTTCAAAATATTACACAAAAACTGAAATAGATCGTATGATTCAAGCAAAACCTAACCAAAATGAGTAAACAAGACATAGTAAATGAACTCCACAGAGCAGCAAGAAAAAATTTTCTTCGTAGGTGTACTGTTATAAATGGTATAGATGATTTGTGGCAAGCTGATTTGATAGATGTACAAAAATATGCTAGTGTCAATAAGGGGAATAAATATATTCTTGTAGTTATTGATGCTTTATCAAAATATGTGTGGACTCATCCTTTACAGTCAAAATCAAAAAATTGTGTTACCAAGGCAATGGAGCACATTTTAAGAAATTCATCACGAAAACCTCAAAATTTACAAACAGATTTAGGCAAAGAATTTTATAATAAACCTTTCCAACTGATTATGAATAAATATAAAATAAACCATTATTCTACCTATTCTGTAAAAAAGGCCTCAATTGTAGAGCGAGTAATAAGAACGTTAAAAAACCATCTATACAAACTGTTTAGTTTACATGGACAATATAAATGGTTAGAAAAAAACTTAGACATTGTTGTACGACAATATAATAACTCGGTTCATAGAATAACAAAGTATAAACCTATTAATGTTAATAAGTCGAATGAGATAATAGTGAAAAGTAATATCAATAAAGCACAAAATAAAAATAAAAATAGGAAACCCACTTATCGTGTTGGCGATCATGTACGTATTAGTAAGTATAAGGGAGATTTCGCAAAAGGTTATACGCCTAATTGGTCCACAGAAATATTTACAATAGTCAAAGTTAACCCTACTAATCCGTGGACATATCAAATCGAAGATCGTCATCAACAAAGGATTTTGGGATCATTTTATAATTATGAACTACAAAAAACAAAGTGCCCCGATACATATCTGATTGAGAAAATAATAAAAAGAAAAGGAAATTTTCTTTTTGTCAAATGGTTGGGCTTAAATGACAAAGAGAATAGTTGGATAAATAAAAGTGATGTTGTTGTATAATAATATAAATTAACCACTCACCATTTATAATATCATTTATTCCATATCAATGAAAGAGGGAAGTGGTATTATCAACAACTTAATCAATAATCTACCTTTTGAATTACACTTACCAGGTTATCAATTTTGTGGACCTGGTACAAAACTTAACAAACGTCTACTACGAGGCGATCGAGGTATAAATAAATTAGATGAAGCTTGTATGTATCACGATATTGCTTACAACAATAGTGATTTGAGCGTACGACATAAGGCTGATAAAGAACTTTTAAATATGGCAAAAAGAAGATTAAAATCAGTAGATGCAAAAAGAGGAGAAAAGATTGCTTCATGGATTGTCAAAAACGCAATGAAAGCAAAATTAAAAGCTGGCGCTGGTGCACGTTCTTTTATGAGAGTAGTGAAAAAAATACAATCAAAGTTGAAAAAACTAAAATCTAAGGATCATCAAACTACCATTAAACATGCTCAAGCAGCAGCAAAGAAACTATTTACAAATAAAAAAGGGATACGTATGCCGCGCTGTATACCTATTCCAAAATGCGGTGGTTTCCTACCTTTAATACCAATCTTTGCTGGATTGTCAGCTCTTGGTTCATTGGCGGGGGGTGCAGCAGGTATAGAAAAAGCCGTAAATGATTCTAAAGCAGCTCAAAAAAGCTTTCAAGAAGCTGAAAGACATAATAAGATGATGGAATCAATCGCACTTGGAAAAGGATTGTATGTTAAACCTTACAAAAACGGAGCTGGTATATATTTGAATCCTTCAAAAAACTAATTAAGCAGCTACCCAGACGAGCACTTACTAATTTGGATATATTAGAGTACGCGAGGGATATTCCATATTTCCGTGTTGTTTTTATGAGGAATACTTTACCATTACATCCTAAAAGGATAGAATGCGCAATTCTAAATTTGGACAGTTCTGATAATCCTGGAACTCACTGGGTAGCTTACGTTAAGTTGAACAATTACGCTGAATATTTCGATAGTTTTGGTAATTTGAAACCACCTTTAGAGTTAGTACATTATTTAAGGAATACACCAATAAATTATAATTATAGACAACGTCAAAACTTTGGCACTGTAAACTGTGGACATCTTAGCTTAAAATTTTTGAAACGCTTTTGGAACAAACATTTATATAAGGAACAAAATAAAGATGTTTGTCAGTAGAAAAATGTCTTTCACTGTATCAATAACTGGTAGAGGAGCCACCTTAACAACAAATTACTCCCCAACCTTAGAATTATGTGGTGAATATGAATGCGGACTGTTGTGCTTTTCTACTTTTAATTCAATTCCTAACATAGATGAGAAAAATAATAAATTTTACTATGGAGACAATCAAGTCGTCGAAATTCCAGAAGGGTCTTATGAACTTCAAGACATTTGCGATTACTTAAGATCAAATATAAAAAATTGTGTTTTAAAGTTGTCTTGCAATAATAACACACTAAAGACGAATATTTTTTGTTCTAAGAATGTAAATTTTGATAAAAATGGGTCATTAGGAAAAATTTTAGGTTTCGGCGCGGAAACTATTCAAGCTAATATAAAAAGCGAGTCTCCATACCCAGTTAGTATTTTATCAACAACCATTGTACGGATCGAATGTGACGTAGTAAGCGGATCCTATGTGAATGGAAAAGCTAGTCATATAATTTATGAATTTGTGCCAAACGTGCCACCTGGTTATCGAATGATTGAAATACCTAAAAACCTAATCTATTTTCCTGTTAATCAAAACTCAATAAGCGCGATCACCATAAAATTGTTGGATTCTGAAAATAAAGAGATTAATTTACGTGGTGAAGAAGTACAATTATATTTACATTTCAAAAAGAAGAAACAATGTTGAATTTCAATAAAAACTATACTTTGTTGTGTACTCCAGTTAGTTTCAAAAAAACCATTGATAAAGAAACACCTCTTTATATAAAGAAAAAACTCTCAAAGAATAACATAGAATTCCTGAGGATATTGGGTCTATTAAAATGAGTATTTTAAATATATCCCAATCAACACCTTATGATAACAGCATCGAAAGTTATGAATACCATTCATATAAACCGTATGTAACAAGCTTTAATCAAAATGACGAAATACGGATTCCTATTAACCAACAAGACTTATACGTGTTGCCTTCTCTTAGTACGTTGTATATTGAGGGCAAAGTAATTGCTTACAATAGTACTACTAAAGAAAAAATATCAACAGTACGCTTTGTTAATAATCCAGTGCTCTTTCTATTTCAAGATATAAGATATGAGCTAAATGGTATTGAAATTGATAAAATTAAAAATGCTGGTATTACTACTACGATAAAATCTTATTTATCATTAAATGAAAATGAGGCAAAATCTTCCAAAGTTTGGGGCTGGTCCACCACAAATGTTAGCAACGGTACATTCTCTGCTTCAATACCGTTAAATAAAATATTAGGTTTTGCGGAAGATTATGAAAAAATAATAATGAATTGTAAACACGAATTGGTACTGTTGCGAAATAATACAAATCTCAATGCGCTTCTATTGAATAGTGGTGAAGTTGTGGAAGATATCTTGATAAGTAAAATAATTTGGCGGGTGCCACATATCAAAGTATCAGATCGTGAAAGAATTAATTTATTGAAGTACTTAGAAAAAGACCGAGCTATAACCTTATCCTATCGAAATTGGGACTTATATGAATATCCTTTACTGCCTCAAACACGTAAACATACTTGGTCAATAAAAACATCGTCGCATATAGAAAAACCAAGATTTGTTGTAATTGCATTACAAACCAACCGTAAACACCAGGCAGACATGTCTATGGCAGAGTTTGACCATTGCAATATACGTGACGTGAGAGTATTTTTAAACTCGTTATACTACCCATATGAGGGATTGAACATTAGTTTTTCAGAAGAAAAATTTTCCTTAATATACGAACAATACACACGATTTCAGCAGTCTTATTACGGACGTCGATCAGAACCTTTGTTAAGTATGAAAGAATTTAGAGATATTGCTCCATTATTTGTTATTGATTGTTCTCGTCAACAAGAAACATTAAAAGGTTCGGTTGATGTGAGAGTTGAACTCGAAGCAGAACAAGATTTTCCTGACAAGACAGCAGCGTACTGCTTAATTTTAAACGATTGTGTGTTTGAATACAAACCTTTAAGCAACATTGTAAGGAAGTTATCATGAATTGCAATTCGATTATAGTAGACTTGCAAGGATTCAAAAATTATAACAATGAATTTATAGTTAAAGAATTGGCAATAGCCACTCAAGAGCATACACATACATTTTTAATAAAACCACCCTACTCATACTCCACATTAACGGATGAAGAAAGAAAACATGTCAGGTGGATAGAAACTAATTACGGCTACAAGTGGCGAGATGGGTATATAGATTTTCGAGAATTTCGCAGATTTATCAAACCTTACCTGAAAGACCGAAAAATTTTTGTAAAAGGTGAAGAAAAAGTGAAGTGGGTACAAGATTTATGCGGTCATAATAATGTGTTAGATATAAGTTATTTAGTGCTTCCTAATTTAAAAACTCTAAACGAACTTTATTGTAAAGATGTTTTTATTTATAATTGTTTCAGTCATAAAAAAACATGTGCATTAAAAAATGTTCTATGTATAAAAAAATGGTGTTCCCTGAATAATGTAAATTTGTTTTAAAAATTAAATTTTTCATAAACTTTGTAACATTTTCTGTTGTTTTAATAGTTTTTTTTTTCTTGTACATATTTGTATTTATAAATAAAAAATACATTATTACTTATATATTTTATTTACCTATCTAACATAATAATAAAAAGTATCAGTTTTATTAAGTTAGGTTTTTAATAAAAACTGATATATAAGTTAATATTTAATAGTTATTAATAGGACGCGGGTTCGATTCCGGTTATCAATAATTGTAATTTTCGTTCACGGTCGACAATATGGCTCTCTGTGTTGAGGTCCTCATGAACCCGTCAACGGGTCTACAGACATGACATTTTGATACCCCTTTGTCGGGAATAAATTTTAATTTTGTTAGGTACTGACAAAACCCAGCCACGTATCGTAATAACCAGTATATATTTTTCTTTCACGTTCAATGCAATGTTTTCCCTTCGTTGGGTTAGGGTTTCTCTTTGTCGAGATTAAACCCTTCACATCACATAGTAACACGAATTACTTTATAACTTTATTACGACACGTCAACCGAAATTTCAATTTTGTGACTTTGATACATGAATTATAAGGCTCTCTTTGTTGAGGTCCTCATAGAACTCATCATAAGGTCTACAAACAGAATATTTTGGTACCCCTTTGTCGGGGAGAAATTTCAATTTTGTGACTTTGATACATGAATTATATGGCTCTCTTTGTTGAGGTCCTCATAGAACTCATCATAAGGCCTACAAACAGAATATTTTGGTACCCCTTTGTCGGGGAAAAATTTTCATTTCGTTAGGTACTGACAAAACCCAGCCACGTATCGTAATAACTAGTATATATTTTTCTTTCACGTTCAATGCAATGTTTTCCCTTCGTTGGGTTAGAGTTTCTCTTTGTCGAGATTAAATCCTTCACATCACATAGCAACACGAATTACTTTATAACTTTATTACGACACGTTAACCGAAATTTTGATTTTGTGACTTTGATACATGAATTATAAGGCTCCCTTTGTTGAGATCCTCATAGAACTTATCATAAGGTCTACAAACAGAATATTTTGGTACCCCTTTGTCGGGGAAAAATTTTAATTTCGTTAGGTACTGACAAAACCCAGCCACGTATCGTAATAACTAGTATATATTTTTCTTTCACGTTCAATGCAATGTTTTCCCTTCGTTGGGTTAGAGTTTCTCTTTGTCGAGATTAAACCCTTCACATCACATAGCAACACGAATTACTTTATAACTTTATTACGACACGTCAACCGAAATTTTGATTTTGTGACTTTGATACATGAATTATAAGGCTCTCTTTGTTGAGGTCCTCATAGAACTCATCATAAGGTCTACAAACAGAATATTTTGGTACCCCTTTGTCGGGGAGAAATTTCAATTTTGTGACTTTGATACATGAATTATATGGCTCTCTTTGTTGAGGTCCTCATAGAACTCATCATAAGGTCTACAAACAGAATATTTTGGTACCCCTTTGTCGGGGAAAAATTTTCATTTCGTTAGGTACTGACAAAACCCAGCCACGTATCGTAATAACTAGTATATATTTTTCTTTCACGTTCAATGCAATGTTTTCCCTTCGTTGGGTTAGGGTTTCTCTTTGTCGAGATTAAACCCTTCACATCACATAGCAACACGAATTACTTTATAACTTTATTACGACACGTCAACCGAAATTTGATTTTGTGACTTTGATACATGAATTATAAGGCTCTCTTTATTGAGGTCCTCATAGAACTCATCATAAGGTCTACAAACAGAATATTTTGGTACCCCTTTGTCGGGGAAAAATTTTAATTTCGTTAGGTACTGACAAAACCCAGCCACGTATCGTAATAACTAGTATATATTTTTCTTTCACGTTCAATGCAATGTTTTCCCTTCGTTGGGTTAGAGTTTCTCTTTGTCGAGATTAAATCCTTCACATCACATAGCAACACGAATTACTTTATAACTTTATTACGACACGTCAACCGAAATTTTGATTTTGTGACTTTGATACATGAATTATAAGGCTCTCTTTGTTGAGGTCCTCATAGAACTCATCATAAGGTCTACAAACAGAATATTTTGGTACCCCTTTGTCGGGGAAATTTTTTTATTTCGTTAGGTACTGACAAAACCCAGCCACGTATCGTAATAACTAGTATATATTTTTCTTTCACGTTCAATGCAATGTTTTCCCTTCGTTGGGTTAGGGTTTCTCTTTGTCGAGATTAAACCCTTCACATCACATAGCAACACGAATTACTTTATAACTTTATTACGACACGTCAACCGAAATTTTGATTTTGTGACTTTGATACATGAATTATAAGGCTCTCTTTATTGAGGTCCTCATAGAACTCATCATAAGGTCTACAAACAGAATATTTTGGTACCCCTTTGTCGGGGAAAAATTTTAATTTCGTTAGGTACTGACAAAACCCAGCCACATATCGTAATAACTAGTATATATTTTTCTTTCACGTTCAATGCAATGTTTTCCCTTCGTTGGGTTAGGGTTTCTCTTTGTCGAGATTAAACCCTTCACATCACATAGTAACACGAATTACTTTATAACTTTATTACGATACGTGAACCAACGGCTAGCGATCTCAGTTTAATACTAAAAAATTTAAACTTATTGAACACCGTTTACAACTTAAATTATTCAAAACTGGAGTCGTTTAGAAATAGCTTGTCGACAGTTCTGTTCTCAGAGCTTCCTTGCTGAAGCCAACCGGCAGGCCGAAACCGGGTCCGTAGTTGGGTAGCAATTAGGCAAATCGAACAGAGACTGATAAAACATTAAAACCTACTAGCTTTTATATAATAATATTGCTGATTTTACAATCAATGTGATCATTTAACGTTATTGCATATTGAACATTACAAAGGCGAGTGCATACTGTTACGCATTTTGCTTTTATTATATATTTCAAAAAGAAAATCAATGCTTGTGCGCATAATATTTTCCAAATTAGCCTTATAAATAAATTTGTTATTAGATGTTTTGTATTAAAAATCATATTTTTTTGTTTCTGTCTCATATGATTTTAACTAAACTAATATAAAGCAACCACGGTAAAAGGAAATAATCTTATATAGATGCTAATAGAGAGGTTGACTGTATTGCGTTGACGGTATTAAATTTTTTATTTATTTGAAATTCTTTCAAAATTATACAGCATTTAAGCTTAGTGTGTATATACCTGTTACTTCCATTAATAGTGTACAGATTTCACTACTAAATAATTGAATAAATTACTTAAACAGACATTAATTTCTTAACTTAAGTTTCGTGACAGTGTAAATACTTCCTTATTTGCAGACATATTTACAAACTTAAGCAAACTAGTTTCGTCAGCCTTTTTTATTAATTTCCACTCAATAAATTGTGTAATTGATTTGGTGAAAAACACATCGTTCAAATTACCGCTTGAAATTTGAGATAATTGTTTTTCACCAAAGTTATAGGCACTTTACATTCAATTTCAATCCATTGAGGATATTTAAATTAAACGATACGATACCGATACGACTTTACATATAGGTCTCTGAATGCGAACAGACTCTGGCTAAACTGGGAAAAATATTTGTATTTTAACTGACATACCTAAAACCAACTTATCTATTAAAAGGAGTATTTTAAAAATATATTTCTGCAAATGTGCGACCATTGCGATTTTCACTTTTTAACCTATATCTTCTATCATCTCTCATTATATGAAACTAGCAGTCCTACGATGGCGTCTAGAAATCGTATCGTGTTATTGTCGTCCAATGTTAATGGTCTTGTCATTACTTTATTTAAATATTATTTAATGTACAGTCGAGTATTTTAATACGTGTCCATTGCGAAGGTATATATTCATTTATTCACAAAATTTGGTACAATAAGGTACAATCAAAGAGTGAGTCAGTCAGATCTTAAAATAATTGTACAAATTCACCTATATGGCATTGTGAATAAATAATAAATATAAAGTAATGTAACCATTTTGTAGTATAGCATCATTAAATGTACAATCAATTACCGCTATAATTCTTTGTAAATGCCTAATGTGTTATAATAATACGGCAATTACAACTATACACTGTTACAATGTTATTTTAAAGCTCAATAAAAATGTATCCTTACAACACGAAACCACTAATTGCGATTTTCACTTTTTAACCTATTTCAGAAAATTCATATCTCCTATCATTTAACGTTGTATGAAACAAGCAGTGCAACTATTTCGTGTAGAAATCGTATCGTGTTATTGTCGTCCAATATAAATGGTCTTGTCATTTCTTTATTCAAATATTATTTTATGTACAGTCGAGTATTTTAATACATGACCATTTCAAAAGTATAAAATAATGTAACCATTTTGTAGTAGCATAATTAAATTTAAATATTTATGAAAAGTTCCTGAGCAAGTCAAAGCCTTTTTGTAGTGGTTTCGTGATGTAAGGATACATCTTTATTGAGCTTTAAAAGAACACATGACATTTCAAGAGTGTATATAAACATGTAAATTTATAAAAAATAGTATATGCAGTATAGTTCTTATCGCTGTGTTATTATAACACATTAGGCATTTACAAAGAATTATAGCGTTGATTGATTATAAATTAATTGAGGCTATTTCAAATTAGTTAAATTATTATCTAGCTTTAAATGGATACATATTTAAATATTCGACTGTAGGTAACTTTAATATAATTATTACTCAAATTAATAGATGTAGCAAGTGCAGATGTAGCAAGTGCAAGCAAAGCATTTATCGAATATTAACGAAATGGACACCGTTGTTTATCACGAACTCATTACTTAAAATCAGCATTATACGCTTATGCTTACGCTATGCGTCCAGAACAAGCTAGCACGATGCTTTAAAATATAAAAATACCCAATCACAGTACTGACAAACTAACTAAATTTCGCTTAGCTCTTGGTGTACAATAAACATTATTCTCCATCGAAAATTCATTTCATAGTTAAATTAGTAAGTATTTAAGCGATCGCTAGCCGCTGGTTGGACGTATCGTAATAATGGTATAAAGTAATTCGTGTTGCTATGTGGTGTGAAGAGTTAATCTCGATAAAGAGAAACTCTAACCCAACGAAGGGAAAACAGTGCATTGAACATGAAAGAAAAATATATAGTTATTACGATATGCGGCTGGGTTTTGTCAGTACCTAACGAAATATATTTATATTGAGTAATTCATGTGTCATAAGATGTCTATAGACCTGATGAAGGGTTCTATGAGGATCTCGACAAAGAGAACCATAATTTTTGACCGTGAACGAAAAATACAATTATTGAGCTAAGTACATTTGATTGATTGGCTGCGTTTGTTCATTTGAACTGAAGTAATTCGTGAGAGTTATTCAATTATTCGGTTTGTGTGTAATTAAGTTATGCTATTTTATAATTTAAAACCCAAGTAGATTGTGTGCTCGGTGTCAGTGATTTGGAGAACGTGCATATTTCATTGTGAGTATTTGCAATCGCTTTTAATAGTAGAGATTTTAATGATAAATCGAAGACCTATATTTTGTTTGGAGTGGTTTCAAACTTGTGCCTGTGAACTATTTTTGTCAAAAAAGTTGATCTAGAGTTCCCAATGCAGTGGTTTTGAGAACGTAAATATTTTTTGGATTGGAGCGGTGTCAAACTTGTGTCTGTGAACTATTTTTGGGAAGCTCTAGATCAACGAAGTTGATCTAGAGTTCCCAATAAATTAACTACTCCTATCGCATAGAAACAATATTTATTTTATTTTTTAATTTGTTGCTGCTTCGGATGCACAGGCGGTTTTTCTGTGCCTTTTGAAAGTCGTCATATTTGTTTTATTAAATTAATATTGTATCAGTGATGTACACTCTTAAAAAAATGAATATTTTTGTGTAATAAGTGTCTACGGCGATGAACAATATAAAGATTTAGTGAAACAAAAGTGCATTTTATGAGAAAAGCGATGAGCATTTTCGTGGTCGATCTACCCCGTCAGTCTCAGTGTAAATTTGCCGCCAAACTCTCTCAAAATGCATTAAAACGTGATACATCCGCCTTACCGCGCTCGCCTACGGCTCGCGCTTGCAATAATGCCTCGCGTGTAATGACCAATTAAGCATACTCGTAGCATAATATACTATTTCAGCCCGTCTAGATAAATAGCCGTTAGATTCGAACGAATAAAAAATAAATGTATGAAACTGACGTATTACAGAAAAAACAACTTGGCGATGGTCGTATCGAAAGAGCAGCAGTTAAAAATTGACATTTGTATTCTATTCGTTCGAGTAGATTGACCACTTGTCTCAGCAGGCCTAGTTCGGGACGCGGCCACAATCTCTCTCCACTTGCTTGACAGTGTTTTATCTCGCGATTCAGTGGCAGATCGAGCGAGAGAGAGTGAGAGAGGAAAACATATTTTTTCCCCGAGGAGATTTTCTCCACGTCTTTCGTTAAGGGAAGCTCGGGAATCAGCTCCAAAGGCGGTCATTCCCTTTCGTGCGTATATTACGAACGGCCATCGTAAATCAGACCCGCGCCGTGGACGGCACAGAAATAATACCGGCGCTGGTCGCGATATATTTACGGTGTTTGTCTGCGTACCAACCAACTCAGTAAAAGCTACGGAGCGCAATAAAACATTCACTCGTTTTGTTTGTGGAACAGTTTAACCTATTTCGGTTTTTTATTTGCACTCTTGGCGTGGGATTGCTGGCTACCGCCTGTCGATAGCGGTCTCTCAGACAAAAGGCGGTAGTTAAGTACATATGTACATACATAAATCAGGCCAATATCACCAAAGGGGTAGGCAGAGGTGAATGTGACAATTGTATTCTGCTCTGCCGTCACCACACGGCATAAACAAAACGAAACAGTATTACAGCAATAAAAACGCCTACTTTGGCCTAAGCCAATCGGAGTGCCTTGTGTGTCTTCGTTTACATATTCATGGAGGATTAATTACCTAATAATATATGTGGCGTTGATGTAACGCTAGTTTTACAGGACCCGACTCAGTTTACGTGAGCATTGAATAAGGCATTAATTGTCATGTTCATGTGCCTAACGAACGAATGTCAAATGGCACTGTCAGTCCAAATAATATGATCTGAGTTGGACCCTGTTTTATTTAGATTGTAGCTATCATAATCAACATCATAGGTTTTATTGTATAGTACGGTTACCGAACAGAATTATGGCTTTTTTACATAAACCACGCCTATATATCCGAAGGGATAAGCAGAGGTGAATGAAGACCAACGTTTCGCTAGTTAGATTAGGTCTCATGTAGGTGGCGAGCCTATTGCCATTTATCGAGCACGGAAATCGCAGTGCATTGCTAGTTTTTTTTTTATGTTAGACAGGGAAGCCCTTGCCCTTAATCTCACCTGATGGTAAGTGACGATAGGTGAACGCTGCTGCCCATTCCTCATTGCTGTCTAACCCTTAGTCGCCCTGTACCACACCCGCGGGAGACATGAGGATGGTGACAACTGTATTCTCCTCTGCCGTCACCACGCGGCTAATGGCTTATTTAGTATCTGGTAATATATAGTTATAATATATTTATATTATACGATATTGGGTTTTTTTTATTGAACGTTCTCGTAAATACGTTATATTTTTATTGATGTCATTTTCAATCATAACACTATAGAGTTACGGTATAAATTGGCGCTAACATTACCTGTCGTCAAATCCGAAAGCAAAGTTTCAAAAATATTATACGACTTGAACCTGACAAGTGTCAGGTTGTATAATATTTTAGTAAAGAACTTTCAATAATAGAGCTTAGTGGAACTTTCTCGACAGACGAAAGAAACCAAACATTTGACAGCCTGATAAATTTTTAATGATTCGTAGAAGCACATTTGATCTTAATATTATATTGGTGACGGCAGAGTAGAACACGGTGGTGACAATTGTACCACCCCAAATCTCTCCCGTGGGTGTCGACTAAGGATAAATCAGTGATGAGGAATGGGCGGCAGCGTTCCTCTTATACAACCTAGCAATGTACTGCGACTTTTTGTGCCCGATAAATGGCAATAGGCTTGCTCGCATTACATGGGACCTAACATAATCTGCGAAACGTGGGTGCTAGTTCACCTCTGCCTACCACTTCGGGTATATGGGCGTGATTTATGTATGTATGTAATATTATATTAAATTTGGAATTATAAAGAATAGGTAATCTATAATAATTTATCAATTCATAAGTTATTACTCACTATAATTGGTGTGCCTGGGTGTGACAATCAAGTTTAATAATTATCCTGAAGCCTTGTGAGATGCGTGGTTTAGATACTCGATAGAGGAAGGTGCTCATGATGTGTACTCTATAGTAATAGGTGTTAGTGGAATTGGATACTCGTTACCGGTAAGTGCTAGGATACTCGATAGCGGACGGTGCTATTGGTATCGTACTTGATAGTGGTAGAGCCAGTGGTATGAATACTGGATATCGAAGTTACTATTTTCGGAAACAATTAAAAATATACCTACCTATAGTAAGGGCCTGTTTCACAATCGACAAGTAAGTTCCAAGTACCATACATGGCAGTTCAATTGACATATATTTCATAACTGTCAAATGATCTACGAAGTAAGCTACTTAGAATTTACTTGTCGATTGTGAAACAAGCCCTTAGACTTTATATTATGATACCACACTTGACTATAGTTCACTTCATCCCATGGATAGATTGCATCATACATTGCGTCAGTGATAAACAGAACATACTACTAATCTGGTCATTGATAATTTTCGCGTAGGTATTTATTTGCATATCGTGTTTCGTGTTTTGTTTTCGGTTGTTTCAGAAGCGTCATTTCTTAGGCGACAACTATTCTCTTTGACGACACATGCCCTTTGTTAAGTTTGCTTTGGAATTTAGAATGTGCCAGCCACGACTGGATTGTGTAGAAGGTGTCCTGGCGTATACCAATAAGCTCCTTGGAGCACCCGAGTGGTGGAGGGCAAACCACCAAAAACATCATAGAAGAAAAGAGTTGTATGCAATGATTCTATACTTTTTAAATATAATGGCATTGGTTAAATTATTTTTTTGTTTAACCTAAACCTCTCCTTACACAGAATTTTCATCACTTTTCTTTACATTAATTCTTGAGTAGCACATTTTCAGTGTGATGAATTTATATGAATTAAAAGAAATTGGTCGACAACGTATAACCGATGAATGGAAAACTCCTACCATTTCCCACTGTCACTTTGTTCCGATTTTGCACATACCGGTGCACTGAGTTTATGATCATACGCGATGCGAGCAACAGTATTTTTTGGCGAATTAATGTGTCCAATTCTTCCTCTGTACATTTTAGCTCAAAAATATTCTGTATTCTTCAGAAATGATTTTTCTATCTATATCGATCGTGCTACCGTAATAATACGTATACCCTCACTAACAGCCGTACTCAGAGACGTCAATTAATGTTAATGAGTACTTAATACAAAAAACGCTCCTTTAAACCTGCCAAGAAGAGCGACTACCTTGTGATTAACGAAAAGCACGTTAATGAACTATTTAATTTAAAGTCATGTCTCGGAATACGGCTCTAAGGTATAACCCAAAATTTTGCTAGTTGTCCATTATTTTGTCTTGGTTAATATTTAAGCAATAGTTGTTAATTTACTACTGTTTGGTTTTTACCTTCTTGCCGGTTGGCTGGTGACGGCATGACATCGGAAAGTCTCCCGTGGGTAAGTGTGTACCTGGAAAAATATTCCCATTACTAAACTGTATCTATTAAAAGTTGACGTTTTATTCTCGAGATAAAAGAAAAGCTATACCTATTTTTATAATCGAATATAAGGATATGTAATCATCATCACCACCATTGTAACACATCAACAGCCTCGCAGGAGCAGATAGGTTAACATGATATACAATCAGGTTTGTTTTACGAGTTTTGCGAGTTTTTTTAACATAACTCAATACATTGAATAAAAATGAATTTTCAAGTTTTCATTGTAGTACAGTCGCGACATTTCCAAATCTATGATTCATTTCTTAAACGAAAGGACGACGCTGCGCTCGCACTCAGTCCAATAATATACAGTTAACATTCGAGCGGAGAATCAAGGTTACTATTTATTTTTGTATGAAATTAATTTCTAACGAATTATCAAAAGTCGCGTAGAACATACGCTCTTGTTTATGATGTCAGCTATCTCCCTTTATGAAGTTTCTCTTTATGAAATTATATATAAATAATAGCAATAGTTGTTAATTTACTACATTGAAATTTAAAAGCGTGGCAATGTAAACGCGCCTTACGTTTCTAAACAGTTGTTAATGCCCAGTTGTAAACTTTCAGTCCTTGTCTTTTTTGCGGAAATGTGTGACAGAGATATCACTCCACTAGCTCGTTATGTTAAATAGAGTATTTTTATTAATTTACTAAGAGCTACCATGTATTCCCCGAAATCTAATAATCTTTGCACAGATTGTCTGACAATGGTTTACACAGAGGAGCGATCTTCAGATTGTACCCGGCCCTTCAGACAACAATCACTCTGAAAGCTTTTCTTTTACACTCCCGTAAGCTTAGCCCTATTTAATTTGTGATTGTTGTTGACTCCTCAGACAAGTACGTCGGTTTCAGCAAAAAGGTAATTAACTAATTGAAGCGAATGAGTACTTATGTTGTTCGGACTTGTTCGTGATGTTGCGCTTGATTATGTACCTACGTATAAATAATTACCAATATTAAATTTATTATGAAAGTATTTTTTCCTATTAGAACATTATGTATAAGTTGGGGCAATTGTTTTTTCATCCCACCATCTCGGAAAAGGCGTTTTTGCTCTTCGATAACTGAGTGCAAAAGCCGTTTTTATCCTCTAGAGGTTAAAGTAAATTTGAATTTAGAACATCGTGTGCAATGAGTTTGTGAATTCAAAACATCATTAAACATATTTTCACTTCTCATGCTTTGAAAGTGCTTATTTGTGCAGGATATAGGCTGCACAAAATCGAATTTTGTGCTCTAGAGCATTAACGTATCTACTCATAAATGTGTCGATAGTAAGGCAAAGAAAATGAGCCATGCAGCCAAACAATAAGAAATTCAGAGATAGAATTTGTTATTTTTTAATATTTACTTAAATTTATTTGCCTAATGTGTTTTTTAATACATAAAAGATATTACAATTTTAATTCAAGCAGGTACGGTAGGTTATTAAATTAATTTAAGAAAATTATTATTTCAAAATTAATTTAATACTTGGCTGTATATGTCTGCAGCCCAAGCCTAATATCAATGGGAAAAACAATTTCCGTCAGTATTCAAAACTGTACTAATTTTAGTTTGAATTTTAAGAAATGTTATGAGAAATTCTGATTTATTTCCTCGCAATCGAAGTGAAAAGCAGAGTTTCTACCTCGTCCACAAAACCATTTTTATCCTCGACATTACTATCAGCCCTCGCCTACGGCTCGGGCTGCTAAAAGTCTCGGACAAAAATGATTCGTTTTGTGCACTTGATGGAAAATCTACTATTATTTCTACCTCCATGGTGCCTAAAATTGTCATGCAACCTATTTTAATTTGTTAAAAACTCAGACTCGGAACCTTCTTGGTGTACTTTTTTTGTAATTTGCTTTGCGCGCGCCATTTTTTTTTCACGTCATAAATTTGTTAAAACCTAGGAGTTCCGTGAAGGTCAATCAGCTTGGCGTCAATCTTGATTTAAACATTTTGATCGTCTACAACGCTTGCTTGATGCTTGAGTCAAGCATTTAAAAGATTTTTAGGTCTGTTTGATTTGTTTACGCTAGCAACGGAATAAAAACATACAGAAAATCAACGTGCTTGACTCAAGCTGATTGACCGTCTCGGAGTAATTTTTATTAGGTACTTACAGGTGTCTGGATGAATGTTGCGGGTGTGGCTGGGTGGATGGGTGGCTGTTGGAGGTGTGTCTAGGTGAATGGGTGTTTTGTGGGTGTGTCTGGGCGAATGGGTTTTTGTGGGTGTGTCTAAATGGATGGGTGAGAATTGTGGGTGTTTCTGGGTGATTGAGTGTTTTTTGGGTGTGATTGGGTGTTTTGTAGGTGTTTCTGGGTGAATGTGTGTTTTTTGGGTGTTTCTGGGTTAATCGGTGTTTTGTGGGTGTTTCTCGGTGAATGGGTGTTTTGTGGGTGTTTCTGGGTGAATGGGTGTTTTTTGGGTGTTTCTGGGTAAATGGGTGTTTTTGCGGGTGTGGCTGGGTGGATGGGTGGCTGTTGGAGGTGTGTCTAGGTGAATGGGTGTTTTGTGGGTGTGTCTGGGTGAATGGGTTTTTGTGGGTGTGTCTAAATGGATGGGTGAGAATTGTGGGAGTTTCTGGGTGATTGAGTGTTTTTTGGGTGTTATTGGGTGTTTTGTAGGTGTTTCTGGGTGAATGGGTGTTTTTTGGGTGTTTCTGGGTTAATCGGTGTTTTGTGGGTGTTTCTCGGTGAATGGGTGTTTTGTGGGTGTTTCTGGGTGAATGGGTGTTTTGTGGGTGTTTCTGAGTGAATGGGTGTTTCTGGGTGAATGGATGTTTTGTGTGTGTTTCTGGGTGAATGGGTGTTTTTTGGGTGTTTCTGGGTAAATGGGTGTTTTATGGGTGTTTCTGGGTGAATGGGTGTTTTGTGGGTTTTTCTGGGTGAATGGGTGTTTTGTGGGTGTTTCTGGGTGAATGGGTGTTTTTCGGGTGTGTCTGAGTGGATGGGTGTGAATGTTGTGGGTGTTTCTGGGTGGGTGTTGAGAGTGTGTTTAGCTTAATGGGAGGGTGTTGTGGAAGTTTCTGGGTGAAAACAGAAACTGTTGTGATTGTATTTTTTTTTGTATTTTGCAATTTCCTCGTTGGGGGGGATGAAAAGTTACGTGTTGCACTCGAGTGCAAAGATTTTTCACCTTGTGCTCTTTTGATTCCCTCGCTATCGCTCAGGATTCTCATTTTTGAATCACTCGCTACGCTCGTGATTCAATTTTAGAGTCCTTCGCTATCAAAATCGGTCATCAAAATTGAGCACGCGGTTAAATAACAACTTTGCACTCACGTACAACAAATAACTATTATTGCAAGGACCGTTGGTCTAGCCATGTGGCCAATCTATTCGAACGCTTAGAATATATACATACATATATAAATCACGCCTATATCCCCGAAGAGGTAGGCAGAGGTGAACTAGCACCCACGTTTCGCCAATTATGTTAGGTCCTATGTAATAGGTGGCGAGCCTATTGCCATTTATCGGGCACAAAATATAATGCAACGCACTTAAACACGTCAGGGGCAAAAAGGGACGAATGAACGAGACTACAACAGACATTTGACACAAACAAATATTTGTTGGGTTCCCAACATGCTGGGGCCTCACAAAAAATGAATATTATACCAAATAGAAGAGCTTATTTCCATTTATCGGGCACAAAAGTGGCAGTACATTGCTATTGCTAGGTGGTATAAGAGGAACGCTGCTGCCCATTCCTCATCGCTGATTTATCCTTAGTCGCCTTGTACGACACCCACGGGAGAGATTTGGGGTGGTGACAATTGTATTCTACTCTGCCGTCACCACACGGCTATACATATATACGTAGAATATATATGTATAAACTAACATTTACAGAGGAAACAGCTTGGCGACCGTCTCGTTTCAAATATCTTATATTGACAGTTGTATTCTATGCGTTCGAATAGATTGGTCACTTGGCTAATAGGTCAGAAAAAACTGTTACATTACCTAGTTTTTAGACATTTTTTTTCACATCTAATTTTCTTTGCGAAATAAATGTTTTTATACTTATACGATCAAAGGATTGAACATGATAATATAAAAATGGGAAATGAAGACGAATAACTGCATAGAACTAATACAAAACGTCTAGATACAGAATGGAGTTACCTATTAACAAATGAAACAAGTGTATCTGACTTCAACTGAAATAAAGTATTTAGAGCGTTAATGAAACTTTAGAGGAAAATATGTTGCTGAAACTGAAGGGGCAAGGTAGTCCAAAACTGGAATATTAGCCTGAAGGCTCTGGCCAAAGGGTTCCTCCCACGCAACCCTCCATCTCGAGCGATCCCGCGCCAGTTCCATCTTATTCATTCTCTTAACTAAAGTCTCTTAAATTTCTATACACCCAGGGGCATAATGTAGTAAATTAAATAAAATTTTGCAGCAGGCCACTTAACGGAGCAAATAATGAGGCTTGGAGGAGTATGTCAAGCCTTCGAATTATTTTATACACGAATGTGCCCGTTACAGGCACTATAACCCCTTTGGGTAGCTTTCCCTGTTATTTTTCTTTTCAACATATAGAGCAGGAACCTCTCCTAATCCTAGATCGCATACAAGTGTTTTCAATAGACATCCGAATTTAATTCGATTATCGATTCTATTGTTTAATAGTCTTGACTTACGTCGATTCCGTTTGTTCTCGAGAATATGACGTCACAGGAAAATGGTTATGTATTGCCTCCCCCTTCCAAAGAAAACATACTTAACCTTTTTGATTTAGTGGTAAAATAGTTCCTACCAGAATATGAACCTTAGTGGCTTGTAATAAGGTTTCAGACCAAAGAAAAAAAGGCAAGCATTATTAGGGGTTATAGATAAGCATAAATAGGGGTTAATTGGAATAAAAAATAAAAATATTTCTAAAATAGAATTTGTGCAAGTGGTATTGGATTGTATACCTCGCAAACTGGATTTTTCATGATTGTTTACTTTCTCGCTTGGAAAAATTTAATAGAAACGAAATGGTGTACTTATGTGTTGAGAAATTAAATTTTCACCCAAGTTTAAATCTACAATTTTTAGGCTGTGCAAAAATGTGAAACCTTTTGGATTATTTTTCAACATTAGGTACCCTAATTGTTTTTTTAACATTAGATTACGTTTGATATAAGGTGCAATATCGAATGGTAAATATTGATAATTACCTGTATATTCATTTGTGTAAATCACAATAAAAAAGCAGTTTGGTACATTTTCAGTTTATGTTATCGTACAGTAATAAAACCCTATGAATTTCTTTCCAGTTTGGTATATTTGTAAATAGTATCTATGTGCAAAAAAAAGCGAAGAATTAATTTTGTTATATTCGTTTCATGGCCTCATCAGACAAATAGGAACCACTGTTTGTCTCTCCACTTCATAAATCATTAGGCGAAATGGCAAAAGACAATAAAAACAATTGATTTGATTTACGATCTTTGATTTGAATAGAATTATAGTAGGTATGGGTTCAGATTTTAACCAGCAATTTTTTATGCCGTATTGTGACGGCAGAGAAGAATACCACTGTCCCTTACGTCTCTAAGTAATGGGTAGCGGGCAGCAATTCTGGTGCAACCCCTAGCTAACTTCGGTGCATGGTAGTAGGTTCGCCCCTTATGACATGGGGACCAGAAATAGATTGGTGAAACGTGGCAGTTGATACACCCATAAGAGAAAAGACGTAATTTTATGGCGCTTCGATCAATGGCCTCTCTGCGAAAGTAGTTTTATCTTATATATAGTTACAGGGATTGTGTTATAGTGTTCGTGCCAAATATAAGAGAATATAACAAATTTACTCGAATTCTTGGCAGCGAATAAAGCAATATCGCCACGAATATAACAGAATAAAACGCCACGAACAGGAATATTACATTTACCCTTCACGAGGATCTTCGTGACGTTTGCTCGGGATTTCTTGTGCTATTAATAAAGTCAATCTCAATTGCTAATGATCTCGTTTTAATGTGAATAAGTGGCGTCGCGCGGCTGTAGATTTTGCGGAGAGACTTTTAAATGAGTGTTATTGAATGGTGAACTAGCATGCTCCTTAGAAGAATACCTAAGCATATTCCTACATACATACATAAATCTTCATCATCATCATCAGCCCTTTAATGACCTCACTGTTGGGGCACGGGCCTTCCCTATGGATGGAAGAATATAGGGAGATTGGGCCACAACCCACCATGATGGCCCAGTGCGGGTTGGTAGGTTTTAACGACCGCAACTGTAGCCGGGACCACCGGCTTAACGTGACTTCCAAAGCACGGAGGAACTCGAGATAATAACTTTTTGGTCACCCATCCTATGACCGGCCTTAGCGAAATTGCTTAGTTTACGCAATCGCAGGCCAAGAGCATTATGCCACTGCGCTAGCGAGCTCCTCCTGCATACATCTATACTAATATTAAAAAGCTAAATAGTTCGTTTATATCCAAGCTCCGACTCGGGCGCCCTGCGAGGCTCTCCGCGGCAGTATATCTCCCTCGGGAGATGCCGTCCCCGCACGGGGGACGCCTGCTGTGAAGGCACCCTCACAGGGAGTGCTCGACTGCAAGGCTTGAGGTCACGTTTGGCTTTAGGTCAAGGTCTTCGCCTTCCCCAAAAAACCCGGTAGATGCTGTAAAGGCCTCTCGGCCAACAGCC
This sequence comes from Cataclysta lemnata, assembly GCA_963931975.1. Lineage (NCBI taxonomy): Eukaryota > Metazoa > Arthropoda > Insecta > Lepidoptera > Crambidae > Cataclysta > Cataclysta lemnata. Next base: position 15,203,378 of record OZ008342.1, read on the forward strand.
TAGGTCCATCAAAAAAAAAAAAAAAATTCGTTTATAACAACCACCGACATTAACGCGAGCGAAGCCATGGGCGACCACTAGTACATACACAAATCACGCCCATTTATCCCCGGAAAGGTATTCAGAGGTGTATTAACACCCACGTTTAAGCAATTATGTTAGGTCCCATAGGTGGCTAGCCTATTTTAAGTCTTACTATCGGCCAAGAGGACGTTCGAATCTTGGAACAAATGTTTGTGTGAGGAATACCTACGGACATTTCTTACCGAGTCATGATTGATTGACCAAAAAACCAGCCTTTTGGGTTTTATGATCAATCAATCATGGCGATAAAAAGGGGATCCAGAGATTCAGATCCAGATCCAGAGAGGTGTAGTCATATTTAAAAGGGTTTTCAGGCCATCAAACTGAAGAACTTTCGCTAAGGGACCAAAATCGAAATATCAGAAAAAAAATCACTTCCCCATACTAAACCGAGAACCAGCTGACATCAGTTTGTATGGGAGAGAGATTTCGATTTTGGTCCCTTAGCGAAAGTTGTTCAGTTTGATGGCCTGAATAACCCCTTTTAACATGACTACACCTCTTTGTTACACCTTGTATTATATATTATATTGCGAGTTCTGCCAGGAACTTTGTATTTGTGATTCAGGTCTTGCTAACTTGTTCTGTATTATCACACCAGTCATTAGGGTCTAATGTTGATTTCACGTCGAGTCTCGTTCCAGTGAGCCTTCTTTCCGTGAGTCTCTTTCCCATGTGTCTTCTTCCTGTGAGCCTCTTTCCCGTGAGTCTCCTACTGTGAGTCTCCATCCTGTGAGTCTTCTTCTACATTTCATAGGCCGGAGCCCCAGCAACAAAAAGTCTGATAATTCAATTTCTGCGTCACCTTGTCGCCATGACACACCAATAACAAAGCATACAAGGTTAAAAACTGCCTAGCACAATTGTATCGTCTAGACGACTCGATCATTTGTCACAATCAAGACGTGATTTAATTTAAACTATAATCAAATTCCTTAGCACAATTTTGGCTGTGAGTTCACACTGGTCAAAGTTCAGCTTTGGGAGTGTTCATTAATTTCAGACCTACCAAATGTACAAAATTATTTCATAAAATCGGTCTAGCCGTTTCGGAGGAGTTCAATAGCAAACGCTGTGACACGAGATTTTTAATTATACATACATGTATATGTCGTGGCCAAATCGTAGAATTGATCGCTTCATGATGTGGCCGACCATTTCATGAAATGGTTGCATTTCATGAAATGGCCAGCTAAAACTAACCATATCGTTGAAACGTCAACGTTTGATGATATGGCCATCCACGTTTGGCCATATCATTAATGTAGTTAATATTTGGTATTTTTACGTTGCGCTCGTTTTTAGAGTGACTTAAAACGTAAAATTCTAGTAATTTGATGTCTTAACTAAGTTTCACTTCACTTTTATCTTCCATTACAACATTACTTACAGTTTGTTTATTAGGATAATTGTCCGCCGCCATGATGCATCTCAATAATAAATCGAAATAAGCGCCTCTTACGGTGGTTAATGTAACTATTTTACGATATGATCGATAATGTTAGGTCATATCATGAAATAGCCATGCGTTTAGCTGTTCATATCGTTAAACGTTGTTTATTCATTGATCTGGCCAGACCATTATCATGATATGGTCAGTTTTAGCTGGCCATTTCATGAAATGCAACCATTTCATGAAATGGTCGGCCACATCATGAAGTGATCAATTCTACGATTTGGCCACGACATATACATACATCCCGCCTATATCCCAGAAGGGGTAGGCACAGGTGAATTTACACCCAGTTATTTTATAAAGGCTGTAAGTTTCTGTATGTATGGTACATACAGGTAAGAACGATCCCCGCTTATGAAACTTGGGTCGCAGTTACTTTGGCAGGTATCAGATAACAAAGGTATCTAAAATCTTTTACAACTAAAATATGTCAAATCTGAGCTTTATATTATGACGAACGTAATATCAATATCATAATATAAAGCTCAGATTTTACATATTTTTGTCGTAAAACCACTACAAGTCGCTGTGTCCATTGCCAGACACTTACTGCCGCACTCAGAGACGTCAAATAACGTTAATGAGTACTTTACGTCAAAAAATTACAATTCAAAACTAGTCTCTATTCTTGCCAGGTCTAGATTTGAATGAAATTTTTTGACATTAAATACTCATTAAAGTTAATTGACGTCTTTGAGTGCGGCAGTTAGTGTAGTTTGCCAGACACCCTTCGGTTTATTTATTTTTTGGTAATAAGAACACCACATCGTACTACATCGGTTGATCAAAGATTATTATTATTAGTTATTTGTTGAACAAATGAGCATAAAATATTTATTGTTTAAATAATAATTATTTTAATTCAACAAATCATTTCGTTTCGTTTCTACCGCCCGAGGTAAGTACAACATTTTATGCCCAGGGGCCTTACCACCAACTCTTAACGCGACTCAATTCCCATTGTTAAGGTGAGACAACGCTTTAAGCCGAGTAGAGCGGCGTCCCGTTTTGTCACCCGCGTTTGGATCGCACTAATACTTCGTGGTACGGCCACAGGTCAGTCATAGTCAGGTGTGACATAAAAATAATTATAATTTACTAAACTTGCAGGCAGACTGGCAGGGGGTTGCCACCATGCTAATTTTTTGTCAATGAACGAAGCTATTTCTGATGTTTTAACTAATAAAATACCTACGTAAAAACTGACCAGAAAAATAAAATCACATAGCCTCCGTCTGGACGTAGACATCATGTATCTGGCAAGATGATGGAACAATCAGAACTAAAATAATGACTTGTTAACTTTAAATTATTATTATTTAAAAAATAAATATTTGTTGCTCATTTGTTCAACAAATAACTAATAATAATAATCTTGATCAACCGATGTATTGTTGGTGTATCTATTTCCAAATAAATAAATAAACCGAAGGGTGTCTGGCAGGGGGTTGAAACTACACTAAGTATCTGGCAATGGACACAGAGATTCGAGGTGGTTTTACAACTAAAATATGTAAAAACTGAGCTTTATAAAAGACGAAAGTAATACCTAATTTTTAACACCTTTGTTACCTGATACCTGCCAAAGAAACTGTGACACAAGTTTTATAAGCGGGGATCGTTCTTACCTGTATATGGACCATACATACAGAAACTTACAGCCTTTATAAAATACCGACGGTCTGGCTGTCGTGGGCTCTTGCTCTACTTTGGTATGTACTGATACGGGCTCTGGGTTGATACTCTTGACTTGAGTGACTCCGGCTCAAAGTCACTCAAACAAAGAGCAATCGAGAGGCTATGGTCTGGTAATAAAAAGGGTAGCTGCCTCCAGTGCTCCGTTCAATTAAAGGTGTTTTGATAAATAACAATATTACCTATGGTATGTACTGAAAGGTGGCTGCTCATGAATATAATGTTCTTCATAAGAAGGCTCAAAGTCACTCAAAGGGCAATGGAGAGGGCCATTTGTTTCTCTGCGTGATCATATCAGAAATGATGAGATCCTCAACAGAACTACATTGTACATTATGGTTTGCAATAAAGATATTGAGTATTGAACTAAGGTCACCGACCTAGCTCGAAAAATAACGGACATTAAGTGACAGTGGGCAGGGCACATTGCGAGGAGGACTGACGGCCGTAGGGGCGGAAAGGTCCTCGAATTGCGGCCGCACACCGGGAGACGCAGCGTGGGGGAGGCCCATACCCAACCGTGGGCGTCTCTAGAACGATATGATAAAAAATATATTTCAATTAAAATTTAATTTCATGGAATTTTTCAATATTTCCAGTTACGATTGTTCTAGAGTGACAGATAACCTATTGTGAAGCGATACGGAATATTCGTTATTTGTTACACTGGTATCTTCAAAGGAAATCCTTCAAATCGGAGCGAAGATTAGGATTTGCTTAGCTCCGCGGACAATAGACGACAATCTATCACAACACAATATATTATTGTCCAAGTACCTAAAATCTATTTCTGTAAATTCCCTCTCTTGTATTTGGAAATCAATGGGATCTTTTGTGCGTTTGTGAGATGTTTTATGTTGTTTGTTTAAGTGGTCATGGTTATTTCATAACTTTTTTCAAACAATACAAGTTCTTATTATAAAATTGACCCAGTCATGTATCTATGTCAGTAGATACTAAACTAACTTCTGGGGTGTCGTTAAAATCGTATATGGAGCATTGGAGCGCCCGAATGATAAAAGGTTAACCAGCATACCATAAGATGGTTGGTGCATCACAAAATATTAGAATGTAAATTTTACTATTTTCTTGTTATCAGGAGGTCTACTCTGAAACTCCGAACGATTAACTTACATCTATCCGTCTTTCTCACGCCACTGCGTGTTAAAATAAGAGCCACTAAGACGCAAAGACTCGATCGAACGAAACAAACTTCCAGAGTAACACCTCAGAACGATGATATCGTATTCGCCACGAATATAGACTATCGCTCTGTCATTGAGTGACAGAGATAGTTTCGACGATCAATGGACAGAAAGAAAGAAAGAAACGTTTGCTTAAAACGTTTCAAATTCCGGATGTTATTTACCCATCTTCTTGAGGAAAAACAGCTCCCCAGTTTCTTCATACTAAGCGCAGCGAGCACCGTAAGGCTTCTTGTACACACACGGTTGTTCGCCGTCATAATCTACGGTTGAAGCTTGTAGACGTGCACGGCGTCGCCGCCCTGTGTGTACGCACGGTGAGATTTTATTAGTGTTGCTTGTCCACGTCACGGTTGTTTAACCGTACGAGGTGTTACCCGTACGGTTGAACAACCGTGTGTGGACAAGAGGCCTTACGGCTACTATAGCAATAATTTGCTAAATAATGCACCAGCAACGCTGCTGCCCATTCCTCGTTGTATTATAACTGTTAGCCGCGAGAGAGGGATGATGATTATTGTATTTTTCTCAGCCGTCATCATGGTATTAGCACGGGGTCTCAATTACAGAACTTACTTTGCTATCAATATTTCCCCTAAATCTTCACCAACAATAGAATAGGCTCGCAAAAGGTACCTAAGAGGCTACTGTTGGAAACAAGCGAAGCGAACGTTCTCTGGGGGTGGGCAGTTTGCGAAATTATCGGATCAGAAGGGCTCCTCTGTATGGCCAGTCGCGTGTGCCAAATTGATTTGCGGCCATAAAGCCTCCTGTACTCCTGGCGTTGATTGTGAAACGAACGAAAAAATTCCGTAACAATGGATAGCAGTGAATCCTCTATGAAAGAGAGCCGGACATGCTGTGTGCGATTCTAAATCACTCGACAACGAGTTCGTGACATACTGCCGCACTCAGAGACGTCAATTAACTTTAATGAGTAGCTACTAAGGCCCAAGTTCACCAACACGTAAATAAGATAATCGTTAGTTTTTGATAGTTCTTCCATACTGTTAAATGTTGAAAAGAACCGGTTAAATAATAATCGACTGTTTACGCGTTGGTGATCTCCAGCCTTAGGCAAGAGTTCCAACACTTAAACAGGTGATTATTATTTAAACGTCGATTTTCGACTTTTAATCGTATGGAAGTCAAAAACTGACATAAACTGAACTGTCAAAAACTGACTCTTATATTTTAATCGCTGGTTTTGCGTGTTGGTGAACTCAGACCTTAATGGAAAAAAACAAAGAAAAGAAACAAAGTGTATAGTTTGTTACCCAGTGAAGCCTATTACATCCTAATCTATCATCCACTTGCCCTCATCCCATCCCATTTCATTTGGTGTCGGAGCAGTACGTGGCAGGAGATGACATTACCACTCGTAAATCGGCAGAGTGCTGTGGAATAAGCAGATTTCAGAATACCGACGTATCTCTTCTGAATGTTCACGTAAATAGGTTTTATCGGATGTTGCAAATCGCTTGACATACTTAGTGTCTGTAGTATGTATGTATACCAAAAGAATTTCAACGGGTAGGTACGAGATTTTTTGATCTAATCCCTATACAATTTGGTTCGCCACGTTATTAGAAACTGGCTTGGGAAATAAGTAGTCGGAGTTATGGTCTTACAAAGAAAAGAATTTAATCCCGTTTTCGATTCGGTTAGCTTATCTATTCATATCACGAAAACGAAAATCAACGATAGCCTGAAGACGTCAGGTATTTGATTCTACTTACAATAAATTTGTAATATCGCTTTTCTAGATGAAGCATGATATAGTAAGTAAGTCTTTGTTCCCAAAGAGGGTTGGTGTCAGGCAGGCAGCCGGCTGTAAAACCTAATCCAAAACTTTGAGCAGTATGGATTGGAATGTTGTCATTCCAATCACTCTCTCCGTTCATTAGTCTCTCGACATGGTCCGTTCCGTTTCTTTTCTATACATTCATTCACCACTAGCACCTTTACGGTGTGATGGATGATATGAATCAAAAGGGAGTGGATGGCTTGATGACGTCTGACTGATATGAATGGAAGAGTAAACATACTGCGCCGACCCCAGATAGACTGGGAACAGGGCAGGGAGAAGAAGAATCTTTCCTCATAGTTCTTCTTCTTATGCATACAAACTTAAATCACTATTATTACTATTGTGCCCGATAAATGGCAATAGGCTCGCCACCTATTACATGGGACCTAACATAACTGGCGAAACGTGGGTGCTAGTTCACCTCTGCCTACCCCTTCGGGGATATAGGCGTGATTTATGTATGTATGTATGTATGTACTTAAATCACGCCTATTTATTTCCGAAGGGGCAAAGGTGAATTAAAAAAAAATTGTCGCCTTGTACGTGGGATAGATGGCGGGGTGATAATTATTCTGGTCTGCCGTTACTTATTACATTACATTCCATATGATCTCCTTCTCCCTGCCCTGCTCCCAGTCTATCTGGGGTCGGCGCAGTATGTTTCCTCTTCCATTCATATCGGTCAGACGTCATCAAGCCATCCACTCCCTTTTGATTCATATCATTCATCACACCGTAAAGGTGCTAGTGGTGAATGAATGTATAGAAAAGAGACGGAACGGACCACGTCGAGAGACTAATGAACGGGGAGAGTGATTGGAATGACAAGATTCTAATCCATACTGTTCAAAGTTTTGGCTTAGGTTTTACAGCCGGCCGCCTGCCTGACACTAACCCTCTTTGGGTACGTTGTTGTTGGTGGTTTGCCCTCCACCATTCGGGTGCCCCAAGGTGCTTTTTGGTCTACACCGGGCAATCTCCCTTAGTCGACTTTAACGACACCCATGGGATAAGTCGGGGCTGGCCTATTCTACGTTATTTGTTCTCTCCCAGGCCATTACTTCTGCTTATAAATATACATAAATAAATCACGCCCATTTATTTCCGAAAGGGCAAAGGTGAATTAACTAAATTAGTCGCCAGTACAACACCCGCGGGATAGATGGCGGGATGACAATTGTATTCTAGTCTGCCGTTACCACACGGCACATGATACCTACATACCATAACCATAGTTCTTAGGAACTATTTAAATCTTTAGCATCATATCTAGTATTTAGCATTCTTTTCGAAATTCTTTTTCTAACCACCAAAATCTTTTTCTGACATTTATATAATGTTAAAATTAAAATCGAATATTTAGCATTCCCCATAAATATACCTTCTCATTGCGGTGTCGGATCACAATAATAGAGACTTTTATGCACATCAGTAAAATGTATACGCCATTATTTTCACCACCACACATGACTCAATACATATTACAAAAGAGCGTTCACCTATCTAGTAATACGAAGCAGATGCCATCCATTTTATTTTCCCGGTCAAGAAATTGCAATTCGTTATAGTATAAAGTTACGACGCGCTACATAGAGTTGTACAGAATTGTTTTGTGAAAGGACGGTATTATTTTATACAGATATTATGTATTTTCAAACACCACATTCTGAACATCATCTCCCTTCATCACCAATAATGAGACAGTGAGACGAGAACTCTTAGCATTAGTGTGGAAGCGAGGCAAATCAGTGGCAGCGCCTGGGATTTGTGGCTCAAGTGTAGGTTTATGGGGCCCCTTCACAACATGTCATCACTCACCTTCGCCACCCCCACTTCTGTCTCTGCCTAGTTATTTGGTAAAATTTCGTGAGAGCCGCCTTAGACACACGTTCCAGTCTAGAGCTTACGAAAGCTTTAGACAAGCCAATAGGTCGTTTAGTAATGAATAAAGGGATTTATACATATAACTGGTATACCCCTCGCTCCCACCTCAACAGCATACAAACCAACTATAAAATTCGTATTTAATATTTTGATTTGGCTTATTAGCTTACCTATACACATGGCGTATTTCACTTTCCATCTAGCCAGAGTCATGTTTTAAAGAGCATACGTGCTTATCACGGCATCTGAAACACCTCACCAATAAAAAACCCTTACTACGTTTGCCACGTAGCATGTGATACTTTTACCTAAACTGCTTTTAGGTCGATAGATACGAGCCATGTTGCAAGCGCAATGGGTGATCAAAAATATATTATCTCGAGGTTATCCCGGCTAGCATGACCATCGAAACACGATATGATATATTTTATATAGCCATTTATCGCGTTGAACTGTCAAAAATCTTTGGATTTTACACTTTAAATAAGCTAAATTTGAATAATTGAATAACGGCGGGTCCCAATATTCTCACTAAAGTAAAAAGTAAGCTTACTAAAGTTTAGTTGCCTGTCATTTTTTGTTATATTACGATAAATAACAGAAGTTGCTAAGCAACTAAGCTGTAGTACGTCTATCTTCAACTGTTGATAGAATATTGGGACCCGCAGTAAGCTTATTTGAATGTTAAAGATATAGCTATTAATCGCATTGAACTGTTAAAAATCCGATGATTTTTGTAAGATTCAACGCGATAAATGGCTTTGGATCCCTTGGGCTTTGTAATAAACTCGTTAGTACTCATATATATACCTAACCACCAAAATTATTGCGTCGAGAAAACAAAAATCTATTTCTGACCCTATTCAACGCGCTCCCCGAAAGAAAGAAAGAATATAGGCTCCCGCTTTTGCAGCTGACAAATTCATAATTCAGGTAACCTATTTTGCCGAATTTCAGCCTTCTTATACTTATTAAGGATCTGGGCCTTTATGAATCTGTTATTCAGATTTCTTGGATTAGGTATGTTACAGATGAGAAAAAATAGAATATACATACATCGACGACCGCCTTGGTCGAATGCTCAGATTGCTGGGTATTGGCCAAGAGGTCCCGGGTTTGAATCCTGGCAGGGGCAAACTTTGTGATGACCACAAATGTTTGTTTCCGAGTCACGGTTGTGTATATGTTTATGTAGTATATTTTCAACATTTATATACATAATTATTTAAAGTCATCTTGTATCCATAACACAAGTGCTTAGGCTACTTACTTTGGGCTAGATGATAGGTGTGAGTGTTAAAATATTTATTATTATATAACACTATTTATTATATATAAGCCTATTTATCCCCAAAAGAGTAGGCAGAGGTGAATTAACACCCACGTTTCGCCAATTGTATTAGATCCCATGATGTGGCAAAGGTGGCCAGCAGATTGTCATCTATCGGGCACGGAAATCGGAGCATGTTGCCGAGGAATGCTGCTGCCCATTACTCATCGCTGTCACTGCTTTTCCACCAGATGATGTGAGAGGTAGCTAAGCGGTGCGCTAGGAAAAATCCACCAATAGGATTGCTCCATTTCCATATTGCAAACAGTATTGGACGATTTTTCCTCGCGCACCGCTAGTCACCTTGCATATCTGTGGTGGAAAAGCACCCTTAGTCGCCTTGTACGACACATGCATAGATTATAGGCACGCGTACAAATGCGTTCGAAGTTTATCTCTTACGAAAAGGTACAACCACCCATTTGTTAGGTCGATGATCTTTCCAGGAATAACTGTTAACGTAACATGACCAGGCTTGCGAGAATCCTATTCGTGATACGCTTTATCAGACAACAGCCAAACAAGTAGGTATCTAGCAAATTGACTATAATTGCACTCGATTCGTATCAGCAAAATTGCAGCATGGTCTTTCCTATTAATACGACAATCGACGACAAACTTGACTTGATCTATTCTCTAAACCTACAAAATATACACAAAAAAATCATAAAAATCAGCCGTTTCGGAGGAGTTCGATAACAAACACTCTGACACGAGATTTTTATTTATTAGATATTCTTTTCGTTCAACGTTCGACTCATTCGATTGGCCTCCGAGTAGACACTCTGATGAATGAATTTATAGAAAAGTGATGGAATGTCGAGAGACTGATAAGCGGAGATAGTGATTGTTTAATAAACGATAAGATACCTGCAGTGGTTGTTAAATTTTAAACAATGTGAAAGGATGTCTAATTTTTTAACGTTAAGCGTTGCGTAACTTACTGCCGCACTCAGAGACGTCGAATAACGTTAATGAGTACTTAACGTCAAAATATGACAATTCAAAACTAGTCGCTATTCTTGCCGGGTCTGTGGTCTAGATTTGAATGACTCCACTCATTAAAGTTTATTGACGTCTCTGAGTGCGGCAATTCAACACGATTTTGAGACGGAAGAATTATTAAACAAATGTTCGACTTGTGTCTATCCATTTCATAATAACACTGTAATTGTTACGTTAATGAATTATCAACAAGAATTTAACAGAGTAACTTCCGCACTCAGAGACGTCGAACGACGTTAATGAGTACTTAACCGTCAAAATATGACAATTCAAAACTAGTCGCTATTCTTGCCGGGTCTGTGGTCCGGATTTGAATGAAAATTTTTGACATTAAATACTCATTAAAGTTAATTGACGTCTCTGAGTGTGGCAGTTACACCATTAGTCATCCTCTACAGAGTTCATTGTTTGCGTGATAGTAAATAGTTAAAATTAGCAATAATAATGTTAGTCGTGGTGAGAGCAATTGGGTCTGAATTAGGCTTCCCGCAGACTCGCAGTGGTCCTAAATGGTCGTCGGGGACCGCCTACATGTTGCATTAGAGCTGAGTGATATCATATCGGATAGTTGTTGTACAGTACTGAATATTTCGTGTGCTTATTTCTAATCAGTGATGAGGAATGGGCAGCAGCGTTTCTCTTATACCACCTAGCAATGTACTGCGGCTTTTGTGCTCGATAAATGGCAATAGGCTCGCCACCTATTACATGGGACCTGACATAGTTGGCGAAACGTGGGTGCTAGTTCACCTCTGCCTACCCCTTCGGGGATATAGGCGTGGTTTATGTATGTATGTTTGTTTGTTATTTGTAATCAGCGTAACAATTTATAAATATTATTTGGATGAGGTTGGTAACGTAAAGTGTGGTAAGGTAAGGTAAGAGGCCTGACGGTATGACCCTCGTTCCCTGGGTACAACAGAGACAGTAAGTGATAATAAGGGTGGTTTGTATTTCGCGCAAAAAAATTGTCTCGCGATTTAGCGAGTTAATGTCAGTGTTATTGGTACATTTCCTGTTTCAGAGGACTTAGGCGAAGTATTAATTTAAGTAATAATAAGTATTAAGTAAGTATTAGTTTAGTTGTTAAGATTCTTTTTAAGTTCTATTATCATTTAGTCAAAAATTAGGATGACGATTACCTACATAAATACCAATAAGCAATATTCGCCGTGCAACGCGACTAAGGGTTAACAGCAGCGTTTGTGTTATGCCACTTTGCTTATATACTGCTGTCTGTTGTATAATGTAAATAGGTATATAATAGAAAAATTTGTTACAACGAAAGTGGTGGTTAGAACAAGTTCGAAAAATTTACAGCCTAGCTAGACGCGGTAATTTCTCGCAATTTTTTTGTTTGTATTTTAACTTTAACATTTTTATTGAAACGTGTATTTGAATTGCCGTGTGGTGACGGCAGAGCAGAGTAAAATTTATGTCCCCCCATGTCTCCCGAGGACGGCGTACAAGGCGAGTAAGAGTAAAGACAGCTTTGAGTAATTGGCAGCAGCGTTGTTCTTGTCACACCTAGCAATATACGTGCCTGATAGGCTATTACATGGGACCTAATATAATTGGCAAAATATGGCTTATAATATACCTATGACTTAGCTATTATTATTGCATTAATTGGTGATTTTAATTCCTTTTCTTTAAGTTATAACTTGGACATATAGCTGTGTGTTTTATCAACGTGTCATTAATATTTATGAGCTGAGATAAGCACGTGACGTCACCAAAATGCGAAGATTCCATCTAGCAGTAATTAACCCTTTTAGGTGTAGTAATTAAAGTGTCACCGACGAACTCGCTATTCGAGAGTGTTGTCATATCTGCGACACCAAAATGATTCTGTAATTTAAGGTCCACATATGGGCTCAGCTTGGATAATGATGTGATAAGCTATTTATACAATGTTACAAAGAAGCGAAAATTAATTGCCGAAACGTGCGTGCTAAATTAACCTCTGAATACCCCTTTGGGGATATAGGCGTGATTTATGTATGTATGTACCAAGTAGCTTAAATTTGAAAGTCTATTTCTGTGTCATCATCATCATCACCAGCCCTTTAATGTCCCCACTGCTGGGGCACGGGCCTTCCCTGTGGATGGAAGAATATAGGGAGATTGGGTCATAACCCACAACGCTGGCCCAGTGCGGGTTGGTGGGTACTAACGACTGCAGATGCAGCCGGGACCAACGGCTTAACGTAACTTCCGAAGCACGGAGGAACTCGAGATAATAAATTTTTGGTCACCCATCCAATGACCGGCCTAAGCGAAATCGCTTAGTTTACGCAATCGCAGGCCAAGCGCGCTGTGCCACTACGATAGCGAGCTCCTCCCTATTTCTGTGTGTCATACTATTATTTATTAGTTGCATCCGAATGCGTCATACTTGTCTCTTATTCAGTATTACATTTACTTAAAAAACGTTAACAGATTTCAGTATGCTATTTCCCTTTGTTCTAATTTGTGCAGATTTTACACTTACCTACGTATACATACATAAATCACGCCTATATGGCATAAGGGGTTGCCAGAGGTGTATTATGTCAACTATTTTAAGTACTATGTATGTATCTATTGCTATATATCGGACATTTGACGGCCGCTTTGGTCGAATGCTCAAATTGCTGGGTATTGGCCAAGAGGTCCTGGGTTCGAATCCTGGTAGCGGCAAACTTTGTGATGACCACAAATGTTTGCTTCCTAGTCATGGTTGTGTATATGTTTATGTAGTATATTTTCAACATTTATATACATAATTATATTAAAAATATGTCCGTCATCTAGTATCCATAACACAAGTGCTTAGGCTACTTACTTTGGGCTAGATGACTGGTGTGAGTGTAAAAATTTTTATTTTTTTATTTTTATTTATATTGCAGTTTTAAGAACGCTGCTGGCTATTATTCTACATCGCAGTTAATCTTAAGTCACCATAGACGACACTCGCGGAAGAGATATGGCGTGGTGACAATTATTGAAATCTGCTGTGACTGCACCACACAGCAATTAGAATTTATAATTATAATGTTCAAATAACGCACAAAAAATTAACAAATTACAAAGTGAAACAGATTTCTATTATTAGAACATACATACATACAGCACTAACTGCCGCACTCAGAGACGTCAATTTACTTTATTGAGTACCTACTTAATGTCAAAACAGACTTTTCGCATTATTTTAACTAAACCACAAACCACCCCAATTTTTCAACGGTGGTTTTGTTTTTTGGGCGAGAACGAAGTCACGTATTTTTCTTTCGCATAGCGTAAGTAGCGGTAGAAATGCGTAACGCGTGCGATGAACCCTTGAACCTTAACCGAAATATCAATTCGAATCGCAATTTCAGCTGCCGCAACGCAAGTTGAAGCAATCTGTTAAACAGGGCGTTTGGTACATGGGGTCAAGCCGGTACCTGCCCGTGCTAACATAGTCATATAAATACTATGGTGATATCAAAAAAATTAATGTGTAAAAAATAATTCGATCAGAAAAACAAAATGTATGACACTTTTATTATTAAAAAGTATTTTTACAATTTTGAATTTTTAATATCACCATATTATTTATAGCACTATGTTAGCTAGGATGGGTGCCGGCTTGATACCCCATGTACCAAACACCTTGTAGTGTCGACGACGCACTTTTGTCTGGTGTGTCGCCTAACGCCCAAACACCGTGGTTAGCTCAAAAGTAATAGGCTAATCGGCATATTTAAATATTTCTTCCACTCACACCTATCATCTTGCAAAAAGTTAGTAGCGTAAGCTAGATAACGGATAATTTTAATATACATAAGAATTATGCATATAATCTGTGTAATATAACATACTACATAAACAAGTGAACACCAAATGAATCAGGGTAGGGATCCTTATGCAATCATATTTATTGGGGTCAGCGCAATATGTCACCCTTCTCCACTGTCTCTCTCCACCACTTGACAGTGCTTTGTCTTGGGATTTAGTGGGACATGGAGAAAATCTCCTGGAGAAAATCGGATGTTGACCGATAGCCAGCGATCTGACCATTCGACCAAACTGACCACCATATAATTATGTACAAGGATCGCAGCGTTCCCCGATATTAGATACAACTTCGATCCTAAAATCCGACGCAACCCTAAAAGTTTTAAAATTACATCTTTACGCCGAAAGGCAAGCACGTAAATTTGGCCGGAACTCGCCAGAAGGGCTCCGAATAAAATAACTTCTGGGCCCCCACGGGCAGACGCGGAATTTTCTTTTGACGCCAAATTACGCCTAGTTAATTCTTTGACGAGTGTGTTTGACTTTTCGCGAGCTTATCCGTGTACTTTTAGAGGTAACGAACCTATATAAAATATGAGTATATGAGTTTTGTTTGCCATCACGCTTATAGATAGGTACGCAAAGAGGGTTGGTGTCAAGCAGGCGCTAGGCGGCTGGCTGTAACCTGGAATGTTGTCATCCTAATAACTCACTCCGTTCATGGTCTTACTCTCTCGACATAATCCTTTATCCCCCAAATACAGAAACGCTATTCAAAATTTGAGTCCCGCTTAACATTTAAGTATTGTCAAAATTGACGTTTTTCCATACAAATTCTAACAGGTAGTGTCCACTTAACTTTTTAAGCAGTCCCCTAAATTTGAGTAGCGTTTCTGTATTCGGGGGTATGTCTCTTTTCTATCCATCACAAGCACTATCCGAGCGAATAGCATACAAATGACAATAATTGACAGCTTCTCTTACATTTGACACGACGGTCGCCATGTTTTGTTCTCTGTAATACGTATTCGTTCGAATGGTTTGACTTGTCTAGTGGCCCTAGCCAAGAGGCCAATCTATTCGAACGCACAGAGAAAACAAAACGTCAGTTTCATACTTTTGTATTCTATGCGTTCGAATAGAAAAGCCAGTTGGCTAAACCCTTAGGGGGCTGTACTCTTTGTGTGAAAGAGTAACATATACACATACTTACATCCCTACAAACTTGGCGATTATAATATTAGTAGGGTGCACTCAAGAAAATACAGTTAACCATTTATCATTCGGATGTGACTGTGTTGCCAGGATAATTAATGTCACATGGGGCACAAATAGGGGGTGGCGTCGTCGCGACCGCGGCACCCACACTGACATTCTACTTGCTTTAATTATGTTGGCGATCGCAATTAATGTACGCCCATTGAGTACGACCTCTTTACTAGACTGTACCTATTGTTGCAAAATAGTTTTCAATCGGTTTGTTGAACTTTGACATACAATTTATATATGTATAACAGAAATAACGCACACCCTGAATACTACCCATTGCTGTACCCATTGCCCTTAGTCGCCTTGTACAATACCCGCGGGGGAGTTTGGGGGTGGTGACAATGTGTATTCTGCTCAGCCGTCACACCGGTTACAATAGGTGTTCTCTTTCAGATTTAGTGTAATTTCCGGTTGATCGATAATGCATCTCCTTTGGAATTAACAGACATGATCCGTATCTAATTATGCATTTTCCACGCTGGCCTGGGAGCGAAAAATAACGTAGAATGAGTAAAATGTGCCAGCTCCAAGTTGTTGTCATAAAAGTGGACCAAGGGAGATTGCCCGGTTTAGAAAAACTATTAGAAAGACCAACAACGGTATACCCAAAGAGAGTTGATGTCAGGCAGGCGGCCGGCTGTAAAACCTAAGCGAAAACCTCGAGAAATATGGGGTGTAATGTCACTCACAATCACCATGTCGAGAGACCGATGAACCATGTTCACCACCACCAATTATCTATTAATTTATTCATCACACCCGGTATAATTGATGATATGAATCAAAGAATCAAAACCCCAAATATCTCCCGTGGGTGTCGTACAAGGCGACTAAGGATAAATCAGTAATGAGGAATGGGCAGCAGCGTTCCTCTTATACCACCTAGCAATAGTACTGCGACTTTTGTGCCCGATAAATGGCAATAGGCTCACCACCTATTACATGGGACCTAACATAATTGGCGAAACGTGGGTGCTAGTTCACCTCTGCCTACCCCTTTGGGGATATAGGCGTGATTTATGTATGTATGTATGTATGAATCAAAAGGAAGTGGATGGCTTGATGACGTCTGACCGATATTAATGAATGAGGAAACATACCCCGCCGACCTCAGATAACCTGGGAATAGATGAGGAAGATGATGATGTTGATCTATTTATGTAATATGTAATTTTCGATCATAAAATATCTAATACAAAATTGATTAATGAAATACGCCAATTTGCGTGGTGT
Organism: Cataclysta lemnata; assembly: GCA_963931975.1. NCBI lineage: Eukaryota > Metazoa > Arthropoda > Insecta > Lepidoptera > Crambidae > Cataclysta > Cataclysta lemnata. The sequence continues at coordinate 15,220,111 of OZ008342.1, forward strand.
TACCGAGCTCAAAACTTTGTACAATTTATACAAACCGTTTATTTTTTTAATTAACGTTCCAATCCGTATATTGTTGGTCGAAAACAAAATTTCATTTCGCTTTCGCTTTAAATGGACTTACCGCGGCTAAGTTAACATTTCAATTTGTAGTTAATCCTCGTTTCGGCATTCGTCAGGGTCTGGAACAACGACAGAACAATTTTTAAATTGACGTTTTAAATTCTCTGTTTTCACAGACTAAGGGTGCGGTTCCACCAGCGCTTTGGGAGGATGCGTTGCGAGGAATATCTTTGAAGAGAACCAATAGAATTGCTCAATTTACCTAGCCCAGCCCAGCCCGCGTAGTACGGGACTCATAAAATCTCTTCGGGAAATGAAAATATTTTCCTCTCGCTCCAACTCACGCTAAAACCCGGGACAAAACACTGTCAAGTGGAGGAGAGAGATTTTGTCCACGTCCCGTGCTAGGCCTAGAGCACAGCTTTGGCTATTGGTTCTCCTCAAACAGTCGCTCGCAACGAATCTTTGCACATCGCTAGTGGAAACGCAGCTTTACTTTAAGATAGCAACATGCCTTTGTCTTGTGAAAAATATTTGTTTTATTAATTTATTTATATACTTATTTTTGTTATTCCAATATTAAATTCTACTTCATTATTGATCTACCGATTTATAAAGCCATTGTTTCGATATGAATTTGAATTTCTGTCTTAATTTTGTTCTATGTAGAGGAGGAGAGTAGCCCAAAGTGTATACCGGTCAAAGCGAATACTCGGTTTTCAATTTCCACGTAGCCTATCAAGGAAGTTGACAAATAGACATATTTATAAAAATATAATTTCCACGAAACTTCCCGTTTTAGGTAGTATATACCCGCTTGGGCTGCCTTCCCCGAAAGCGATGACGGTATAACGTTTCGAGATTTATCGTAAATCGATTTTCTTTGCTGACAGTACATACATTCATTGTTTTACCATTTAAAGCGTAAACACAATTTCTCAACAACGGGCAAGAAACGGTCCTAGGTGTTAGCACAGTATTAGATTAGTTGAGTTACTGAAGTAGTTAAGTTATTTGTATTGACAACTTGTTCCAACTTGTTGAGCACATAGCATTTCATGCTAAACAGAATAATATTGTTAGTCGCTCTGGCAGACGAACAGAAACTAGAATCAGTGGCTTAAACGTATGGTGACATTAAAAGTGTATTTCATGGACCTAACATTTCCGATCTGTGAATGCGGATTTAGGAGTAGTGTTACGAATGCGACATTTCGGAGTGTCCGGTCGTTACATTTGTCCGACAAATGAATTTAAGGTTTTAAATGTAATCGTTCAAGGTTCAAACTGATTGACTCCGACTATGCTACCGTCTTCTGGTTGTCTTTGTAAATATTTTTTTCTTTCTTATCCTACTCTAAGTGGGATCGCCAAAACAAATCTTTCCTTTCCACTCTCCTCTACCAGGCGTGAGCACCACATAGAGCACCTCATTCCTCATATCAACTTTCACACAATTCATTAATCTCTACTTCGGTCTTTCCTCTCATTTTAGATCCACCCATACCTATACATAACATATATTCCTAGTTATTTCTCATCATTGTGTTTCACAACAACCTCTCACTCTTACAATGCCATAAAAGTACCTGAAACTGGCGACTCCGCAGGAATAATACCTACCAGTGTTGGCAGGTCATATATATCTTTATAGGCAGTTATTTAAAATCTTTATCGGCAGTTCTACACTGGAACGTTTGTCAAAGGCGGTTTTCACAGAATCTTACCAAATATGGCTGGGCAGAGAGAGAAGTCGGGGTTGTGTGAGTGTTGACATGTTGTGAAGGGTAAACCTACACTTGGTTCATAAGTCCCAGGCGCTGCCAGTGACACCTCTCTCTGTCAAACCATGGGCCCGGCATCAGTTTTTGTCTCATTAGTTCCAGTGGCCTTATCTTAATTCTACCTTAAAGTCTGCCGTAAAGGTACCACTAATAACTTCTTAGCACGCTCGTAGCAGCACGTAGACGTTCTACGACCAACGTAGCAGTTAACTCGGCACCTCCACTACGTAAAATGTAAGTATGTCTTCGCCACATGCATAATTTAAGCCTGTATCTTTAGTTGTCTTGCATGTAGGTAATTGGTAATTTTTATTATAGTTATATAGCATTAGCCTTGTGGTGACGGCAGTGCAGAATACAATTATTGTCACCACCCCCATCTCTCTCGTGCGACTAAGGGTAAAGACAGCAATGAGTAAATGTGCTGCAGCATTCCTCTAGTACAACCTAGCTATATACTGCGATTTATGTGCCCGACACATGGCAATAGGCTCGCCTATTACGTAGGACCTAGCTTAATTGGCGAAAATTGGGCGATAATTCACCTTTGCCTACGGTTTTCGGGGATAAATAGGCGTAAAATATGTCGTCATAGAACAGATAAACTGTATGTGTATGTACTCGTAGTTTTAATTTAGATGTGTAGAATCAGTCTAAAGGGCCTGTTTCACAATCGACAAGTTAGAAGTAGCTTACTTTGCAGTTCAATTGACATAATATATTTCATATTGAAACTGTCAAATGATCTGCGTAGTAAGCTACTTAGAACTTACTTGTCAATTGTGAAACAGGCCCTAAAACAAATAAAAATTATTAAAATAGATGCAACTAACAATAATTGGCGTAGTATGGAGCTAGCGCAGTAGAATAGGGCGCTCCGACCTGCGATTGCGAAAACTAAGCAATATTCCCTAAAGCCGGTCATTGGATGGGTGACTAAATATTTATTATTTCGAGTTCCTGCGTGCCTCTAAAGGCACGTTAAGCCGTTGGTCCTGGCTGCATCTGAAGTCGTTTAATTATCGTTGGTTCCTACACGTCTTTTTATTTTTATAAAATATATCTGTAAGGTAAAATTATAATTGTTAAGTTTGGAAGAACGAAACGTATGCGTGAAAGAGAGAAATATATGATTGTGTGAAGGAATGAAAGAGATAATATCAAGTTGACAAGTTTTGTGTGAGTGGGAAAGTTTAGTAGTTAAGTTCTAGGCGTAAGGGAGAAAGAGAATAAAATTCATTATGTCGGAAATCAGTCTTTCATTTACATATCTTCTCTTTGAACTACCTATATTTATTAATCATTATTTATTAACTACTCTATACAGCGCCTTAATAACTGCAAAAATAATGAAAAAAATACTGTTTCGCAATTTATACGGTTTCAGCCATGATGACAAGAAACCTTGTATCAAATTACACCGATTTCAGGGAATATTGCTTTGGTACTTTTTTACATGGATGGCAACAATTTTATATATATTTAATATAATATCATTGGATGACAATAATACCACATCCCTCCCAAATTCAATGGTGTCTGTTTTCGACCTTAATAACCTTATTACAAAGTATCCGACGGAAAGCAAATAATGTACGCATCAAAAATATCAGTTTCAATTTTATCGCAAGTTATCAAATTACTATTGAAGGCTTACAATCTGTACTAGGGAGGGACGCGATTTGATGGAACGTTATCGATATAACATGCAAATATAATATTGATATGAAACCAAAATATAAGTACCTATCTATATACAAGAAAATTATGATTCAACAATTTTAGTTATCAGTGCGGCTTATCTCGTCTATCGATGTTTATGAAGGAACTGATAAAGTTCAGAGTACCTGACTGAAATAAATACATAATGATTTGTAGTACGATGAAACTACATATTCTAATTTTACATCCATGATTTGTAGACAAATCACGCCTAGGTTTGTAATATGATGAAACTATTTCCCCTTTACATACATACATACTTAACTCACGCCTATTTATCCCCGAAAAGGTAAGCAGAGATAAACCAACACCCACGTTTCGCCAATAATGTTAGGTCCCATGTAATATGTGGCGAGCTAAGCACGTATCAGCAGTACATTGCTAGGTGGTATAAGAGGAACACTGCTGGCCATTACTCATCGCTGTCCCTTATCCTATCCCTTAGCCTTCGCCTTGTATGAATCGCCTTGTATGACACCCACGGGTGATATTAGGGTACCATTGACTACTCTGTCGCAATATTGCATTTACCGTTACGGGTTTGTAGTAGAAGTTTGCTAAAGTGGGTATAGTCTTGTGCATAAAATCGTTCCCATCTACAAAATGGTTAAATGGGAATATAATATTTCGCTTGCCCCATCCGCTGTTTAATATTATTTCTAGATTGTTTGAAGCGAAAGAATTTTGAAACGATCGTAGCAAATGGAAAGAAGTGATCTCTGCCTACCCTGTGGGAGAAAGACGTGTCATATGTATGTATTTATTTTCGTTATCGTTCAAACAATTGAATGACCGTCATATGTCAAATTCATCGACATCGATTCAAAACATCGACATGCACCGTGCAACACTAATAACGCGGGTAGACATCATTGAGCCCGGGACGCAACCCTCTATATGATTCTTTCAATAAAATGGACGTGGCTGCAAAACGTTGCTTTATTAAATTTTTACATCCAACTTTGGGGATCTGGGGAGTCCCATTGGCCAGACATATAGGAGTTACTCGGTAGACATTACTCGTCCAATAGAAAGCTGACTGCACCATTTAAAAGTCTCGTCTCGGTGGTATTCTAGAGAACGTTGTCAGATGTGTTCTTGAGTCACGTGACTTTATATTGTTACGTAAAATTACGATAAAAATAACGCTAAATATGCCAGCCAGACTCATTCCAGGGGTGTCGTAAAAATTAACTAAGAGAGAAAGAAGGCCCGGTGTGAACTAATAAGTAGCTTGGTGATCAGATTGATTACATTTTCTTTGCCGAATAATTTCCATCCCAATAAGCGTGTGAAAGCGATGAATACGTACTGATTACATTGTCTTTGCCCAACAATTTTCATTCCACTAAGCGTTTAATAAATACTACGTAATGATTACATTATTTATGCCCAATAATTTCCATCCCATTAAGCGTTTAAAAGCAATGAATACTACGTATACTGGTTATTGTCTTTGCACAACTTTTTCCATACCACTAAGCGTTTGAAAGCAATGCATACTACATGTAGTTATTACTTTTCATTGCCCAACAGTTTCTATCCCATTAAGCGTTTAAAAGCAATGAATACTACTCGTACATACTGATTATCTTTTTGCCTAACTCTTTCCATCCCACTAAGCGGTTGAAAGCAATTAATACAACGTAGTGACTACATTTTCTTTGCCCAATAATTTGCATCCCACTAAGTCTCTAAGCGTTTGATGAATACTACGCAGTAATTACATTTTCTTTGCCCAACCGTTTCCATCGCTAACCTATTATTCCATTTGCAGCAGTTCCTGGGACGTCGGCGTACACCGATTAGTTTCTGCGTTGTAAATAGCTCATGTTCCTGGGAATTACGGGCGGGAAGCCTGCGGCGGAAACCCTAGCCCAAAACACGGTAATATTATATATATCCAGTATTTTATACATACATACATACATAAATCACGCCTATATCCCCGAAGGGGAAGGCATAGGTGCACTAGCACCCATTCCTCGTCACTGATTTATCCTTAGTCACCTTGTACGATACCCACAGTAGAGATATGGGGTGGTGAATTGAAATCCAGTATTTTGACTTCACATAAACAAACAAACGAAGCGCGAGCTATCCCACGTGCTATAACAGTGTAGCAACAATGTGCCGCAGCGCAGTGACATGAGTTAATAAACGGAAGAACGAATAAACTTCATACAACCGCGCGAATCGGTTGCACTACTACAAGCAGGCGGGGCATGTGTGCTTTACCACTGGCCACTGTCGCGCACGCGGCGAGACTGGAAAAAACCGGTTTATGACGCACAGCCAGTTGCATAGTGTCAGGGTTAGTGCGACGGTGTTCTTAGGGAGCTTTTACTCTGTTCGGTTTATCTACTCATGTGGCGCATTTTTAAACAGTAAGGGTGATTATATTATTGACACGTACAGCGCGACTGGCGCAGTTGTGGCTTTTGTTTCAAAAATACGGCCGAGTCACAATACTGCTTTATAGTATTACCGCCGTGTGAGTGAGAACTGAGCACGACGGAAGCGCGACAGTACCGCGACTGAATCATGGTTACGTGGCACTGACCTCTATTATACAAGTACGCTGGACTGAATACTTGATTAAAGCGCCCCATCGAGCGGCAAGGGTACTAAATTTGACGTTTTTAGCTTGTATTTGAACCAAATGCATCTTTAATTTCAGTTCCCTGGACGTTCACTCTCGTACACCAGTGCCATCAGCGTCAAGACGGCGATAATCAAATTGGCTTCATTTTTGGATGACAACCTACAGTCCAGCGTACTTGTATAATAGAGTTACGTGGGCGAGGACACACAGTTAGCGACCGCGTCGCGACTGTATCGCGACAGTATCATCATTATCGCTACAAAATGTCGCCGTGGGCGAGCGCCCTAACAGTTGAGCGTGGTATTGGCAAATATTAGCTCGTTCTGCCCTTGAACAATTCCAAGCCGTCTGGAGCACCACTCGAACGTACTGTTCTTAAGTAGCGCTCACTTCGTTCCAGCAACTAGAAAAATCTTTTATTTAATATCAGTACCTACTCGACATTTAAAGATTCTTTCACTCCAGCATCTGGTATATTGTTTGAGGATTTTACTCCGCCTTTCCTTCTAACATATTGTTTGGGTCGGTGGAGTATTTCTCTATAATAATATTGCTTTGTCATATGGTGACGGCAGAGAAGAATACAATAGTCACCACTGTCAATCACTCTCGCGGGTTTCGTACAAGGCGACTCAGGGTAAAGAGACCTATGAGTAATGGGCAGCAGCGTTCCTCTTATACCACCTTTTGTGTTGTCGGAGTGGAATGCATTTACGCACCATACCAGCCGTTAGCTAGGCGACTGGCGTGTGTGGGCTGAGCGAGCGCTCAGCGCACGAAGCGTCAGCAATACCTTCTAAACCACTCCGGTGTTCGTCCTAGCACTATAAGCGGGGAAAGTCTGTCCTCTAATACCACCTAACAATATACTACCGCTCCAGTGATCCGCCGCCATTTTTTAATTTCGCGCTTACGTCACCTGGCGGCCCCAAAAAAACGGCGCGTCTTTTTAATCAAAATATCTGAAAAATGTTGTATGAAACCTATTTTATATAAATGTTGTGTTTCTGAAATCGTTATGAACCAAGCTATCTAGTGTATGTACACATTAATACAATTATAGTGGAAATATGTTATTAACTCTATGTTATAATGAATTTTTGAAATTTTTGACAGTTCTATGAAAACATAAAGGCATCTCGAGTAGGTACAACTAGTGTCTCGTTCAATTCAGTGAAAATGGCGCCGTTTGGTTGTCATGTGTCATTATATGCCGTCCTTGTTCTTTTCTTTACGCGTTGCATAAGTTAGAGCAGTAATAGATAAAATAAATCGCGTGAGTTGTGCTTTAATACAATGTAGGAGCGATCGACCTCCAGGAGGCGGCTTGACAGACAAGCGGCTAGGAAGAAAAAAGGGGGGTTAAAAAAAGTGCTAAAAATTATCGTATTCATCAAGACTTTAATTTTGCCGCATCATGATTAAAATTTTTCGAACTTTTTACAACAAAAATTTTCTCTGTACTAATTTTTCTAACATTTAAGCAAATAATGTTCGAATTGCCGTGTGGTGACGGCAGAGTAGAATAAAATTGTCACCACCTCAAATCCCTCCCGTGGGTGTCGTACAAGGCGACTAAGGATAAATCAGTGATGAGGTATGGGCAGCAGCGTTCCTCTTATACCATCTAGCTTTGTACCTACTGCAACTTTTGTGCCCGAAAAATGGCAATAGGCTCGCCACCTATTACATGGGACCTAACATAACTGGCGAAACGTGGGTGCTAGTTCACCTCTGTCTACCCCTTTGAGGATATAGGCGTGATTTATGTATGTATGTATGTTCAAATTAAAATCAAAAAAGATAGGTACTATGATTTACGTGGGACATTAGCGAAACGTGGATGGTAATAATCACCTCTGCCTGCTATTTGTAAATAGGCTGTTTAGTGAATGTACGTACCTAAACGATTTAGTCCTAAGGATTTCACATGTAAAGTATACACAAGCCCAAAAATCTCTCTTAGATTTACGACGCCCGCCTCATTAGGATACAAACCCTCATTAACAAGTCGTGGCTATTATTGAGGGTGGTAATTAATACTAATGATTAATAATTTTGTGTGGTGGCGGCAGAGTAGAATACAATTGTCACCACCCCAAATCTCTCCCGTGGGTGCCGTACAAGGCGACTAGGGATAAATCAATGATGAGGAATGGGCAGCAGCGTTCTCTTATACCACCTCGGAATAGCAATGTACTGCGACTTTTGTGCCCGATAAATGGCAACAGGCTCGCAACCTATTACATGGGTCCTAACATAATTGGCGAAACGTGGGTTCTAGTTAGCTAGTTCACCTCTGCCTACCCCTTCGGGGAGATAGGCTTATGTGATTATGTATGTATGGCTATGTGATTTATGTATGTATGTTATGTATGTATGTATGTATCTATATATATTTAGAGTAATCATACTTTATTTCTATGGCCGTCTCTATGGCCGTGTGGAGACGATAGAGCAGAATACAATTGTCACCACCCCCATCTCGCCCGTGGGTGTCGTTCAAGGCGACTAACTGCCGCACTCAGAGACGTCAAATAACTTTAATGAGTACTTAACGTCAAAAAATCTCATTTAAATCTAGACCATAGACCCGGCAAACATAGCGACTAGTTTTGAATTGTCATTTTTTGACGTAAAGTACTCATTAACGTTATTTGACGTCTCTGAGTGCGGCAGTTAGCGATGTACTATGTCGCAAAGTGTTTGTAGCATAATATTATTTTGTAAACAACAGCATTGTTGTTTATATCTCACGCTTTTATTGAACTAGTCCAGATGTTAAAGTTTAGCATATGGTAATATTTGGAGCATTATTAGAATTGGATTTTATCGAAACCAATCTGTCTATAGACTATTCGATTTTAATTTTCACATTATATAAATGTCAGAAAAAATAGTACAAAGATTTTGGTGGTTAGAAAAAGAATTTCTTATTAACCCGTTGGCAACGTGAAGTGTAAAGGTTAGAAGAATTTCGGCAAGTTAATTAGTATCTTGGTTGGCCGAGCGGTCAGGCACCTGCCCGGATAGCAGCGGACGCGGGTTCGATTCCCGCATCAAGACCATAATTTTTCGAAATTCTTTTTCCAACCACCGCAATATGTCTGTACTTAATTTATCACCAGCCCACTGCTGGGGAACCGTCTGTCCCAGTGGGTTGAAGAATATAACGAGTTTCTTCATTAATTATGAAGAATCTACCTATAATTTATCCACATTTTTCTTTCTTCTTTCTAGTAGGGACGAAAACTTAGCATTCCATAGATTCACCGAGCGAGTACCGGGTCCAAATTGTGTCAGAGAGGAAAGTCAGGAGCAATGCTTGGGACTTGTGACTCAAGTGTTGATTTACGGGGCCCCTTCACAACATGCCAACTCTCCCCTTCGTCATCCCGGCTTCCAAAACGAAACGACACAAAATCGTGAATTTTTGAATATTATTGACTTGACCAATTTAAAATAGATTCAATTATTTTATTATTTTTAGTCAATATTTTTCATTTTGTTGCTAATATTTGTAGTTGAGATTTCCCGAAGTCGGTAAAAAGAAGGTAAATAGCACATGATTTTCTAAAGCCAGGCCTGTATTTGATGTGTAATTTAATAATTATGTAAAACAGAAGCGAGTGTATGTTCATTAAATACACGCCGCATCGTAATATCGCATTATAAGTAAAGGGTAAGACCCGGTACGACTCGTTAGCTAGTTCACGCCGGCCTCCGTCGTGGCAAAATTATACAGCGACCTGTTATAACGATATACCACGCAAGGAAACCTTACCCAGTTACAATAAGGATCAACTTCCAGCAGCAGCTTGCGTTAGCTGCAATCATAAATTTGCTAACACCGCTCTACACTAACAACAAGAGGAAAACGTAGACGATTTCATTATGAATAATTTCATTAAGAATCTGACAATGTTTAGTCAATTTATAGATGAAAATGAATTTAAGAAATATGTTTCTTTATTTCTTAAGCGGTGCGGTACAATATTATCACGCCATGCCATGTCGCCAGAGTAGAAGAGTACAAGGCGACTGAGAGCTACAATATAACGAGGAATGGGCAGCGTTCCTACTGCACCATACGAATAATACAATTTAGACACTTCCGTTAATCTTTCATTAACAGGTTTTAAGTGAATCATGCCTATTTATTCTCAAAGAAGGCAGGAATTAAAAAAAAATATTCCTAATGAGCTGAGCGTTTGACGACAATCTCGCCTAATGGAAAAAGATGTATTATAAGATCCACATCTCACTATGGCAGAATGGCGTCAATGGCGGGTCTAATACACTTTTATGTATGTATGAATGGCACTGTACACGACATTTTTACAATTATTTTCATTATAATTATTACATAGATAATGGTCATAAAAGCGTTACAAAAAATTGTGGGCAGAAAAAGTTCGGAAAACTATAGTCTTGTTGCGGGAAACGAACCCGCGTCCTCTGCATTCCGGGCAGATGACTATAATTTTTCATACTTTTTCTAACAACAATTTTCTTTGTACTACTTTTGCTAACTTTTTTATAATATCCAAATTAAAATCAAAATAGTAATATATATACATATGTGGATAACATACATTTAAAAAATAAATTAAATAAGTAAGTACATATATTAAAAGTTAAAACATTGCGCAAAAGCATAAAAAGGAACCCAGGTTTTCGTTCAAGTGTTTCAATTTGGGACAAGCATCGCCTCTGGCATTGTAACAACGAAACTACGTTAAACCTTAGTTAGTTATAAGTCCAAATTAAGTTTAGCGAGAGACAATTTGAAAGTTGGGGGGCAGTGGGCCGTCGCTACAGTCCGCCCTGCCGCCGCGTACAACTTACTGATCATAAGAAATTTATGGAGATCGAATTAAAAATATTTGCTTTGCCTCTTACGGAGTTTTTATTTTGTTAGGTGAATTTTTCTGGCTTTGTGATCAAAGTTTTCTTTAAATTGATATTAAGCTGTATTAGTATTATTAAATATAGCTACGAACCGTGTGGTGATGGCAGAGCAGAAAACAATTGTCCTCACCCTCATCTCTCCTGCGGGAGTCGTACAAGGCGACTAAGGATCAAGCAAGATAGCAATGAGTAATGGGCAGCATCTTTCCTCTTATACCACCCAGGAATAGGAGCAGCTCTTATTTACAGGGTATCCAAAGAATATGTAATCAATAATTGATATCGTTTGGCCTGTGCCTCAGCAGTTAAGAGCTAGATGAGTTTAAGCAATGTCAGAATAATGTTATTCGTTTCTTATTTGAACATTGTACGGTCTAGCCCGCACATGACACGTGCTAAGCGTGCAATGCTCTCGATACCTACGTAACGAGCTTTTGGTACGTCACAGACTGTTTGTAATATTTAAATGACTTGTATTATTTTTACTAGCGTCGTATCAACTGACTAGCATTACGGAAACTATAATAAAAGTGAAAGTCTTTAACTGTGGATTCACTTCAAGATACTCACCACCTGAAATACTTAACTACTACTACTCAAACTACTACTACTTCTACTTCAACTCATCATAATAAAAGGGTGTATGGTGTTATCGTGGTCAACTAAGCGTTGCACTATACAAACATTATAACAAATGTAAGAACATTTCTTTGATAAATAATTCCTAAAAATTTCGAGAAAAGTCTCGCCACAGGACATAAATTTTCTAAATTACTTTGCCCTTTTTTTCTTTGGGGTTCAAGAATTCGTCAGTTGGAATTGAAAGATATGGGCGTGATTTATGTATGTCTAGTTTTTAGTGACAGAGATTTACACACATACATAAATCACGCCTATATCCCAGAAGGGGTAGGCAGAGGTGAACTAGCACCCACTTTTGGCCAATTAAGATACATATATACATACATAAATCACGCCTATATCCGCGAAGGGGTAGGCAGAGGCGAACTAGCACCCACGTTTCGCCAATTATGTTAGGTCCCATGTAATAGGTGGCGAGCCTATTGCCATTTATCGGGCACAAAAGTCGCAGCACATTGCCAAAATTGCTAGGTGGTATAAGAGGAACGCTGCCGCCCATTCCTCATCATTGATTTATCCTTTAGTCGCCTTGTACGACACCCACGGGAGAGATTTGGGGTGGTGACAATTGTATTCTACTCTGCCGTCATCACACGGCATTAAGATAGGTCACCAATTAAGATAGGTCTCATGTAATAGGTCGAGCCTATTGCCATATATCGAGAACACATATCGCAGTATATTGCTGGGTGCTAAAAGAGGAATCTGCTGTCCATTACTGTCTTTACCCTTAGTCGCCTTGAACGACACCCACTGGAGATATGGGGGTGGTGACCATTGTATTCTGCTCTGCCATCGCCACGCGGCCTTTATTCGTCTTTATTACTAACTGCCGCACTCAGAGACGTCAAATAACGTGAATGAGTACTTAACGTCAAAAAATGACAATTCAAAACTAGTTGCTATTTTTGCCGTGTCTATGGTCTAGATTTGAATGAAAAATTTTGACATTAAATACTCATTAAAGTTAATTTACGTCTCTGTGTGCGGCAGTAAGACTCCGCTGTTCTTCCCTCCGCCCGTCTGTCACCTGGCTGTTTCTCATGAGCCGTGATAGTGGACAGTTGAAATTTTCACAGATGATAAATATTTTGGTTGCCGCTATAACAACAAATACTAGTAAACCGAATAAAAAAAATAATAGGAGTTAAAGTATGAAATTGCCGATGTTCCCTCGTTATTTAGTAGTAGTGTATAATTCCTTTAAAAGAATAGTTATATCCATTATTCTTTTTTTATTTAAAACTTAATTTCAAGGACTTATATTTATAAATAAAATTGTATCTTATTTTTATTTCTTTCACTACCAATAAATCTTCAAAAACAGCTCTTCCTAAGTACCAGCCCATCTCCGTTATAAAAAAAAATTCTCTAGGTATCCTATAGCTTAATGTTGTCTAAATATACCCACAAAATTATATAAAATTTAGATTTGTGGTTCCTTAACAAAACGCAAATATGTTTGTATGGAAAAATGAACTTTCGCTAAATTCTCCATACAAAACGGCATTTTGATACTTAAACCCCTAATATTTAAGGGGGCTCATATACAACAATCGTTATTTTATTGCTTGTTGTTTATAGATAATGGTACAGAACCCTTCGTGCGACTCTGACTCGTACTTGTTCGTTTTTTTATAATACATCAACAGAGCTCTTCTATGACAATGAAAGGAAAACTGATATGGATATTGTTCTACAAACAAACACACGTTCTCAGCCAACTTACCTATTAGTAGTAATCTATACTAATTATATTTTATTTTATTTTATTATAAAGCTGAAGAATTTATTTATTTGTATGGTTAAACGCGTTAATCTCAGGAACTACTGACTCAAATTGAAAAATTATTTTAGTGTTAGATAGTCCATTTATCGAGAAAGGCTATAGGCTACATAATAACCGACATTAACGCGAGCGAAGTCGCAGGCGTTCACTAGTAGAATACATACATACATAAATCACGCCTATATCCCCGAAGGGGTAGGCAGAGGTGAACTAGCACCCACGTTTCGCCAATTATGTTAGGTCCTATGTAATAGGTGGCGAGCCTATTGCCATTTATTGGGCACAAAAGTTGCAGTACTATTGCTAGGTGGTATAAGAGGAACGCTGCTGCCCATTCCTCATCGCTGATTTATCCTTAGTCGCCTTGTAAGACACCCACGGGAGTGATTTGGGGTGGTGACAATTGTATTCTACTCTGCCGTCACCACACGGCTAGTAGAAAAATATAGCAAATAGTACAACTTAACAATAGGGACTTCAGAATAATAAACTTCTTACTTAATTAGTAAGTACTTACTTAGGTAATAATAATGTAATAGGAAAAACTAATTCAATAGGATGAACAATTAAAGAAGGTCAAAACAAGTATTTTTGATTACTCATTGGGAAGCCTGGGCGTAAAATTGCAAGCACTATTTTGAATCGTTAATTATATTCAAACTTAACTTTGTCACTTTAAGCCACAACAATTAATTTGAAATTCCATTTCCTCCGTTTCGATTGTCCGTTATTGATTGAAATTAATTTTAATCAATCACACGTATCAAAAAGTAGATAAAAGAAATAAATTTACATTATGCTTTATCAGTTAAGGGGTAGGTAGGGGTGTATGTTTCGCCCCCTATTTCGCCAGCTTATCTAAGGTCCCAGATAAACGGGGGCAAGGCTATTCCAATACAGCGGCCACAAAAAATGAAAAAATTATTGATTAAATTAAAAAAAAGAGTTTTAGTTTTTTTCACTAAAACTTTTGTACTAACACATAATACTTCGGGTATATTAAAATATATTCGATCTATTTTATGTGGTAATTTCACTAATTTATGTTTATTTTACATTTATTCTAAGTTGTAATTGATTTTTTCACCAAATAAGTCAGTAAATAAATAAGGATAAAATTAAAAGTCTCACGCAATGATAAAAGCTTAACAAAAGTTTACAATTATTTAAATTGAGAATATAAATAACGAAACTCCAAGAATAATCAAGAATATGTTATAATCAAACTTATAATAATGTACTTTTATACTCAATAAATAGGAAAATTCATAATAAACAAATAATTAGTAAAACACAATTTGTATTGAAAAACTCGTAGAGCAAAGTATTATCTGTGTACACTGATAATTATTTTAAATATAGAACTTACCCGGCAAACCGACAAATGGAGCGGGAAAACTGAAAAACCAAACACCGTACAAAATCCACAGATTAAACAACAACACCAAGCACTAAAGTTGCACAAAACGTCAAAGTACCAAAGTCCAATTTGTACTTTTTTTCTAAATTCTTTTTAAATACATTAAATTCTTTTTGAATATTACTGTCATATTTTCAGAGCTCCGTCCTAATCGCACAGACGCAAAAACTTTCGGAGCCCAACGGACGTACAGCCCGGGTGCACGCGGACAGGATACTGAACTTATAGATCTCCATCCACAATACGTACGTACAGTATGCTCCAAGAAGGCTGTAGTACGAACAGTATATTAGGAATATTTCCTTAACGTAACAGGATAATGCTATTTGAATAATACGAGGATGTCGATGAAATAACTGAAATATTTCTGCACACGCAAGCGTCATTGAGGAGATCCGAGATTGTAATTAAAATAAGATGTAATGGGTTTAATAAACAAAAATGAATAGGTTTAGCATGCGCTTAATTATTATTTGGTTGTTATTGGAACATGTTTTGATTTAGTTTTTTAAACATCATAATATAATGTCAGAAAAAAATTACAAAGAAAATTGTGTGTGGATAAATTCAAAAATTATTGGCTTGATGCGGGAATGTTTTTTTTGGTATGAATTTATGTATAATATGCTAACAACTATCGGGAAATTATCAATGCTCATCGTTAAAGACGAAAAATACATTCTGACTAAATATGTTTTCATAGTGTTTTTACTTTTCGTAGTACTGTAAAGAAACTAAACTGTATTTACAAATTACAAACCACTTAGGTCCACTAAGGTAAGACAATTATGTTACCTATAGAGACTCTATGTAACCTTAGTTAATAATATAAAAGTATTTATTTATATATTTAATGGGAACATACCTAAGCCATTTTATTCTAAACTTCTTGCTTACAAGTAAGTACAATAAGTGCTTAATATAGTCTGTTTGTTATAATAATTTGTTTGCCTCGTCTTACAATTTCCACTGGGACTTGTCAGGCGCTATACCCTTCTCCAATGGTATCTAGCCGTGAGTCTGAGGTCGACTTCCCATCTTGTTTCTTGGCATCCTCTACTAATGGGAACATAGTTCTATCTAAAAAAAGTTACTCATGATGGCTGATATGATCTTGTTTCTTGGCATCCTCTACTAATGGGAACATAGTTCTATCTAAAAAAAGTTACTCATGATGGCTGATATGATCTTGTTTCTTGGCATCCTCTACTAATGGGAACATAGTTCTATCTAAAAAAAGTTACTCATGATGGCTGATATGATCTTGTTTCTTGGCATCCTCTACTAATGGGAACATAGTTCTATCTAAAAAAAGTTACTCATGATGGCTGATATGATCTTGTTTCTTGGCATCCTCTACTAATGGGAACATAGTTCTATCTAAAAAAAGTTACTCATGATGGCTGATATGATCTTGTTTCTTGGCATCCTCTACTAATGGGAACATAGTTCTATCTAAAAAAAGTTACTCATGATGGCTGATATGATCTTGTTTCTTGGCATCCTCTACTAATGGGAACATAGTTCTATCTAAAAAAAGTTACTCATGATGGCTGATATGATCTTGTTTCTTGGCATCCTCTACTAATGGGAACATAGTTCTATCTAAAAAAAGTTACTCATGATGGCTGATATGATCTTGTTTCTTGGCATCCTCTACTAATGGGAACATAGTTCTATCTAAAAAAAGTTACTCATGATGGCTGATATGATCTTGTTTCTTGGCATCCTCTACTAATGGGAACATAGTTCTATCTAAAAAAAGTTACTCATGATGGCTGATATGATCGGCTTGAAAACAACTGCATTACCTTTTGTATTACACAAAATAAATCTTATTTTTCAGATTTTTTTCAGATTTTACCACATGGTGACGGCAGAGTCGAATACAATTGTCACCTCCCCAAATCTCTCCCGTGGGTGTCGTACAAGGCGACTAAGGATAAAACAGTGATGAGGAATGGGCAGCAGCGTTCCTCTTACCACCTAGCATTATTACTGCGACTTTTGTCCCGATAAATGGCAATAGGCTCGCCACCTATTACATGGGACCTTACATAATTGGCGAAACGTGGGTGCTAGTTCACCTTTGCCTACCCTTTCGGGGATATAGGCGTTATTTATTTATGTATGTATTTTTAGAAAATAATGAAATGATAAAGTTGATGGCTAGAAAGTTTACTTTTGTAATATACCAATCCAATTTGATACCAAAATGCTACGGTACTATCTCGTATTTATATTTTAACCTAAAAATGGATGTCTCATCCATTATGACTCACAAAAAAAGTAACGACAATTATTGTCACATCCATAAATTACACAGAATAGTTTTCACATGTTTATCCCCGAAGGGGTAATCAGAAGGGTATTATTAATATCCACATTTCACTGCCTATGTTAGGTCCCGTGAGAGCCTATTTCCATATAATAGATATATAATTATCATAAGCTCTTCCAAGATGGCCTGTGAACGAGCATAGAAGATAACTTAAAAATAATAATTGAAAAGGTAAAATGAAAATGGCTTGAAAATCATGCGCGCCGGTAAAATTAATACCAACGGGTATGCATGTGGTTATTAACGATATTGCATGAATCAAAAGAAGTACAGAAAGATCGTAGCAAGTGGAAAGGAGTGATCTCAGCCTACGGAGGAAGGCATGGTGTATATATTCGTATGTCTATATTGCATTTTTTGTTTGACAATATTAAAATTTTAAGCTAATTCATTTTATATTACGTATCAACTTTTACTTTTGAGTTACACCTAATAAATAAGTTCAAATTAATAAACAATTTAAAAAAATTACACGTCTTAAAAATAGTTTTTCGTCGATTCCCAAAAGTTTGCGATGTCGGATTCGACCGTTGTTTCATTAAGAGTGCGGTATGTTAAAATTTAATTAAAACGGTACAAAGGTGTATCAGTTACAAGGGTATATGTAGCCGTTACAAAGGCATGTGCCCCGGGTTTGTGCGGTCGCAATCCCGCCATGTCGCAGCCCCGCTGTATTATCACAGTTTATGTATTCGTGAGCCTTTATCGCGTTGTTATCAACTGCTGAGCTTTCATATCTCTTCCTTGTTTTGCACTAGCATCGAAAGTAATCATAAAAACGTGTTTTTATTAGCTCGTAACTCGCAAAAACAATTTCCAGAATGAGCGCGCCCTTTAGGGGAACGAGATTCTATCATACAATTTGTTTTATTTATATGTACTATTTATATAACCTCTTCTATGCTGGCCTGGGAGCGAACAAATAACGTAGAATAGTCCAGCCCCGACTCATCCCGTAAAAGTCGACTAAGGGAGATTGTCCGGTGTGGACCAATAAGCACCTTGGGGCACCCGAATGGAGAGGGCAAACCACCAACAACAGCATACCCAAAGAAGGTTGGTGTCAGGCAGGCGGCCGGCTGTAAAACCTAAGCCACAACTTTGAGCAGTATGGATTGGAATGTTGTCATTCCAATCACTCTCTCCGTTCACCGACATTCATTCATCACTAGCACCTTTACGGTGTGATGGATGATATGAATCAAAAGGGAGTGGATGGTTTGATGGCGTCTGACCGATATGAATGGAAGAGTAGAAACATACTGCGCCGACCCCAGATAGACTGGGAACAGGGCAGGGAGAAGAAGAAGACTATTTATATAACTCACTGTGGCATCAAAGAAATGGACTAGGAAAATTTCCTGCCGTTATTCGTCCTTCTCGTGTAGTATTTTTTAACAGTAAAGTGAAAAGGACGACTCTATTTCTCTGTCTGTAGGTGCAAATGTTTGTATGATAAACACATATATTTTGCTTTCGAGTTTTGTTGTTTATTATATTTATGTAGTGTGTTTAAACAGTTTTACAATTACTATTATGTAAAATTATTATCTATGTCTATAAAATTTTACCAATACCAGATATCTAAAACATAAGTGTTTGCGCTACCTAGATGGTAGGTCAAGTTAAAATGTAACAAATAATGTAATATACATATTATAATAATAATTAACAACACGACAGCCGAAAGGAGGCAGTATAATAATCAAGTTCAGAATTACAATTAACACGACTAACTGCCGCACTCAGAGACGTCAATTAACTTTAATGAGTATTTAATGTCAATAATTTTCATTTAAATCTAGATCATAGACCCGGCAAGAATAGCGACTAGTTTTGAATTATAATTTTTTGACGTTAAGTACTCGTTAACGTTATTTGACGTCTCTGAGTTCAGCAGTAAGGGTTATTGTCCTCCCACGACATAAAATACATACATTGGAAATGGTTTATTTTAAAGGCATTTTTAAACACAGCACTATTTACATATTCGTCAAGATACAAGCGGCTGAGATAATAGTGTACAAGCGCGGAGATTGGAACGCCTTAGAATATGTGAACGCGTTAGAATATATTAGTGTGGTAATATTCCTTTTTCATCCCACCATCTCGGAAAAGGCGTTTTTGCTCTTCGATATCTGAGTGCAAAAGCCGTTTTTATCCTCTAGAGGTTAAAGTGAATTTGAATTTAGAATATCGTGTGCAATGAGTTTGTGAATTCAAAACATCATTAAACATATTTATTTCTACCTTCATGGTGCCGAAATTGTCATGCAACCTATTTTAATTTGTTAAAAACTCAGACTCGGAACCTTCTTGGTGTACTTTTTTTGTAATTTGCTTTGCGCGCGCCATTTTCTTTTCACGTCATAAATTTGTTAAAACCTAGGAGTTCCGTGACGGTCAATCAGCTTGGCGTCAATCTTGCTTTAAACATTTTGATCGTCTACAACGCTTGCTTGATGCTTGAGTCAAGCATTTAAAAGCTTTTTAGGTCTGTTTGATTTGTTTACGCTAGCAACGGAACAAAAACATACAGAAAATCAACGTGCTTGACTCAAGCTGATTGACCGTCTCGGAGTAATTTTTATTAGGTACTTACAGGTGTGTCTGGATGAATGTTGCGGGTGTGGCCGGGTGGATAGGTGGCTGTTGGAGGTGTGTCTGGGTGAATGGGTGTTTTGAGGGTGTGTCTAGGTGAATGGGTGTTTTGTGGGTGTTTCTGGGTGATTGAGTGTTTTTTGGGTGTGATTGGGTGTTTTGTAGGTGTTTCTGGGTGAATGGGTGTTTCAGGGTTAATCGGAGTTTTGTGGGTGTTTCTCGGTGAATGGGTGTTTTGTGGGTGTTTCTGGGTGAATGGGTGTTTTGTGGGTGTTTCTGAGTGAATAGGTGTTTCTGGGTGAATGGATGTTTTGTGTGTGTTTCTGGGTGAATGGGTGTTTTTTGGGTGTTTCTGGGTAAATGGGTGTTTTATGGGTGTTTCAGGGTTAATCGAAGTTTTGTGGGTGTTTCTCGGTGAATGGGTGTTTTGTGGGTGTTTCTGGGTGAATGGGTGTTTTGTGGGTGTTTCTGAGTGAATGGGTGTTTCTGGGTGAATGGGTGTTTTTTGGGTGTTTCTGGGTAAATGGGTGTTTCTGGGTGAATGGGTGTTTTGTGGGTTTTTCTGGGTGAATGGGTGTTTTGTGGGTGTTTCTGGGTGAATGGGTGTTTTTTGGGTGTGTCTGAGTGGATGGGTGTGTATTGCGGGTGTGAATGTTGTGGGTGTTCTGGGTGGGTGTTGAGAGTGTGTTTGGGTTAATGGGAGGGTGTTGTGGAAGTTTCTGGGTGAAAACAGAAACTGTTGTGATTGTATTTTTTTTTTGTATTTTGCAATTTCCTCGTTGGGGGGGATGAAAAGTTACGTGTTGCACTCGAGTGCAAAGATTTTTCACCTTGTGCTCTTTTGATTCCCTCGCTATCGCTCAGGATTCTAATTTTAGAATCCTTCGCTAGCTCGGTCATCAAAATTGAGCACGCGGTTAAAAAACAACTTTGCACTCACGTACAACAAATAACTATTACCTAACATCGTTTGTTAGGTAAAACGAAATAGATCGCGGTTACACACAAAGCATACCTATTAATCCCCTAAAGGGGTATACAGAGGTGTATTTACACCCCCGTTTCGCCAACTATTTTCAATCCCATGTAATAGGGGGCGAGTCTATTGCCATTATATGGGGCACATAAATCACAGTAATTTGCTTGTTGGTATAAGAGGAACTCAGCTGCCTATTACTCATCAATATGGGTGTTAAAACACCTCTGCCTACCCTTTCTGGAATGCGTGATATGTAATTATGTCTTTGATTAACAATAGCTACAGATTAATTTTCTTATTGGCGCACTCAGAGACGTTAATTAACTTTAATGAGTACTTAATTCCAAAAAATGACAATTCAAAACTAGTCGCTATTCTTGCCGGATCTAGATTTGAATGAATTTTTGTGACATTAAGTTCTCATTAAAGGTAATTGACGTCCCTGAGTGGGTCATTAAAATAATAGGACAACAGGTAGATACTTGCGAAGAACATAAAGTTTAATTGTTTTTCGCTTTCATTAGCTTAAATACGGTATCGGTTAATTACTTTTACTCGAACCCTCAGAATCCTCACGTAACCGTTACAAAACAAAGTTCATACGAAGAGATTACATTACCTTTTAAAGTGTGTGCGCGACTTTACACCGACGATGCGATGGTTATAAAATGAAACTATATTTTGCGACGGTGGTTACTTAAAATATGGAAACTATATTTTCCATACACGTAAAACGTGTTTAACATATCTGCTTTGTACAATAAATTGAATTCGCAGTGTGAAAATGTTTTAATCTGGAATATGTCCTTGTAGCAAATGTTCTTACACACCTCAAAAGAAGTTTTCAGGATAGTAATACCACAGATTAGTGTATTTTTCTACAATTTATGTATTAAGCAAAAGTACGCTGTTTTAAAGCTTACAGCGTGAAGTGAAGAATTAGTTAATACATACATACATAAATCACGCCTATATGCAGTACTATATGTAGGCACTATATGTAGACAGAGGTAACTAGCACCCACGTCTCGCCAATTATGTTAGGTCCCATGTAATAGGTGGCGAGCCTATTGCCATTTATAGGGCACAAAAGTCGCAGTACATTGCTATTGCTAGGTGGTATAAGAGGAATGCTGCTGCCCATTCCTCATCGCTAATTTATCCTTTGTCGCCTTGTACAACACCCACGGGAGAGATTTGGGGTGGTGACAATTGTATTCTACTCTGCCGTCACCACACGGCTTTCTGCCGTCACCACACGGCTTAGAATTAGTTAATGATGTATTTTTTTATATAAATGCAAATATTCCATCACTTGCAATCATTAAAAATTGAAAAGTAGAAAAATCCGTTACAAGCTATTGACATCGACTGCCCGTGTCCCGTACCCACTGCCTGTATTTTGTTCGTGTCGCCGAAAATATATGTTATTACAATACAATAACATTTCTGATTATTCCCGGCCTTAGGGAAACCACCCTCGTGTTGTGTCATAGTCACGTGACACGACAGCGTCGCGACATCTTGTAGTAATCGCACGTAGTCCACCGTAGGTATGCACGTTACTACGTCGTAGCATAATCATAGCGGAATGAAAAAATAATCATTACATCGCACACCTAAATATACTCCGGCCTTATAACGAGATACAAAATGTAAGCAATCTTGATGTCTTTTAATAGAAATAAAAACAATAAAAATGTGTGTTTTTCTAAAATGGAAGGTGCATTTTAAAATATACCTTTCTTATTTTTAAATGCGTTCTGCGGATAAAGAAGCTTATCAAAATTGTTTACATTTTGTATCTCTCTGCAAGGCTGGAGTATAGATAAAGAGTAGCACAACTCAAAATACTGCTTTTTTTTTTAGAAATACTAAATGGATTTCTATTTGAACTGTTCTTAAATACTAACTTACAAAGCTATCTACATTACATGGAGAGATTTATTCACATGTCCCTTCGAATTTAATGTAGGTTTCGGCGCAGATTTCAATAATTGCAATAACTGAATTTTGTATTATTGCGAGTTATATTCCTTTATCTAAGCGTGCGACATGCTGAGTGCCTAGACTAGTGGAAAACGATATGAAAACTTTTTATATCCAACGAATGTAAATTTTGTGTTGGTGTTTTTTCTGTAATGCGTCAGTTTCATACATTATATTATTTTATTTTTGTACAAAGATTTTGGGGTTAGAAAAAGAATTTCGAAAAATTATGATCTTGAGGCGGGAAACGAACCCGCGTCCGCTGCTATCCGGGCAGGTGCCTGACCGCTCGGCCACCCAAGACACTAGTGTCTTGGGTGGCCGAGCGGTCAACCCCAAAATCTTTGTACTTTTAGCGGTTAGCCCCAAAATCTTTGTACTAATTTTTCTAACATTTATATAATGTTAAAATTAAAATCGAATATTTTATTTTTGGTTAAGCCTCAATGGCACATATCTACTAAGATATTAATTTCCATTATTTGTCTCATATTACTTTATATTTTCGTCTCCAGTAATTTGTAGCAAATCTCAATTATGCGTGGGTATTCACTTTCTGTACCAATAGATGGCGCTAGGAGTCGTAAATACAATCAAAGAGTATATAATACACTACGTTTAAGAGTCGGGACTTCAAACAAGCTTTTTGACAATTTTGACTCGCAGTTTAGGCTAAGATCTCGTACCAACCAACAGAGACAGATAAAAAAGTAATGCCAACATACTACAAAAGCAAACTAAGGATGTGGTGTACGCTACAGAATGTGTCGATATCGATAAAAACGAATGGGTACCCCCCCCCCCTGCCTTGCAGAACTTGCAGACAGGTTTTTTAATCCTACAAAAGCAAAATAAAAAGCTCTGTTCGTTTGAAAATATTGAGTATTATTTAATTACGTGTAATTATTTATTTAACAACAAAAAATAAAAGTTATGTTTACAATGTGGAAATTAAAATTGTTGGTAATTTTCTGATCTCATATTCTAGGCGGAGTCTTCAGATGTTAGCTGATCGATCAACACACGTTTTTCAATGTTGTGTAAGCAAGTAAGCAGGACATTTAGATCTGAAATAATAAATAGAGATTAGTAAATATATCGTTTGAGTTTACGCTGGTCATCATCAATTCAATTTATTGTTCACCGCTTACCATAGCGGACTATGTGTAACGCGCCCGAAGGTCTGGTTCTGCCCAATCAATGAAATCTGGTTCTGAAATAAACCACTCATTAGCTTCAGGAATTGAGCTATCAAACCATATCGGAAAGATAAGTTATGTAACTTACCAATAGAGGCGCTTAAGCAGTTGCAGGCAACGATCACACCCGACGGGCATCGTGTAGCAAGGCGGCAGTCACGCTGTCTTCTTCTTCTAGAGCCTCTTCAATTCGGAAGATAAGCCGTCAGCTTTTTATATTCATCTCTGTCAGTCGCAAACCGAAACGGCCTTTCAACGGGGTTAATGCCGATCCACTCTCATATGCTTTGCAGCCATGACTCTCATCGCCTTTCAACAAGTCACGCTGTGATCTGAAAAATAAGTGGAGTTGAACACAGAAGAACTTTTGATGATGATAATGAGAGATGAATAATAAAACTCTTACAACAAACTTTGTTGTTAATGATGTTAGCTATCTAGTCATGGGAGGTTTTTGTTGTTTTATAAATAACCCTATATATGATATACTATATTATAATATATTGCAATAGACAATATTTATATGTATAAAACTAATGAAACATCTCAAGTACATTTGATACTCAAATTTACGAAAATAGATTTTTTATCGATAATTTGGTAAGTAGTAAGGACATCGCTACGGCGCATATGATTTTTGATTAAAGTGACCAGAACTTATTTCTAATTACTTAGCGTTTATATAATAACATGGAAAACTACTTACCGCTTCTCATCTAGTGGGAATTGGCCATGAAAACCCTCTTTTGGTTTAATTTCCTACTAGATTTTAGTCAACATATTTCACACCTTTTGTATAACATTTCGCTGTTATGCACATAAATAAATGACACAAACTAGTTAGATATACACTAATGATAAGTCACTGAAGACAATAAATAAGCACAAGATGGAAAACTAAACTAAAACAACGCTTTAATTTATATTTTCAAAACGGCATAGTGACTTATGACATTAGTGACACACTCCGGCAGCGCGAGACAAGGAAGGTTAGATCGGAAGTAAGAGACAAAACAAGTCGCCATTAAAAATTGCCTAAACTCCATACATTTTTTCTGCAGTATGGGAGTTTCGCCAGGCTGAATACAATTGACGACTCATCTATAAGCTGTATAAGTTAGTTTTAAATTCTCCCTATATTTTAGGGAAGGCAAAGGGTCTAGCCCATACAGCCAAGTCTTTAGTGTATATTTTATCTGTAGTCTTATGAAATAATGAGTGGGTGAAATGTATGAATGAAATGAATTTTACGTTAAAATATGGGTGTCACACATTTTAACGCATCTAGGGAGTGCTTGGAACGAATTTAATGGTAACAGAGTTCATGATAGTGCTTGATGAAATGGATAAAACCACTTTTTATAGTGATCTTCACCACAACATCAAACACATCATGAGACTTATTTTCGATGATTCTGCATAATTGCACATCAACACGGATGCTTGTGCATCAAAATAACACCACTTTCACTGCACAAAATCCACTCTGTAACAATTTTTGAATTAGCGAAAATAAATCTGACTGACACCACGAAACGCGCCAAACACTCTAAGCTGTATAATTTTCTACCGCCGATTGGACTATTGAATCTGTGGTTGTGAATTTTTACTTCCGTTTATGTACACGCTTCTCGAGCTGTGTTTTTGCTGCTTCGTGAAATTAATTAATTAACATAATTGAACAATATTATCAAGCTGAACCATCCTGACTGTCCTGTATGCTGAGTGTGCCTATACGATATATGGAAGGCGCTTATCTGCAGATATATCCAGGTCAGTGAGTGTTTTAGTTACGTTTATTTGGGTTTTTGTCATACAAGTTACGGAGACATTTTTTCCCATTTGAATTATTCCCGGTTATGATCCCGCCTGGATTAGACTATTTACACGTCTATCCAATTTTCGTTAAAATTTTGACACAATTAATTGGTCACTTGGCTAGGGCACTCTGCCCGGCTAGCTTAACCACCGAAACACGATATGATATAGCAATTTATCGCGTTGACCTGTCAAAGATTCATGGATTGTTGACAGTTCAAATCGTGTTTTGGTGGTCGCGCAAATGGCGCGTGTCAGCGCGCAGGTAAAACAGGGTGGAACAAAATAACAATAATCGTCAACTTTCACAGAACAACAGCATTCGAATCAAGAACACGACGACGTTTAAATATAAAATCGTCTGTATGTGAGTCCGCCATATTGTCCAGCGTAAGCCTGCAAGCGTCACGGCAATCATGGGGCGGATTACTCACACAATAGACCGCTTGTTGCTGCGCGGCTGCAAGGAACTTTCAACCTTATCACCGAGAGTCAGAGCACTATTCGGCGTTGGCGGGCAACAAGGCACGTAGTTCCCGCTACATTTCTGAGCCTTTGGCTCATCTTTGACATTGCACATCGAGCGACTCGCAAGGAGGATCAGTCACTTTGAGGAGTTGTTGACGTCGTCTAGCTAAAGGCCAGCGTACACCGTGGACCCCAGAACAAAGCGTTTTATCGAAATACATACTTTAAATTAGGGAATACTAGAAATCCTATTGGGAAGGAGGTCGCTAGCGCAGTGGCATAGCGCACTTGGCCTGTGATTGCGTAAACTAAGCAATGTTCGCTAAAGCCGGTCATTGGATAGGTGACCAAAAATTTACTATCTCGAGTTCCTCCGTGCTTCGGAAAGCACGATATGGCCTTGGTCCCGACTGCATCTGGAGTCGTTAATACCCACCAACCTGCACTGGCCCAGCGTGGTGGGTTAGGTCCAAATCTCCCTATATTCTTCCATTCATATGGAAGGCCCGTGCCCCAGCAGCGGGGACATTAAATGATTAGTGATGATGATGATATGAAAACATTTTTGGCGCCATATGTGACTGTATATTGGGACAATTGCCATAACCCGTCACGCTGGCCCAGTGCGGAATGGTTGGTATTATCGACTGCAGATGTCTTCCGGAGCACGAAAGAACTCGAGATATTAATTTTTGGTTACCTATTGAATGACCAGGCCAGTTGTTGCTTAGTTTATGCAATAACGCAATCCGCGTTAAGACAATCGAGCTCCACTATTAAGATAAGAAAGACAGAGGACTGTCTGTCCTTTGCTCACCTTCAAAAATAAAACTGTGTACAAAATAAGGCTAGGTATCTCGCTTACCTGTAGTTACGCACGGAATTCGGGCGCTCTCAGCATCACTAAAAGGTCCAGGGGAAAAATCCATATCGTTGAACAGTCAAAGTATTCAATTAACAACAGGGGAATTTCGCTTAGCAAAAACCTTGGGAACGCAATCACGGCACATTTCGCGTTCACGTTACGCCACATTGATCTAAAATTACATTTCAACCCATATGTACTAATTAATAAAACTGCTTTGTTGCAAATACGACTTTGTCGGGCGCTATCAGTGCTGAGTTTTCTTTAACAGCCTATTCTGCCCTCGTAGGAAAAAACGCGATATCTGAACAAAGGTAACATACGAATTATTTTTTATTTATTTATTTTAATCTTTATTGCACAATGTCAATGCCGTGGTATGACAAGAGAGCAAAATACAATAGTCACCACTCCCCTCTCTCCCGAGGGTGTCGTACAAGGCGACTAAAGGGTAAGACAGCCTAGCAATATACCTACTGACATTTAAATGCCCGATAAATGGCAATAGGCTCGCTACGTTTTATATGGGACATAACATGACTGGCGAAACATGTGTGTTCATTCAAATAATGAAAATTACCACATCATCATCATCATCACCAGCCCTTTAACTTAACTGCTGGGGCACAGGCCTTCCCTATGGATGGAAGTATATAGGAAAATTGGGCCACAACTAACTACTAAACTTCAATAAACATGCTACGCAAAATATACACATAAATAAAAATTAGATAAAGATGTCAGTATACAGAACTAAGATAGAAATCATGATGAGCGAATCTCTTTCATTCCAGCAGATTAGGCGCTACGGATTTTCAAGGGCAGATTATTTCGCAGATTTCGAGACAAAAGTTTAGTACCTAATGTTTAGGAACTTCAAGAGTAGTATAGCCGAAAATTACGAGAGTTTTTAGTGAATTCATTGAATACGTCTAAGTTGCTTCGTAATTTTAGATAAAACTTGTATACTTACGCAATAATAGTAAGTGAACTTTCTATGTTTTTTAATAAATTATTGACTGAACTATGCAAAGAAAATTCTAGTAAAAAAAATTAGTTAATTAATTTATCGGGCACGAAACTCGCAGTACATTGCAGCATCGCAGTTTTATCCTTACTCGCCTTGTACGACACCCGCGGGAGAGGTGGGGGTGGTGACAATTGTATTCTACCCTGCCGTCACCACACGACTTACTCTAATATTTAAAATATTTTCGTGGCAATATTGCGGTTGAGAATGGTCGTTGGTTCAGGGCCGCAGCGCTTAGAATCTCCAAGTGGTCCTTATCGACGACAGCTAATGGCTGACGGTCCAAACGAACTATTAGGTCAAGTATTTGTTAACACCGAACTGTCTTCTGTTATCCACTTTTGTTTTGAGGTGTGTATGAAGGTGATGGATGTGAATGAGGAGATGACGAGTGACAGAGGAGAATGGAAAAAGAGGACATACTACGCTGACCCCAAATAGGATGGGATAAGGGCAGGGCGATAATGATGATGACGATTGTTAACACTGAACTGTCTTCTGTCATCAACTTTTGTCCTATGCTCATAGCTCAGGAGCGATGTGAGCGAGCAAAGCACTCTAAAGCTTACGATGAGAAATCGTGTGCTTGAACTTACGTTGTTAAAGCACACGATGAGAATGAAAGCCAGCTTTACTCTATACTCAAAAGCTGGCTTTCTTTCTTCTTATCATCCTCTTCCTGCCTTGAAAGAGCCATGTCGAGAGACCGATGAACTCTCAGTGGTTTCCCAACCACTCTCTCCGTGCATCGGTCTCTCATTCTGACAACATTCCAATCCATACTGCTCCAGGTTTTGGCTCAGGTTTCACAGCCGCCTGCCTGCCTAAAGCCAAATATCACACCTAAAGTTAATCGTTGAATTAAAATTTCATGATGCATGTATACAAAATGTTCAAAAAATTATAGTCTAGGCTATATACCACTCGGTCAACGAAGACGTTGATTGACCGAATGGTATTGGTACAGGCAATCTATTTTTTTTTTGTAATATTTTTCAAATTCATGTTGAAATAAAAATCAAAATAGTGATGCATGGCATAGCTCGTATTCCATTCCGTTTGGACTACAAACATTCTCGCTCACCTGCCGTATATTAGAAGGGTAACAGATAGCACATCCCATTTCAACTTTAATAAAACAACTTGGATCGCACTTGCCGGGAAACGTGGCGACGCGAACTAAATTTTGCGACAGACGCCTCGCAAAGTTCGCAGTTCGATGATAAACAAGGCCTTGGGCGTTTTTCCACTCACCGGTCCGGCTGCCGGGGAAGCAGAAATGTATGAAATACATTGCCATGTACCGGCGCCGGCAACGACACGGTACTGACTCCCACCGGTGCCGTCGCCGGCCGGTAAAATTGCATGTGTATTGTGTATGGATTGTAGCCGTGTGCGTGTGCGTCTGTCCCCAATAACAAGCGTAAACCGGCTTCGACACCGGCCGCTGCCGGCGCAGTGGCAAAACGAATCCCCGGCACTGGTGCCGGTGCCGGACGCCGGTGCCGGTGCCGTACCGTTGAGTGAAAAACGCCCATTCCGGGAAACGGGACAGTCCAATTCCGTAATAGCATACTTCCGCCGCCGGATCGCAAACACGGTCGAATAAATACGGGATTTCGGAAAATAAATTAGGAATTGAGGAGAACAACACTATTGACTCCGCTCGCTCGTCAATTGTTATGATTTCGTTTATGGTGCTTCTACACGGTGCATGTGGCTGGCGCATGTTGAAGCGCGGGTTATATTATTATTTATTTTATATATTTATTATGTATAGTGTAAACGATTCCAGCGACTCGCGGATGACGGTCGCGGTCAGAAAATGTTGAAATTAGATTCTATAGCATTTTTTTTTCACTAAACTCAAAAATGCCATGTCAAGTTACTTATTACTTTTTAAAAGTTATTATGCCAAAATGACACACCGAGAATAACAAAGAGAATTGTCAGAGGTTAATGATGATGAAACTCATTTCTTTATTTGTTGAAATGACATTTTATTAAAAGATATTGTTTGAACGTCATTTGGACAAGAGCAAAATTTTACGAAAGAAGGTTTTCTAATATCAAACCTTGATAGTAGTCAGTCCATCTCCAAGAACGATTGATTGTGAGATCATTAGAAAAAGATAATCTATTGTCAATCAAATTATTATGCAATAGGCATTTAGAACTTGTGACCAAAATGTATGCATGCAATTGTGATCCTGGTGGTGGAGGTGGTAAACATTTTCTGTCCCCGACTGTACCTGTTCAAGTAACATGCGCAAGTAGCCAGCGCGTGCATCACATCGCGCGGGTTACTTCCGCAGACATGCTGACAGCTGAAACGAACAAGACCCATACTTATAGTACTCACGCGGGCAACATGCAAGTAGCCCGCGCCTTGTTTTATGCACTGATCAACTAACTTGAGCATACTGCTTTCGCAAGTAACTCGAGCCTTTACTTGCTCCAGC
Organism: Cataclysta lemnata; assembly: GCA_963931975.1. Lineage (NCBI taxonomy): Eukaryota > Metazoa > Arthropoda > Insecta > Lepidoptera > Crambidae > Cataclysta > Cataclysta lemnata. The sequence continues at coordinate 15,250,796 of OZ008342.1, forward strand.
TACTTGCGCCGTGTAGAAGCACCATTATTGCCAGATACATGTGTACTTTGAGAGAGTTCGTCTAAAGTTGTCATTAGTATGTTGTCGCAAGGAAATTGCCTCATTTTTCGAATGCCATCTTGATTTTTACTAAAAGCCTTCTTCCGTCTCTGCTGATCCGAAATCGGTAGAGGGGGATCGATGACTGTGTATTTATTTATTTTTGCTGTGTTGTTGATGCCAAATTGCCGACAGTATTCGTTGTGTCTACCCGTCACTGTCACTCATTTGGCATAACGGCAATGTGAGAGAGACAGCTAGACATGATTATCCTTAGTAACCCCCGTTTGTATGAAAGCGGATGACACTAACCAGACTTAAGTTATCAGGAACCTTCAAGAGCGTACAACACAACTATAGATGATCGAGAGGCTACTTTTTAGGGTTCCGTACTGAAAGGCTAAAACGCGACCCTATTACTAAGACTCCGCTCTCCGTCCGTCCGTCCATCTGCCACCAGGCTGCATCTCATGAACCGAGATAGTGGACAGTTGTTGGTGACAGCAAAGTAGAATACAATAAAGTCACCAAAGTAGAATAAAAGTCACCACCCCAAATCTCTCCCGTGGGTGTCGTACAAGGCGACTAAGAATAAATCAGTGACGAGGAATGGACAGCAGCGTTCCTCTTATACCACCTAGCAATGTACTGCGACTTTTGTGTGCGATAAATGGCAATAGGCTCGCCACCTATTACATGGGACCTAACATAATTAGCGAAACGTGGGTGCTGTTCACCTCTGCCTAGCCCTTCGGGGATATAGGCGTGATTTATGTATGTATGGTACGGAACCCTTCATGCGGGAGTCCGACTCGCACTTAGCCGGTATTCTACAATGTGTATGACTGCTTGAACATTCGATACCTTTCCTTCACAAAGCAACTCGAGAATTACCTATCTCGAGTTGCATAGAATGTATTTGACACTTGACATATTAATGTCAAGTGTCAAATACATTCTGTTTGGATAATTGATTTGATTCCGCATTCCCGCAGATCAGAATACGGCGAGAGGGTAAACCACCAGTCTACTAAATTAGACGGCCTGTTTATGCACATATATTGGGTACATCATGTGGTTGATAGAATTATATAAAAAGTGTAATGGCTAGATTAGGTTTATTATTAGGTTACACACAATTTATAGAAGAGGAAATCCGGGCAAATCCGACAATCCAGTAATGCAAGGATTAGACAGTCAATAAATGTGTAAAGGGAATTTGCAACTTTATTGACGATATTGACGAAAATCGGGATTTTTCTGTGATGCTTTAAGATTAAAGACCTATTTATCACGATATTGGATGGCGATATTTATTAACTGTCTAATCCTTGCCTAAGTGCTTATACTGACCTATGCCCATTTATTTCGAACTCTCTTTCTGGTAGTTATAATTATTAAATTTGATAACCTTTGTATCCTATGTCTCTTATAAATATTTCTAGTCAGATAAATATAGTAAATAAGTATTTAACTGTAGAAACCCTATTCGGCATGGTAACGATACATACGAATGATACGAACAATAGAAAAATCTATTTCAATTGTTACCAGGAACTTTTGAGCGATATTCCAACTCCTAGATTCGACTCAAATAATCTTGATTTATCTAAGACCAAAGTGAAGGAATTACGATCAAGAGTTCATTGAAGTTGAATAATCGCCTGGTATTCGATTTGTTAAAACTTGTTAAACTCCTGATCATAGGTAGCGTTCACAATATCCGACATTATTGGTGCCACGGAGCGGATTGAAGCTGTGGTGAAATCACTGTGGCTAAGAAATGTTATACCAAAACGTACGTACTATACGTTGAATTAACTTGCCTCTGTCTTCACTACTTCGAATACAATTGTCACCACTCTACATCTGTCCCTTGTGGGTGTAAAGCGATGCGTAAAGGGCAGCACTATTCCTCTTATACCACCTAGCAGTATACTGTAATTTGTGTGCCCGATAGATGGCAATAGGCTCGCCACCAATTACATGGGACATAGCTTACGAACTTAACTGGCGAAAAGTGGGTGTTTAATTTATCGCTGCCTACCCCTTCAGGGATACATGAGTAATCTATGTTTGTATGTGTACATACATACATAGATTACTCATGATTACTCATACATACATAATTTATAGAAATTATTGCGAAAATTATAACTACGCAAGCGATATCGTTGATAATATGACAGAGAACTAAAGTATAGTTGAAAGAAGTAAATCTAGAATAGGTCTTGTCCTAGCTGTAAAGAATTCAACGAATTTTCCTCACAATTCCCGTCACTCATTAAATGTTATCCGAGCTACCATTGTGGATACGGCATTAGGCCAGCTAGAGGCTTTGTTCAGCCATCATCTGTTTAGTTATAATGGAAAAAGTTGATACCTTGTTAGTCCTCATAATATTTTCCGTTTGCACTGTTTAATAGTTATTTGTTCTGCGTGAGTGCAAAGTTGTTTTTTAACCGCGTGCTCAATTTTGATGACCGAGCTAGCGGAGGATTCTAAAATTTAAGAATCACGAGCGTAGCGAGTGATTAAAAAATTAGAATCCTGAGCGACAGCGAGGGACTCAAAAGAGCACAAGATATCAAAAATCTTTGCACTCGAGTGCAACACGTAACTTTTCATCCCCCCCAACGAGAAAATTGCAAAATACAATAAACATCTGGCATGCGAACTTAATCATGTCAAGCAAGTACTGCGGAAAAACAAATTGCAAGTACCACGGCCCCGTCGCAGAAGTCGAGTGAAGCCCGTCACAGTCGAACGTCAGCCTGCAATATTGCCATACTTGAAAGGTGTCACTGACAAAATTGGAAACATCTTGAAGCGTGCTTCAATCAAAACCTACTTCAAGCCGCTGAAGAAGATCAACCAATTCCTAAGACCTGTAAAGTGTCACATCCCACTTCAAGATGCATGAATTTACAAGTTAGATTGTGACTGTGGTCTCTCATACATAGGTGAAACAAAACGTAGTGTAGGCACCCGGGTGAAAGAACATATAGCTGATGTCAAACACAAGCGCGAAACAAAGTCTGCAGTATGTGAACATGCCTTCGACGGACCCAGCCATTACATAAGATTTGACAAGCCACAAATTCTTGCAAAATAGAAACGTTACATACCTAGAATGATAAGAGAAGCTATTGAAATAAAGAAATACCCTAATTTCAATAGAGACAATGGCTGGAATATACCACCTGCTTGGGACCCGATCATCAGGATAATTAAATCCCAACACCGTCCTCATACTGCCAAATCCATAGACACAGTGAGCTCCGTCTGCTTAAATCGGACCACATAAATATTAAATAATTTGATGGTAGTTAATTATAACTACGATGAAGACACCTGTCATCTTTAGTCACCCGTGACCACGGCCGCTGTAAAGTGATCGAAACGTCGGGATAAATAATAATGCCAAACATCTAAATATACGCGAGTCTAATCCGTAAAAGTTGTTTTATTTCAAATACAAAAAAAATACAATCACAACAGTTTCTGTTCTGCACACAGAAACACCCAGAACATCCAGTCAGACACATCCACAGCACACATCCATCCACCCAGACACACCCACAGCATACACCCAGACACAACCACAACATCCACCCATCCACCCAGAAACACCCACAACATTCACACCCGCAAAACACCCATCCACTCAGACACACCCAAAAACACCTATTCACCCAGAAACACCCATTCACCCCAGAAACACCCACAAAACACCCATTCACCCAGAAACACCCACAAAATACCTATTCACCCAGACACACCCTCAACATCCATTCAGACACCCACAACATCCTCCCAGTCACACCCACAATACTCACCCATCCATTCAGACACACCCACAAAATACACATTCACCCAGACACACCCACAAAACACCCATTCCCTAGACACACCTCCAACACCCACCCATCCACCCAGCCACACCCGCAACATTCATCCAGACACACCTGTAAGTACCTAATAAAAATTACCGTCCCTAATGGAGTTCCGAGACGGTAATCAGCTTGAGTCAAGCGTGTTCCGTTGCTAGCGTAAACAAATCAAACAGACCTAGAAAGCTTTTAAATGCTTGACTCAAGCATCAAGCAAGCGTTGTAGACGATCAAAATGTTTAAAGCAAGATTAACGCTAAGCTGATTGACCGTCACGGAACTCCTAGGTTTTAACAAGTTTTTGACGTGAAAAGAAAATGGCGCGCGCAAAGCAAATTACAAAAAAAGTACACCAAGAAAGTTCCGAGTCTGAGTTTTTAACAAAATAAAATAGGTTGCATGATAATTTCGGCACCATGGAGGTAGAAATAAATAGGTATAATGATGTTTTTCACTTCTCATGCTCTGAAAGTGCTTATTTGTGCAGGATATAGGCTGCACAAAATCGAATTTTGTGCTCTAGAGCATTAACGTATATACTCATAAATGTGTCTATATTAAGGCAAAGAAAATGAGCCATGCAGCCAAACACAATAAGAAATTCAGAGATAGAATTTGTTATTTTTTAATATTTACTTAAATTTATTTGCCTAATGTGTTTTTAAGACATAAAAGATATTAAAATTATTAATTCAAGTAGGTGCAGTAGGTTATTAAATTAATTTAAGAAAATTATAATGGATAATGAAATATGATGATAATGGAAAATCTACTATTAAATTCACAAACTCATTGCACACGATATGTTCTAAATTCAAATTTACTTTATCCAGATATTATTTACTTTATCTAGAGGATAAAAACGGCCTTTGCACTCAGATATCAAAGAGCAAAAACGCTTTTTCCGAGATGGTGGGATGAAATAGTAGATTTTACATCAAGTGCACAAAACGAACCATTTTTGTCCGAGACTTTTAGCAGCCCGAGCCGAAGGCGAGGGCTGATAGTAATGTCGAGGATAAAAATCGTTTTATGGACGAGTTAGAAACTCTGCTTTTCACTTCGATTGCGAGGAAATAAAACAGTAGTTCATCATAACATTTCTTAAAATTCAAACTAAAATTGGTACAGTTTTGAATACTGAAGGAAGTTGTTTTTCCCATTGATATTAAGCTTGGGCTGCAGACCTATACAGCCAAGTATTAAATTTTCTTAAATTAATTTAATAACCTACTTGAATTAAAATTTTAATATCTTTTATGTCTTAAAAACACATTAGGCAAATAAATTTAAGTAAATATTAAAAAATAACAAATTCTATCTCTGAATTTCTTATTGTGTTTGGCTGCATGGCTCTTTTTCTTTGACTTAATATAGACACAATTATGAGTACATACGTTAATGCTCTAGAGCACAAAATTCGATTTTGTGCAGCCTATATCCTGCACAAATAAGCACTTTGAGAGCATGAGAAGTGAAAAGGTGCTTTGTTTTTCATTTTCACATTTATAAATTATACACATTAATATATTAACTAACCTTTCACGTTATTTTATCAACTTCAAAATCTCACATTCGGCAATAAGTGAACTCAAGTTAGTAACCAGTGGCTTTAACAAGCTATGACGAGTTTTCAGATTTATAAAATACGTGTTAAAGTCAAAACTACTGACCGGTACAAACCACTTTTGACTGATTTCAGGCAAAAGTGGTTTTGACCCGCAAAAGCACCAATCAACATTCATTACCGTTTTTATTTGACACTAAAACCAGCCTTTAGATAATATTAAAAAAATATTAAAATCGTTGCCTATTTGGGTTTTGTGCAAGAAGTTGACGTTTCATTAGCGTTTAAAAAAAACATTAAAATTTAAAATCTGTTTGTGCAACCGGCTGTAGAGCCTTAAAATTGTCGCTAATTTGAGTTTTGTGCATTATGTTGACGTTTCATTACAGTTTAAAGAAAACATTATAATTTAAAATCTGTTTTCATCCCACCATCTCGGAAAAAGCGTTTTTGCTCTTCGATATCTGAGTGCAAAAGCCGTTTTTATCCTCTAGAGGTTAAAGTAAATTTGAATTTAGAACATCGTGTGCAATGAGTTTGTGAATTCAAAACATCACATTTCTACCTCCATGGTGCCCAAATTGTCATGCAACCTATTTTAATTTGTTAAAAACTCAGACTCGGAACCTTCTTGGTGCAATTTTTTTTGTAATTTGCTTTGCGCGCGCCATTTTCTTTTCACGTCACAAATTTGTTAAAACCTAGGAGTTCCGTGACGGTCAATCAGCTTGGCGCCAATCTTGCTTTAAACATTTTGATCGTCTACAACGCTTGCTGGATGCTTGAGTCAAGCATTTAAAAGCTATTTAGGTCTGTTTGATTTGTTTACGCTTGCAACGGAACAAAAACATACAGAAAATCAACGTGCTTGACTCAAGCTGATTGACCGTCTCGGAACTCCATTAGGGACGGTAATTTTTATTAGGGACTTACAGGTGTGTCTGGATGAATGTTGCGGGTGTGGCTGGGTGGATGGGTGACTGTTGGAGGTGTGTCTGGGTGAATGGGTGTTTTGTGGGTGTGTCTAGGTGAATGGGTGTTTTGTTGGTGTGTCTGGGTGAATGGGTTTTTGTGGGTGTGTCTGAATGGATGGGTGAGTATTGTGGGTTTTTCTGGGTGATTGGGTTTTTTTGGGTGTGATTAGGTGTTTTGTGGGAGTTTCTGGGTGATTGAGTGTTTTGTGGGTGTTTCTGGGTGGTTGAGTGTTTTTTGGGTGTGATTGGGTGTTTTGTAGGTGTTTCTGGGTGAATGGGTGTTTCTGGGTGAATGAGTGTTTCTGGGTGAATGGGTGTTTCTGGGTGAATGGGTGTTTCTGGGTGAATGGGTGTTTTGGGGATGTTTCTGGGTGAATGGGTGTTTTGTGGGTGTTTCTGGGTGAATGAGTGGTTTGTGTGTGTTTCTGGGTGAATGGGTGTTTTTTGGGTGTTTCTAGGTAAATGGGTGTTTTGTGGGTGTTTCTGGGTGAATGGGTGTTTTTTGGGTGTTTCTAGGTAAATGGGTGTTTTGTGGGTGTTTCTGGGTGAATGGGTGTTTTGTTGGTGTGTCTGGGTGAATGGGTTTTTGTGGGTGGTCTGAATGGATGGGTGAGTATTTTGGGTATTTCTGGGTGATTGGGTTTTTTTGGGTGTGATTAGGTGTTTTGTGGGAGTTTCTGGGTGATTGAGTGTTTTGTGGGTGTTTCTGGGTGGTTGAGTGTTTTTTGGGTGTGATTGGGTGTTTTGTAGGTGTTTCTGCGTGAATGGGTGTTTTGTGGGTGTTTCTGGGTGAATGGGTGTTTCTGGGTGAATGGGTGTTTTGGGGGTGTTTCTGGGTGAATGGGTGTTTTGTGGGTGTTTCTGGGTGAATGAGTGTTTTGTGTGTGTTTCTGGGTGTTTTTTGGGTGTTTCTAGGTAAATGGGTGTTTTGTGGGTGTTTCTGGGTGAATGGGTGTTTTTTGGGTGTTTCTAGGTAAATGGGTGTTTTGTGGGTGTTTCTGGGTGAATGGGTGTTTTGTGGGTTTTTCTGCGTGAATGGGTGTTTTGTGGGTGTTTCTTGGCGAATGGGTGTTTTTTGGGTGTGTCTGAGTGGATGGGTGTGAATGTTGTGGGTGTTTCTGGGTGGGTGTTGAGAGTGTGTTTGGGTTAATGGGAGGGTGTTGTGGAAGTTTCTGGGTGAAAACAGAAACTGTTGTGATTGTATTTTTTTTTTTGTATTTTGCATTTTGCTTGTGTTGCACTAGAGTGCAAAGATTTTTCACCTTGTGCTCTTTTAATTCCCTCGCTATCGCTCAGGATTCTAATTTTTGAATCACTCGCTACGCTTGTGATTCAATTTTAGAATCCTTCGCTAGCTCGGTCATCAAAATTGAGCACGCGGTTAAAAAACAACTTTGCACTCACGTACAACAAATAACTATTGTGCAACCGGCTGTTACTCTTTTTTTTATCTAAATGCAGATTACCAGTCTTATCTAAACCAGGGCATGGATCGCGAGGCGGCCGGCTGGAAAACCTAAGCCAAAACCCTGAGCTTTGAGTATGCTGTTGTTGGTGGTTTGCCCTCCACCATTCGAGTGTCCCACGGTGTTTATTGGTTTACTACACCGGAAAATCTTCCAAAGTCGACTTTTACGACACAAATTCTACGTTATTATTTCGCTCCCATGCCAGCATGGAAGTTACTGTGTGACTGTAAACACAAAGTCGCCATTGGTCCATTAGAAGTTAAGTTTCCCGGCGGGCCCAAGTATCTGGTGCAACTCAATGCAATTTTAAGTTCAGTCTCCGAAGGCGAATAGTTTAAAGCTTGCTGCTATTTAATTCTGTTGCAAATTACTTTTATTTTTGTTCTTATATTTGTATTTAATTTAAGATGTTTTTCCAGTAGGTAATTAGAATTCGGACCGCAAGGGCAAATAAATAGTTAATTGATTTCCCAAGATACAGGCATTGCCTAGTTTCGACCTCTTAGACCTCTGTTAATAATTGTACTGACATAATTCTGCCTATGCACATTTCAATACATATATTTTCAAAAAGTGTAATGCAATAAACATATTATATTATTATTAATTCATGTTTATAACCGAAAACCTATTATTTATAATTATTGAAGTTCCTCCGTTCTTCGGAGTACACGTTAAGCCCCTGCTACGGCTGCAGTTGTTAGCACCATCCTCCCTGGGCCTTCGCACGCACCAATCCAGGGCCAGTATGGCGGACAAAGGCCTGTGTTCTTCCGTCTATAGGGAAAGCCTACAGGTACAAATTCAAATTCAAATTGTTTATTGCTTGTCACATTACATTAAATACATACGGTGGATGGTATAACATAGGTATACATAGGTAGACGACACTAATTCTAATGTGGAGAATAGAACTTTTAGTTTATTTAATTTTCTGTTATTTCGTTTTACGTTATTTAAGGTACAATAAAAATGTGGATGTTTCCTTATAAATTTACATGCTTCCAATATATGAATATATGTAAGGGTAAGTATTTTTTGTGCGGTGAAATGGGTTCTACACGATTCCATATGGTCTACATTGGTCAAAATTCTGACACTTCTTTTGCAAAATAAAGAGTTTGTTAACATGGCACGAGTTTCCCCACAGAACAATTCCATACGTTAGTCTGGAGTGCGCGTAAGCGTAGTATGCCGTAAGGGCAGTTTTAAAATCTGTTACTCTTTTAAGATGTTGTAAGGCATAAATAAAGGAAGACATTTTATGTAATAATATTTGGATGTGATGTTTCCAGTTTAAATGGGTATCTAAGTCAATGCCTAACAAAGTAGCAGTATCAACAGTTTCCTGTTTTACATTTTTAAAGGTATATGAAATTTGAAAGCTAGTTTTTTGGTACGGCTTAAATTGAATGATTTTAGTTTTGTTAAGGTTAAGTTGCAGATTATGTATATCTAGCCAATTTAATATCTTTTCTAATGTGTTATTTAATTTAGTTTCTAATTCTTTATTGTTTGAGCAGGGAATCAAAATGGAGATATCATCATGCCTGCCCCTTTAGGGATATAGGCGTGATTTATGTATGTATGTACAAGCCAGTGTTCCCTTCTACCAAATCTCATGACCAAGGACGTGTGTAGGCCACTGAATCACAATTAACAATATTTCAAAAATATAAACCCCCTAAATTCCATTTCTTTATTTTCCTATCCTCGATCATTTGTTTTCCCACCAAAATGTAACAATTGTTTTTGGTCGGTTGTCGTAACGAAAATAAAACTTAAACTTTCCGTCTTGGAATAGAAATATTGCATTTCAGAACTGCAGTTCGGAACATACCACCGATGAAACGATAAAAGGAGTTATATTACTAACAGCTTCTAGAACTTTTGACAGGAAGGCACTTACCAGACATATTGAATGTCCATTTTATTCAATAAAGAAAGTATCTCAAATCTGAACTGTATTTGAAAGGGATCCCGTGTGTCGCGACGCTCGTTTATAGCCAAAACAATGAGTACGTCTAGTCTGGCCAAGGTTTTGAGTGGCCACTCGTCCCCATACGTAGTGCTGCCTAAGATTCCATTGTTAAATATCGATAGCGCTTCAGTTCTAATGCAATTGTATGTACCCTTAATTATTTTGACGTTCTGACAATTTATTGGGATGTGAGTGATATTATTCATTTGAAACATAGCTGATAATTATAAATTTTGCATACTATCATTATATGGCTGAATAAGTTGAACTTTATGTTATATGATCATCTTCCGTGTACCTTGTTCTTGTGCAAAATAAACAAGTTCATTTTATTTCATTTCATTTCTGAATTGTAGTTTATGTCGTCATTTCTTTACTAACGCTGACAATCATTTATGTATTCAGTCACGTCTCAGTTGCGCGTGTGAAAATTGATCTAATTTTTAAATATTTACCTCACTTGTTGTGCCGACTCCGTCTAGAGCGGGATAAGGGCAGGATGAAGAAGGAAATTTTATTTTACATTACTTTACTCCTTTTTTCTGTAAAATTCCGTCATCTATCTACTTGCTATCTACTACCATACGACACGCTATGAGAACTATTTTGACAGCTGTCATTCTATCCTCATAGTCTAGTCATATTTTGACAGGTATAGTATGGGGATGACAATTGTCAAAACGTAGATTATAGCGTGCCGTTAGTATAGCTGCTCTCGCGTCTGTATGCCCTATTTACCATAACATAGGTTGGCATCATTTGCTTGCCCATACGCAGAAAACTATATCAGATAATATATCTAGACGCGGAAGGGAAAAGCACTTAAGTCAAATCTTATTATCAATAAAAATTTTGCAGGGCAAGGTGCAAAAACATGCCCACTGTGACTTAGTCAAATTTTGACCAAAAATTGACTTAGTTTTTTTGGGCGCCGCGTCTAGATATTTTCCTGTAATTTTTTTTCTATCATTTATAAAATCTTCAATTAAATTTATTTAATTCCGAGTGGAAAGATATAGATTCATCGATAGTATTATTTACAGCATCACTATTGTTTTAAACTAGTCGCTATAAAAGGAAAATTTTACTTCACATTCGTCTACGAATGAGACGTAGAGATGTGGACAAAGCTGTTCACTCGTACTTTTAATGCTCTTAACTTTTTCCGCTACAGATGTTAGACATAAGATTTATTTTTATTTTGTTTTTATGAACTTCTGGTTAGTAAAAATGTATTTCTTCTTCTATTTATAATGATAATGAAAAGGCTAATGTTTATGCATTTATAATCATAAAAGATAACATTGTTTTTACATTGCAGGCCTTTGGTGACGACTGAGGAGAATATAAATCTTCTTATCATCAAGTGCCATACAAGGCGACTAAAGGTTAATACAGTGATGAGGAATAGGCAACATCGTTCCTCTTATACCAACTATACCAGGAGACTTTTTGGTCACTGCAAAAAATTTTGGAATTCGTTCAGACCATCAAACTGAACAAATTTTACCATGGGAGCAACCCCAAATTCACGAAAAAATATCAGCTATTTCATACAAAATGATAATACCTACTTGACCCAAATGTATGAAACAGCTGTTTTTTTTTTCGTGAATTTGGAGTTGCTCCCGTAGTGAAATTTGTTCAGTTTGATGGTCTGAACGAATTCCAAAAATTTTTGAAGTGACCAAAAAGTCTCCAGTGGCTGTACCATGAAGTATTAGTGCGATCCAAACGCGGGTGACAAAACGGGACGCCTCTCTATTGGCTCATAGCGTTGTCTCACTAACAATGGAAATTGAGACGCGTTTAGAGTTGGTGGTAAGGCCCCTGGTATATCAATGTACTGCGGATTGCGTGCCCGATTGATGGCAATATGCTTGCCATCTATTACATAGGACGTAACATATTTGGCGAAACGTGGGTGTTAATTAAGCTCTCCCCACGTGCCCACATAGATGCTATGTTATATAGACGTAATTTATCTATGAAAAACGATTTAAAAATGTTTGTAAATATACAAATAATGTAATGTAATATGTTGCAGCAACAATATGTGGCACCAACCCAACGGTACCTGCACATCGTCAATGGACATCAAAGTTTCAGTCATATTCGCAGCCATTCTATAAAGAGTAGATGAAACAAACAGTGTAGGGTTGTCACATTACCAACCTGGGATGTAAACAATAGTTTACATAAAAATATATCACCAAGAATATCCCGCTTCTTATATCAGCAAGTCAGACCATAAGAAACTGTAAAATATTTTCAATCGATTGGCAGCCATAGCCGGCTGGACATAAAGCACAAAATCAAATGAGGAAATTTTGCGAAATTATAAATTATGTGCGTCTTCCGCATTTTTCAAAATTTCTCTGGCATCTTTTTCGTTGTAAATATGCGTAAATTAACATTAATATTTGACATGCGAACGCCACAGCCCTACAATGCTAGTAGATACTGTGCGAAATCGTAAAGTTTATTTATAACTGAGTTCTACAATAATAATAGTCATAACGTAAGCGTAACTCTTGAAATACGGCACGAAATAAAATTATACGGTAACCACGATAAACGTAAATCATGCGAATCCTTCAAATGCTCATCCAAATGTATATTTTGCATGTATACCTCCTATACGTGCGTTGTCGTTCAAAGTTTAGCCTCTACCCTTTTACGACCCTTAAAAATTTTAACCCACTAACAAAGCGGCCCAAAACTTAAATCAATTTTGGTATCCCTTAAACTATTTTTAATAAGCCGCCTTTTGATCCAAAGTTTTAATAATAATATAGCTATTTGGCATAACACTTTATATATCTTTATAAGCTCTTTATGATGGTTAGCATAAACTCTGATTGAAGTACATTATTCTACATCCAGTCTCCGTCTCTGTATCCGTTCAAAGTGAAGGCCAATGTCGCCATCAGTAGGGGAATGATTATTCTGATGATGATAAAGAAAAACTGATATTTTAACACCCCTTCTAGTTACTAGTGATGGCCGAATGAAAATCAATAATTTGATACCTAATGCTTGTCAGATAAACAATTTATAGGAAAATATTTTATTCCAAAAGCATTTTATTAACAAATATTTAGCCATCCCCAAAAATAAAGGTGTTACGTAGATAGATAAATAAATGGCGCCTTTTCCCCCTAAAAGCTAAATCTTCGCTAGCTAATGTTAGATTGTAAAAGGGGGGCAAGCATTGATATTGACGTTAATAGCAGTTCTATCCCAAATAGTTCAACTCGTCTCTTTCCCTGTAGGCCTAGCACGGGCCGAGCACAAAAACTCTCTCCACCACTTGACAGTGTTTTGTCTCGGAATTTAGAGTGAGTTAGAGCGAGGGGAATATATTTTCTTTTTTCAGAGGAGATTTTATCCACGTCTCGTGCTGAGGCTGCTGTATAGTCCTCGTTATATTATTACTCTGGGGCCTGTTTCACAATCGACGGGTTGTTCTGAATAGCTTACTTGGCAGTTAAATTGACATAAATTTCATATAACAACTATCAAATGATCTGCCAAGTAAGCTATTGAGAACTTACAGGTCGATGGTGAAACAAGCCCTTGATCGCCTTGTACGACACCCTCGTAAGACCTAGGGATAGTAACAACAGTGTTCTGCCGTCACCACATCATACCATCATCATCCGCGAAGTTTTACAACCAACTAAGAGAAGTGTTGCCTAAAGCTCATGTAGAGGCTCCAGTTTCAGGATCTATAATTTTAGCTGGTATTATATTAAAGTTTAAAATAACCCTATATAAGGGAATAGACTGCACCGTATCACATGAGTAATGAAATTGGCAGAGGCAAAGCTACAAAACACAAGCACTGTGATGGTGACAACATTATAACATATACATAACAACAACAACACCAATCCTTAATGCTTAAAGTTTTGGCTTAGGTTTTACAGCCGGCCCCCTACAAACATAAATCACGCCTATATCCCCGAAGGGGTAGGCAGAGGTGAACTGGCACCCACGTTTCGCCAATTATTTTAGGTCCCATGTATGTGGTGGGTAGGCTATTGCCATTTATCGGGCAGAAAAGACGCAGTACTATTGCTAGGTGTTATAAGAGGAACGCTGCTGCCCATTCCCCATCACTGATTTATCCTTAGTCGCCTTGTACGACACCCACGGGAGAGATTTGGGGTGGTGACAAAATTTGTATTCCACTTTGCCGTCGCCACGGCGGCCCCCTGCCTGACACAAACCATTCGACTGCCCCAATGTGCTTATTGGTCTACAACAAGCAATCTCCCTTGGTCGACTTTTACGACATCCAAAGTCATAGGCACATCACTACAAAATATAGAAAATAATAAAGGTATATTTTTTGCCATTCAACTCTCCTTTGGCTCTTTAACCCTCTGGTCGTTTCTATACTCTATGCCCGTACACGCCGTCCAAGGGACACATTAAAAATTACAATCTGCAATTTTCGCAAAGCCGTTCCCAAACGCTGTAAAACACGTATTTTTAACAGCCACCACACATTTTTGCTGGAAAATTGTCGCTTGGCGAGCCATACCGGGATCTCTTACTGTACATTATGTGCTCACGATTCGTGTGTTAACACATCTGTATTTAAATTGTCAAAAATTTATCAAGTATCGCGCACAGTATCTCTTAAACTGTCATATCATATCTCTATATCATTTATACAGGATACCTGTTTGGTGGAAGACCCAGCCAGTTAGTACTACATACCTATCGCTCTTGCCCTTATCCCAATTATTTTCATTCGGTGATATGCAAACTAAACATAGCAATATGTTTGTATATAAGCACCGATTCATAATATTGCAAGGTGAAATCCATTTCGTTTTCGATACCACTACAAACAGGTATATATAAAAAAATAAAAGACAATCTGCGCGGGTAGCTACCGGGTTTGAAGTTAGAACAGATTAAAACGAGCACCGAAGAAAATACTCTATCTATGCCTGTTTGTGACATCCTCCAAGATACAACGCAAAGAATCCAATCAATGAAAGCTTTGCGGGCCTGGATTATATGTCACCTTTTAACTACATGCTTCACATTAGATTAAAAATGAAACTGTATGTATTTTTGTTTCTTATTCTTTATTCATTTTAATAAATTGGAATTGCGAACTGAGCCTTTTATTGGTGAATTAATAAACTCGTGCAGTTTATTGACAAAATTGACCTAACCTAAACAGGAACATGTGCTACTGTCTTTTACGAAAGCGACAAAAGGTTAAATAAAAGATTTGGCTTCCTCAGCAAAAAATCTTTCCAATTGTAACTAATTAGCAATTGACTGTCAAGTTCTGACCCAAATGGACTATTCGGGAGAGGAATGACACGCGTCACGAGCAGCTCAAGGCTCCAAATAAGTCTGAAGTTCGCTGGAGGCGCGGAAATCTCATTATAGTTACTTATTAGTTTATGTATTCTGAATTTTCAATGACCGATTTTTAACGGGAAACTCCGTCATGGAGGGAGAGTGCTTAGCAATATTCCGGTGATTTTAACACTTTTTATTTTTGTACGGCCAACGGCACTTCAGAGGGCCTATCCAAGTGGCTTATCTATTCGAACGCAAAGTAAAAGTAAAGTATGAAACTGACGTATTGATTTCTCTGATATACATCAGTTTTCTCATTCAGTATTCTATGCGTTTGATAGATTGGCTACTTGGGCTAGGGGATTAGGTTACCTAACCCCCGAATACAGAAATGCTACTCAAAATTTGAGCTCTCCAAAGTTAAGTGGACAATACTTGTCAGAATTTGTACGGATCACTTTTGACAATTTTGATTTCAATCAATTGTCAACTTTATACTTCGTGATTATGGCTGGTGATGATGATGATATAATGTTCAAATTAAATACAAAAAAATATCGTATCAGTAATAGAAGCAGTATTATACTTCCTCGAAAGGCGACCACAGATAGAATAGGCCGAGCAATCATGCAGATGGAGATATTGACGAAAATAAAAAGAAAAACCAAATAAAAACATAATTTAGAGCCGACGTGTGACACATGGAATTGAGATGTACGAAACGTAAAATGCGAGGCCGTGAAAAAACGAGATGTTTAGTATATTTGGCCAGAAAAATCGTCTCTAGGGAGAGTTAGTTATGTGTATGTGGACCGAAAGTAGGCTGTGTCAACAAACGATACAATATGAGACAAAAATTCATAGATACCTCTAAGAATCATCACCAATCTTTTAATGTCTCCACTGTTACGGCAAAGGCCTTCCCTATGGATGGAAGAATATAGGTAGAATAGGCCATAACCCACCACGCTGGCCTTGGGCAGATTGGTGGGTATTAACGAATGCAGATGCATCCGGGACCAACCAACGGCTTAATGTGCCTTTTGAAGCACGCAGGAACTCGAGATAATAAATTTTTGGTCACCAATCCAATGACCGGCCTTAGCTAACATAGCTTAGTTTACACAATCGCAATGAATATGAATGTTTGAATTGAAAACAATTTTGCCGTGTCAGCCGTGTGGTACTGACACGGCTAATACGGAATAGAGCGAATGTAGGATGGATGAAGTGGCGACAGGTCTCATCAACGATATGTGACTCACGGATGCCCCTTAAGCTTAAGGGGAAATCTATAAGACGGTCATTAGACCTGTTGTCGTATAAGAGCAGAGTGTTGGGCTATGAAGAAGACTTATGAAAGAAGAGTGCATGTGACAGAAATGCGTATGTCAAGATGGATGTTTGGTGTGACACGGAGAGATAAGATAAGGAATGAGTATATCAGGAGAAGTTTAAAGTAGCGCCAGTGACAGAGAGACTGCAGAGTAACAGACTTGGATGGTTTGGTCATGTTATGCGAAGAGATGTAAGCTATGTTGGCAGAAGAATGTTAGGCATGAACGTGGAAGGACGTAGAAGGAGAGGAACACCAAAGAACCATGATAGCGAGAGGAGTGAATGAGAAATTGGTGAAGGATCGATAGGAGTGGAAGAAGAAGACATGTTGTGCCGACCCCGCCTGGAGCGGGATAAGGGCAGGAAGAAGATTTAAATGACTTGACAAGATGTTTTTGCAGCTAGAGTGTAGATATATAAGACTCGTTATACCATCTCTCCATTGGCCAATAATCCAAATTCACAAATGAACACGTTCGTCGCAACGATTTACGTTTATTACACCGACGACGTCCAGTTTTCAGTTTTCACGACACAATCCGCTCCCCGGGAAGCAGTTAGTTGAACAAATTTAAACTTTGCTGCAGCTGAAATACGGCCTTTTATTGGCCTTCATAAATTTTGCGCGGTGACGGTGTCAAGTCCACACGGACCTCTTTACGGCACGGCGCATTTTTTTTGTCTATTTTGCGTTTAACCACAATTAAGATACGGTTGCTAATCCAATAGCAAATACTAAAAATATTTTCTAGTACAATCGGTTAGCCAGCCCTATGGGAAAAGCAATAGACAATTCTTAATTACCTGTAACGAAAACTAAAACACTTTCGTAAAGCTCAGAAAACCGAAAAGTCATGATCCAAACCTATATGATAAAAATATAGCGTTGATTCTCAATTCCATTATTCTAGACCACGAAGAATGCTACTATAAACGGTTTCATTTTGCAAATTCTTCCAGATCTTGTTGCTTTAACGCCGCTATTCTTCTCCAGGACAACGATAGATCACGTAAACTTGATACGAGCGACGCTCAGAATTAATCAGTATCTCCTTTCGAAAGGTTAAATCGTGTAGAAGGTGACAATAAAACGTAGAAACGGGACGTCAGCTCAAATTTTGTAGGCCCTCGGCGCGTTTTACGACATCTTTCTTTATCATAAAGCTCTTCAGGCTTCACAAGGTACCTACAACAGCATATCGGGGCCATCCACGTCTACATTTAGCGTCTTAATCCCCAGCTAGAAGCCACTTTCGGTTTTGATGCCACTGCTTTCTTGCTGTAGATTCTCCAAGACATTGGCCTCCATCGTAACCAACATAACTGTCGGATTACGATTATTTGTAAAACGTTTTTACAGCTATTTCTGAGAACGTGCTTGAGGTAATAGGGGGCGAAAGCCTTATGCGTGTTTTCTGCTTAAGCGCGAAATTTGGAAACGCTTTATAGCCATTGCGAATACGTGGAGCTGGCAATATTCATACTTTAATTGATTACTATGCGTCAGTGGTTCCTTGAAGGGATTTTTTTCTAGGTAGCAGTATATTGGTGTCATTTGCTTGTGATAAAACTAAGCCAGTTTGGTAAAATGCTTCATACTTTTTCCACTAACTCCAACAAAAGCACATGTGTTGACAAGTTAGAATGATCATCTAGTTCTGCTAGTAGTTGCTTACATCTTCTTCTTCTTCCTGTCCTGTTCCCAGTCTATCTGGGGTCGGCGCAGTATGTTTCCTCTTCCATTCATATGTCAGACGTCATCAAGCCATCCACTCCCTTTTGATTCATATCATCCATCCCACCATAAAGGTGCTAGTGATGAATGAATGTTTGGAAAAGAGACGGAACGGACCATGTCGAGAGACCTATAAACGGAGAGAGTGATTGGAATGACAACATTCCAATCCATACTGCTCAAGGTTTTGGCTTGGGTTTTACAGCCGGCCGCCTGCCTGACACCAACCCTCTTTGGGAATGCTGTTGTTGGTGGTTTGCCCTCCACCATTCGGGTGCCCCAAGGTGCTTATTGATCTGCACCGGTCAATCTCCCTTAGTCGACTTTTACGACACCCATGGGATGAGTTGGGTAGTAGTTGCTTACATCTAAGTAATTAAACATACTGCGCCGACCCCTGATAGTGATAAATTAGGAACAGGACAGGAAGAAGATATGCCGTAGGCACTTTTTACTTATATTATTCTTTCCTCCTCCACAAAGCGATTCCTAACTCCGGAAAGTATATACTACTAGATATAGAAGTATTCAATATCGAAACACTTATTATATTACTTGTCTATAAAAAGAATGGACATACAACTAACGTTTAATCATATAGAAACCCTAAAGGCGATCCACTTAAAGGTATTAGTTTGCAGAACACACCATATGACGTCTTATATACCTACATAAAGTTACCACAATTTGCGAGAAAGTCTCATACTCACTATAATTGCTAATAATCGCATAATTAGTATTGTAACATTATTATTATTAATCATTGCAATTACGTAAACTAAGAATTGGATAGGTAACCCAAAATCTGTTATTTCGCGTTCCTTCATGCTTCGTAAGGTACGTAAAGCCGTTGGTCTCGGCTGCATCTATTATCGTTAATACCCCACCCACCAATCCGGAATTGGCCAGCGTGGTGGGTTATGGCCCATATTCCCTATATTTTCCATAGGGAAGGTATGTGCCCCAACAGTGGGGTAATTGAAGGACTGGTGATGATAATGATCATACTATTATTGAGATGCGGGAAATACATCATCAGCGAAAAGGGAAGATCTTTGTCCCAGCTGGGTGCGCCGGGTGTGACCGCGATCCGACTATTATAGTACTTCGTTGGATCTTGTATATATTCTACACTCTGTCAGAAGCTTTGTAATCGCGATTCAGGTCTTGGTAATCTTGTTCCGCCTAATCACAACAGTCATTAGGTCTAGTATTGATTTGACTCCATCGTTATCGTCAGCTGTCGCACCTTTCGCTGATTAACCATTTCTCGGTTACTCGATACATTGTTTGTATGAGGCTGATTCTGCACAATAACAAATAATGTTTTGTTTAGTCATTTCTTATTGTTATGTCAGTGCATTTGTTATTTAATAGGAACTGTATCAAAAACTATTGAAACACCATTGAGGTGTGATTGTTAAGTTAACTCTAGCAGAATCAGGCGTCAGAGGAAATCCCTATAATCTTTCATTCATAGAGAAAGCCAAGAAGAAGCGGAAACCCTGCCACAATTGAGCAATTAATGACATCTTTTTATGCAACACTATTGGTATAGAGTCTATAGGTATAGAGTTATTATAAAAAAAATAGGGTCAACTCTATAGTATAGACCCTATTTTATTATTTTTTTTGTGCTGTTATTTTTAATAGATAATGGTACGAAACACTTTGTGCGCGAGTCCGACTCGCACTTGTCTGATTTTTTTTTAAATCCCCTATAATATAATATGCCACAAACATAAGCTTTGGGTATTCCAATATTTGAAAAAGTTTCAGCCGAAACGCGCGTGTTTTTCGGCCGTTAAACGCGTTCACTGGAAGTTGCCAGATTCCATTAAATTAATACCATTTTGTGTTTTCGTTTTTGCGTCTAAAAATTTCGGCATCAGATTCAACCATTATTAAAAAATAAACTATAGATTTCAATGGTAGTAGCTGAACAAACTAATAATGATTATACTCCTTGTGAACAGTAAAAAAGTGGAGAATCTATTCGAATAATACGTCAGTTTGATACATTTGATACATTTGATACATTCGTTCGAATTCTTTTGGAATTTGCAATTTTTGAATTGTATTTAAGCCAAGAATTAGTGCATGATTATCAATGGCCAATTTTGAAATCTTGAAAATAAACAATGTATTGTTTATCACAATACATTGCAATAATTTCATTTTATGAACACTGAGATTTATGATACAAGGCAGCTGACCGTCCTTTTATACGCTACTGCCACACTCAGAGACGACAATTAACGTTAATGATTACTACTATTCTTGCCGGGTCTGCTCTGTCTGGTCGGGCCTGTGGTCTAGATTTATATGAATTCAGAGATGTCAATTAACATTAAAGTTACTACTACAATATATAAATGTTACGGAAATATGTGAACATTATTGGAACTGTGAATTCCTTGTTCTTAAATAAATTGTTTTTTTTCTCTAATCTAATTAATCTAATTAAAATTCTTACCCTAAGAACGAAATGCCCCCGCAAAATGGAAGACCTCATTCGTTACAAATACAGCACCAAATTCGGAGACAAACAAAAATATTGCCTTCTACATCATAAACAACTAGAAGTGTTTTTCCGGAACCGGGGAGAGACGCGTACTACCAATGTAGGTCAATAAAGGGACTTTTGGATAAATACAGTTGTATGTGGCGGCGATCAAAGGAATTAATTCCGCACCTATTGCATATAAATGCTTACATTTGAACGGTTGGATGGTATTGGTTACATCTTCTAAGATGGGTACATACATACATAAATCACGACTATACAGGGCGTCCCACGGCCATGCCACACGGAGGGAAAGTATATTAAATATTGAACGTAGGATATTTTACTGAAAGAAGACATCGTTTTATTTTTAATAATAAGTAGAACTGAATACACAGATTTTTTTTTAAATCGCCTACCTCAACCGGGAATCGAACCCGCCGAATGTGATAGAAAAATTTCATGTATTTTATAATAGCGTTTGAAAGGGCTACTCATAAGCATTATTTTTTCCTAAATAACCTAGCATATTAAATGAAACTAAGATCATAACATTTTTCATTTTATTTAAAAAAAAAATTATCAAATGTGATCCGTTCTGTTGTATACAAATTCTCACTCTTTTGATAATTTCTCTCCCTGTCGATTTACTTATTTTTGCATGGTGGATGTTTGAAATAATACGTTTTGTAACTCCTGCACACTGTTGTACCGGTTCCTGTAAACTAAAACTTTTACATAACCCCATAAAAAAAATCAAGTGGGGTTAGATCTGGGGATCTCGGTGGCCATCTAATTTGTCCAAAAGTGCCGATCCTGCATGGCCAAGTCAGAGGAAATTTCCCTGAACAAAATTTTAAATAAAATGAAAAATGTTATGATCTTAGTTTCATTTAATATGCTAGGTTATTTAGGAAAAAATAATGTTTATGAGTAGCCCTTTCAAACGCTATTATAAAATACAAGTAATTTTTCTATCACATTTGGCGGGTTCGATTCCCGGTTGAGGTAGGCGATTTTTAAAAAATCTGTGAATGCAGTTCTACTTATTGTTAAAAATAAAACGATGTCTTCTTTTAATAAAATATCCTACGTTCAATATTTTATATACTTTCCCTTCGTGTGCATGGCCGTGGGACGCCCTGTATACCCGACTGGGTAGGCAGAGGTGAACTAATGCCCACGTCTCGTCACTTATCGGACACGGAAATCACAGTACATTGCTAGGTAGCATAAGAGGACCGCTGCTGCCCATTACCTACTCCTTGCGGTTAACCCTTGGTCGCCTTGTACGACAGTCGTGGGGGAGATGGGTGCGGTACGACAAGTGTATTCTGCTCTGTCGTCACCACACAGCACCAATGTAAGGTGTCTGAGATGTTAACAATGTATTTATTCCGTACAAAGATTTTGGTGGTTAGAAAAAGAATTTCGAAAAATTATGGTCTTGCACGTGCCCGGACTGCAGCGGACATTTATATAATGTTGTAATTAAAATCGGATAGTTTATTTATTCCGTGATAAACAACTCCTTAGAATGTATAGCCTGTTTCACGTGGGCATCTAACCAGCCCCTCAAGACATGAAGCCAATCTATTCAAACGTATGAAACTGACGTATTACAGAGAAGACAACATGGCGACCGTCGTGACAATGCGAAGTTCAGAAACATTTTGGCACCGAACAGATAAAAGTGTTATATGTTACTTATATCACATTAGTCTTTAACACATTTCGTGAATGTAAAACTTAAAAGAGGTGTTCAGATTTAAAAATATACAAAAAATAGAAAAACACTTGCAATGTTGAAATTCTATTTCTGACTTTCTTTCTACTGCTAAACTAGCAATAGGGTGACAAGGGAGCTAACATAACTGGCGAATTATGCGTTTACATACACCGCAGCTTTTCCCTTCGGAGATAAACAGGCGTGGTTTATGCATATAGTATTTCCTTCGTCATTACTAATGGTTAACCTGGGGTTCGAAGTCGCAGTAATAAAAGGAGATGTGCGGAAAGAGTTATTCGTGTTAGTGAGGCAAGGGAATAGTGAGAGAGGATAGATAAAGATAAAGTGGCGATCCATAGTCTCTGGGTACCCCTCCTGCCTAGGCGTGAGCTGTATGTATGTATACTATGTTGGTGCGTAAATAAAAATAAATTAACAAGTATTTATGTATGTAGGCACGTATGAATGGAAGTACGGGTCCATTATATTTGGAAAAGTTTACAGCCTTTTATTCACAATAATACGTATTTTTTTATATGTTAGACAGGGAAGCTCATGGACTTCATCTCACCTGATGGTAAGTAACGATAAGGGACGAAGATGGAATCGAGCTTCACCTGGACTAGAACCACAAAAACAGAAGGGCTGGCTATCTTTTTACAATTGTCGAAACACAATAATGCTGTTAACATTATTATTATGACAGACTCGAAACAAGTCCTACCACCAACCAAACCGAGTACAAATTTGTAATACCCTGAAAATCGAACCCAGGACCTCGGTATTTTAAATCCGGTGGGCGGACCTTTAATTGACGTCTCTGAGTATTGTGTGATTGTGAGTGAGAAGTGAATCGAAACACGATCATAACAGAAGGTTGTAAAAGGGTTGTATTTAACTGATCACCAGATTAACCTAACCTAATCAACGAAAAAACCTAAAAAGCGCATCAAAAATACTATATCCGCACCAAATCGCTGCTTTATTGAACATTTCGTAATAAATTTTAATGAGCACAATTTTATTTGCCGTTGGAAAACACTCAGACCGGAACCACTCAATATTCTATTTTCCGAAACAAACGATTTATTTCTCGCAGCTTACAGAGGATAATTATTGAATTTTATTGGTAGGTATCCAAAATCAGTGAACACTTAAAGAGCTATAAATATCTACATAAGCGGCTTTGTTGCCGAGCAATTGTAAAGTATCCTTTAAGACTCTTGTTTTTCTTCGGAACACCTTCCTATTTTTATGCCTCCTTCATAACAAGGTACCTATTTCAATATTTATTTGTTTGTTTGTTATAAGCCTAAGCGGTCATTTCTGAATAGATTTGATGTAGATACTTACTTATTGTAATGTATGAATGGCCATTATTACTATTTGGAACTTGTTGGTAATATGTAGCTTGTCGTACAAGGCGAATAGGCAGCAGTGTTCCTGGTCTATCAAGCAAATTACTGCAATTAAAGTCCCGGTGAACGGCAACAGTCTCGCCCCCTATTACATAGGCTGGCGAAACTCGGGTATGCTTCTTTAAAAACCCAGTTCGCTTCCTTGAATTTATCTTATGATCCTAAATTATCTGAAATACTCCATATAATACTCTCAGCTCCTTTTATTACTTTGCCCGGCTTAAAATCTGAGCCTCCGATCCGGCAATATCGATGACGTTTTTATGATATGTAACTACTAGCTTTTGCCCGCGGCTTGGCCCGCGATGATGTCTTCAATAACTCTCAAAGTCATAATCTAATAATAAAAAATCAAATATATAAACGTCTCGTGTCTTTTATCGTATTCCTCCGCAATGGCTTGACTGACTTTTATGGAATTATTTTGCGGCGATTGCAGTTAAACTGGGAACAAGGTAGGATAGATTCCTTCTCCCTATTACAGGGGTTCTAGTTTAAATCTAGATTTTTAAGATCATATCAGTATAGCTGGCAAAATCAGTTTATTTCGGAATAAATAAGTCGCATTTATGCGTGTAATTTTAATTGCAATTGGGTTAATATTTCCGTCTTTCATTCAATTACGATATCCACAATGTCAAAATAATATTTCTCACTCAAAACCCACTTAACAGTAACAATGTAAACCAACGCCGTGTTCCACAAGCACGTAAGCACGGATGTTTGTTTTGTAATTGGAATATCGATTACAGCATTCGCGACTTGTAAACATCGTCTACTCAATCGGAAACGGATTGCGCATATTGTACGGATTCTATGCATTACGTTTTATGTATTCTGTTCTTGCAATTTTTGAAGGCGAGTGAGCTTTACTAGTGTACATCATAATCATCACCAGCCCTTTAATGTCCCTACTGCTGGGGCACGGTCCTTCCCTATGGATGGAAGAATATAGGGAGATTGGGCCACAACCCACCACGCTAGCCCAGTGCATGTTGGTGGGTATTAACGACTGCAAATGTCGCCTTCCGAAGCACGGAGGAACTCGAGATAATAAAATTTTGGTCACCCATCCAATGACCGGCCGTGGCGACATTGCTTAGTTAACGCAATCGCAGGCCAAGCACGCTGTGCCACTGCGCTAGTGAGCTCCTCAATAGCTTTACTAGTGATTGAATGTATAATTGTCGCGGCCAACTAGCTTAAGTAATTAGCCGTTCAATCAACAGCCCAGCCTCTTTACTAAACAGCGCCGTTCAACTAGCGGCCTGAATTATATGTAGCAGCCAGACAGGCAAAATCTTACTATTTACCGACATGAGTTAATGGGAGATGTGACAATTCGGTTTTAATACAAAAGAGACTCAACAAAAAAATACTCGGAAGTTCTAAATTTATGACAATAAGGGCCTGATTCACAATCGACAAGTAAATTCTGAGTAGCTTACTTGGCAGTTCAATTGACATATATTTAATATTACAACTGTCAAATGACCTGCCAAGTAAGCTGCTCAGAACTTACTTGTCGATAGTGAAACAGGCCCTAACTGCCGCACTCAGAGACGTCAATTGACTTTAATGAGTATTTAATGTAAAAAATTTCATTCAATTCTAGACCATACACCCGGCAAGAATCGCGACTAGTTTTTGGATTGTCATTTTTTGACGTTATGTACTCATTAACGTTATTTGAAGTCTCGGAGTGCGGCAGCAAGACTTCCTTTTTCAGGAATGCAATTTTGGGTTTTGTCTCTTTTGTATTTAAGAAGAGAATTGTATTCCTGGACTGCCGGCCGTCACCACGCGGCCATTATTTATGTATTTTCATTTAATTTGAAAGATTTCGTTTCTTCTTGTCAAGGGTCGTATAATCTTTTCGATTGGATTGTCGAATTATGAAATTTTCAACCTTAACGTAATAGATAGAAGGAGCAAGTTCCCGAAGCAAACAACCCACCCAATTTATTGTCCTAAGACGACGCTACAGCTTAGCGTCTTTCCCAGGAGGGAAGGCTAAATTTAGATTTGACTTACTAGTATCTGGGCATATAAATCCTTCTTACAATCGGTAATCGCTTCTTTTTCTGTGAAAAAAACCATACCGAAGTTGATCTTCAAAATGAGGTTTCGTTTCGTTGACACAATATTTTTCAATGCGTGATATATTTTTAACTGAAAAAAGTGTTATACCGTTGTTGTTCTATTTAATTATGCTAGTTCTTACTGTTTCAAATCAACCTAAACCAAACCCTACGTACTTGGGGAGCTCGCTTGCGCAGTGGCATAGCGCGCTTGGCCTGCGATTGCGTAAACTAAGCAATGTTCGCTAAGGCCGGTAATTGGATGGGTGACCAAAAATTTATTATCTCGAGTTCCTCCGTACTTCGGAAGGCACGTTAAACCGTTGGTACCGCCTGTACCTGCAGTCGTTAAAACCCACCAACACGCACTGGGGCAGCGTGGTGGGTTATGGCCCAATCTCCCTATATTCTTCCATCCATAGGGAAGGCCCGTGCCCCAACAGTGGGGACATTGAAACCCTACTTACAAGCATGTTAAGTAAAATTTTTTACGGCAAATAAGCAGGCTTCTCATAAGGATTGTTTCATTGGAATAACATTAATTTAATGACCAAATAAATAAAAAACAATATCATTAATTTTGACAATGAAATGCCAAACAAGTTGTCTCCGCCCCGTCATCGATGTTTTATCGAATACAGATTTAATGGGACACCATTCGGTAAATTGGTGCTTCACGTTATTTCCTGGCATTGAGGGGGACCCCGTGACGGACAACGAAATACGAACGATTAAGGGACGTTAGGAGAGGATTTTTCTATATCAGATAACCTATCAAACCTTCCTTTTCCTTTCGTCCGGTTTCTTTAAAAAATTAAGTTGCTGTGTTAATTAATTTAAAATGAATCTACTAACAGTCTATTTCTAAGTAGTTCTGAGTTCAGTAAACCAAAATGAATTACAATGAAAATCTTACATTTAAATTATAATTGTTCAAATAAATAACAAAACAAAAAGAACATTTAATTTTATCATGTTTCGCCTAGTGTTTTTTTGTGTTTTCTGTGTAAATTTTAAATAAATACCTACACTGAATTGAGTTACTAAAGCACTAAAGCTCTTTTAATTAACTAAACGGGACACTAATGCTTGGAACAGAAAATATAACAAGAAGACCCACCATATTAGCACTAACAAGCAGCCGTACGCTCACTTTATATTACCTGAATTAACAAATCCTACCCAAATAATGTGAGACATAAATGATAAGTAGCATACGACACAAACACTGTAATGACCTTTGATATACACTAATAAAGATCATTATGAATGATCTTTTATTCTTTTATGCTGGCTTCTATGCTGGCCTGGGACCGAACAAATAAGGTAGAATAGGCCAGCCCCGTCTCATCCCATGGGTGTCGTAAGTCGACTAAGGAAGATTGCCCGGTGTAGACCAAAAGCACCTTAGGGCACCCGAATGGTGGAGGGCAAACCACCAACAACAGCATACCCAAAGAGGGTTAGTGTCAGGCAGGCGGCCGGGTGTAAAACCTAAGCCAAAACTTTGAGCAGTATTAGAATGTTGTCATTCCAATCACTCTCTCCGTTCATCAGTTTCTCGAAATGGTCCGTTCTGTCTCTTTTCTATACATTCATTCATCACTAGCACCTTTACGGTGTGATGGATGATATTTATTTATTTATTTATTCATCTCACCACAAACAACATTACAAAATAAGGGTTTCACATGTAGCTTAAGAATTAATGTCATTCATGGGATTTGTATGAATCAAAAGGGAGTGGATGGCTTGATGACGTCTGACCGATATGAATGGAAGAGGAAACATACTGCGCCGACGCCAGACAAACTGGGAACAGGGCAGGGAGAAAATGAATGATCTTTTATGTCACACCTGACCTACTATAATTACGTCATGAATCGTAACAACATTTGAAGAAATAATTTCTGCACCTTTGAGGTAAAAAGTCGCTAATGAAAAAAGGCGTTAGTCTAAGAAGTTAATAAAGTAATTATCAAGTCTTAAGCCTCTCGTTTTAGCTGCAAAGTGTTTTCATCCATAAAACCTTAGCCTCCTTGAATGCGTAATTACCTAGATTAATTAATATCCATCCTGAACGTAATAAAAAGTTTACTGGATTAACCCTACGTTAATGGGTTAATCCAGTAAACTTGTGACTAGAATAAGGGCTTATGGAGTTTATGTGAGAAAAATTACATATAGATAGACATTCATAATAGGGGTTAAAGTATTAAATTGCCGTTTTATTGTAATAGGTTTTTTGAATTGACATAGAATCTTCATGGTTTGAGGTTTTCGAATGAAACTTTTTCACATGGTTTCTATGATGTTCTTTTTATGTAGTTCTTTTTTAAAAATGTGAATCATTTGAATATCGACTTTCAATTGTTTTTGTTATTCAACTAAGGGCCGGTTTTTTGATCCGTTAACTCAACCAATTGTTAAAAATTCATTCTGATTTCTGATAATAGTTATATATATATAGTATATATAGTAACTATTTTACTTAACTTACTATATAGTTATATATAGTAAGTTAAGTAAAATAGTTATTTGTTGTACGTGAGTGCAAAGTTGTTTTTTAACCGCGTGCTCAATTTTGATGACCGAGCTAGCGAAGGATTCTAAAATTGATCCACGAGCGTAGCGAGTGATTCATAAATTAGAATCCTGAGCGATAGCGAGGGAATCAAAAGAGCACAAGGTGAAAAATCTTTGCACTCGAGTGCAACACGTAACTTTTCATCCCCCCAACGAGGAAATTGCAAAAAAAAAAACAATCACAACAGTTTCTGTTTTCACCCAGAAACTTCCACAACACCCTCCCATTAACCCAAACACACTCTCAACACCCACCCAGAAACACCTACAACATTCCACACACCCGCAATACACACCCATTCACCCAGAAACACCCATTCACCCAGAAACACCCACAAAACACCCATTCACCCAGAAACACTTACAAAACACCTATTCACCCAGAAACACCCCCAAAACACCCATTCACCCAGAAACAACCACAAAACACCCATTCACCCAGAAACACCTAAAAACACCCATTCACCTAGAAACACCCACAACACACCCATTCACCCAGAAACACTCACAAAATGTCCAATCACCCAGACACACCCACAAAACACCCATTCACCCAGAAACACCCAAAAACACCCATTCATCCAGAAACACCCACAAAATATCTAATCACCCAGACACACCCACAACATCCATTCAAACACCTACAACTTCCACCCAGTCACGCCCACAATACTCACCCATCCATTTAGACAAACCCACAAAACACCCATTCACCTAGACGCACCCACACAAAACCCATTCGCCTAGACACACCCACAAAACACCCATTCACCCAGACACCTCCAAAACCCAGCCATCCACCCAGCCACACCCGCAAAATTTATCCTGACACACCTGTAAGTACCTAATAAAAATTACCGTCCCTAATGGAGTTCCGAGACGGTCAAACAGCTTGAGTCAAGCACGTTGATTTTCTGTATATTTTTGTTCCGTTGCTAGCGTAAACAAATCAAACAAACCTAAAAAAATTTTAAATGCTTGACTCAAGCATCAAGCAAGCATTGTAGACGATCAAAATGTTTAAAGCAAGATTGACGCCAAGCTGATTGACCGTCACGGAACTCCTAAGTTTTAACAAATTTATGACGTGAAAAGAAAATGGCGCGCGCAAAGCAAATTACAAAAAAAGTACACCAAGAAGGTCAGAGTCTGATTTTTTAACAAATTGAAATAGGTTGCATAATAATTTCGGCACCATGGAGGTAGAAATAAATAGGTATAATGATGTTTTGAATTCACAAACTCATTGCACACGATGTTCTAAATTCAAATTTACGTTAACATCTAGGGGATAAAAACGGCTTTTGCACTCAGATATCGAAGAGCAAAAACGCTTTTTCCGAGATGGTGGGATGAAAAGGTAGTTTTTCTAACCACCAAAATCTTTGGATTCTATATGATAACCGTAAAAGAAAAATGCAATGGCTGACCCCAGGTCAAGCGCCACAATAGTGTCCTAAAGCAAAACTTACCAATAAAAAGGTAATGGTAACTGTTTGGTGGTCTCAGAATGGTGTTATACACTATAGTTTTCTCCGATCTGGTCAAGCAATAACGGCAGATGTCTATTGTGCCGAACTCCGAACAATGTTGGCAAAACTAGCAGTAAAACAGCCCCGACTCATGAATCGATCTTCACCATTATTGCTCCATGACAACGCGAGACCTCATACAGCACGAGAAACCGTTTGAACCCTTCAGGAACTGTTAGTTAGAAACCATTCGTCATCCTCCATATTCGCCAGACCATGCTCCAACGGACTACCATTTTTATCGTGATTTGGACAATTTTCTACGTGACAAGAAGTTTTCTTCCCAGGAGGCAGTAGAAAATGCTTTCACACAGTTTGTGCAGTCTAGATCCTCAGAGTTCTATCGCAAAGGCATAAATGACCTTCCTATTAGATGGCAGCAATGTATAGATAATAATGGTAACTACCTATTTTGATTAAATAAATTTGCTATAAACTAAAAAATAAACAATTTAGATTTTCAGTAAAAAACGGCAATTTCATACTTTAACCCCTAATATAAAGAAAGTAACGGAATGAAAATATTTATACTGACATTTGAGTGAATTGAATAATTCGCAAATCAATTTGCAACCTTTTTAGGATTTTATCTACTCAATTTCTTGTTTAGATAAGCAAAGAAATGCCGTAATTTTATTACGATACGATATACGGACGTAATATGCTAATGAGAAACAACATTGAATATACTATTCCAGGTAGACTTGGATGGGACTTAGGCGGGTCGCCCACAGACACACAAGTCGAGGCGATGGCGAGGCACGGGCACATAAGCGGCGCGCCGCTTAAGAATAACTAGGTAGTAGGTAGAGCACCCGCGGGAGCGCGGCGGTGTCGCGGTAAAAGGCGCCAGACGCGCCCGCACCTCGCCTCCGCCTCGGCTCTTCATGCTCTGATGACGACATGTTGAATGGAACGTCTAATCTAAAGAAAGCATAACCGCCCGCGCCTCGACTCGATCTAAGTACTGCGTTTCAACCGTGCCGAGCGCCGTCGCCTCGACTTTGCAGTGAGCGACCCGCCTAGTCTGTGCCGTGCGTCGCTATTGAAATAGCATTTCACGTTAAACACGCAACCTGAGTATTGTTTGTACTGGCAGCGACGGATATAGTAACGCGACTCTCCGATCGTTTTAACCTTAATCCCTTCGGAAAACAATCTTGTTGGAAGCAACATGTCTTACGCGGAACCGCCGCCAACTGTAGTGTTAACAATATTAAAGTCAGACGGTAACCGAGTTTGGCGGGGCCTGTACATGTAATTCGATATAAGAGTTGACACACCGGTTCACAACGAATAAATATGAGATGGAGGAGCTGAGATGGAGGAGCTCGATAGCGGTTTAGCGCGCTCGACCTGCGATTGTGTAAACCGAGCAATGTCGGTGAGGCCGGTCATTGGATGGGTGACCTAACATTTATTGTCTCGAGTTGATCTGTGCTTCTGAAGGCACAGTAAGCCGTTGGTCCCAGCTGCATCTGCCGTTAATACCCACAAATCCACTATAGGCCAGCGTGGTAGGTTAAGGCAGGTTCTCCCTATATTCGATCGATCCCCAGGGAGGTATTTGTACTGGGTTTGGTTGGTGGTAGGACTTCTTTCAAAACCGCCTGGCTAGCTACCACCATCTTATCAAAATCTGTCGCCAGAATAATAATGTTAATGCTGTTAAATATTGTGTCCCGACAATGTGTCATAACATAAGATAGCCAGTAGGCCTCTGTAGTTGAGGGTTCCAGGTGAACATTCGATTCCATCTTCGGCCTTTATCGTCACTTACCATCAGGTGAGATGCATTTCTTAAATGTCATGTGGCATTTAATACAGTAGTAGAAAGAGTGACTGTGTTTGTTTAGAATCGTACTCCATAAATAAGCCAGTGTCACGGCTGTTGTAAAACCTGGTCCCCAGGCGATGCACTCGCCATAGTAATTACTACTGCCAAATGGCTACCCTAATTAGGGTTGTCTGCTGTTAGGGCCCTGCATTCACTTTAAACAAATTGTCAATGATATAGCCTAGTAGTATACAAGAAACACTTACTAGAACAAAAATGAGAGAACAGACTTATTCGATATATCCTGAAAAATGAAAAAGGAGAAGTTGATTTCATACACCCAAAGAGACAGATAGGAACTTTACTGTCAATGTATCCCCTCAGGGGAACATGTAATAAGGCTGACAGGAATATGTCGGTTTTGTAAATGATGTTATACACGAGATTCGAACCGCTTTATGCAGTACTGCCGCAGTCCACCCGCTTATGGCACTTCGCCCCTATTACTGTTAAGATGAAATGCTTTAAATTTCCGTTAGGTCCACAATAGTCACCGTTAGGTCCACAATAGAAAATGTTTACAACTCAGAATACCAAAAATTATGAAGATAAATCAACAGTCAAGGCGACTAAGGATAAATCAATGATGAGGAATGGGCAGCAGCGTTCCTCTTATACCACCTATCAATAGCAATGTATTGCGACTTTTGTGCCCGATAAATGGCAATAGGCTCACCACCTATTACATGGGACCTGACATAATTGGCGAAACGTGGGTGCTAGTTCACCACTGCCTACCCCTTCGGGAATATAGGCGTAATTTATGTATGTATGTAAAACAACTGTTAGACAGATTTCGTCTGTATTCCGCCAAATCGTTGACAACCCTACAGTAATGGACATACACCCCGCTTTATATCTCCATTTGCAACGCCAATTAGCTTTGAGCCGCGATTCTAGTTTGTTTACCTGTTTAAAAAGGCTTTGTCTTTGTACCTTTGTATCTGTCAGGGGTCCAACAACGGTAGCCGGTTGAGAGGGATACTCCATTAGGAATATCGGTGGATGGTCCTTCTGTGGCCTTTTAAGCTTGGACACCGCAGACGACTTTGTGCAATTAATTTACTGTTTTTCAACCCGCCTATACTATGTAAGCCGATTTCAATTTTGGCCTACTTGTCTCTCTCACTCATTGGTAATAATAGCAAAGTGTGAGTGACGGGTATACCAGAACTATTTAAATCGGCTTACCTACATGATACGGGGTTCGGTAATATTGGCTAATTTGTCTCGTTAATTTAATTATTAAAAAGTGTTAGAATAGTGTG
Organism: Cataclysta lemnata; assembly: GCA_963931975.1. Classification (NCBI taxonomy): domain Eukaryota; kingdom Metazoa; phylum Arthropoda; class Insecta; order Lepidoptera; family Crambidae; genus Cataclysta; species Cataclysta lemnata. The sequence goes on from OZ008342.1 coordinate 15,284,083, forward strand.
TATGTAACAAAAGTTTTCTAACTTACAATAAATTTAGCGATTTTTAAATTTAGAGGAGCTCGCTAGCGCAGTGGCACAGCGCGCTTGGCCTGCGATTGCGTAAACTAAGCAATTTCGCTAAGGCCGGTCATTGGATGGGTGACCAAAAATTTATTATCTCTAGTTCATCTGTTCTTCGGAAGGCACGTTAAGCCGTTGGTCCCGGCTGCATCGGCAGTCGTTAGTACCCACCAACCCGCACTGGACCAGCGTGGTGGGTTATGGTCCATTCTCCCTATATTCTTCCATCCATAGGGAAGGCCCGTGCCCCAGCAGTGGGGACATTAAAGGGCTGGTGATGATGATGATGATGATAAATTTAGCATCGCATATTTTTTATCCGCCTATTTGAATCAGGCTTCTAAGAAGGCATTTAAGAAAAATAAGGTACACTCCAGCCATTATAAAGAGAGACAAAATCTTTAGGACGAAGGAGGAAATAAGTATCTACGAGTATTTTGAAATACATCATCCACTTTGGTTATATCAAAACTATTGTGCTACTTTGAAAAAATAGGTATTTCACATTTTATTTTCGTACTTTTGATTGTTTACATTTTGTTTCTCGCCATAATGGCTGAAGCATAGATACTTATTTTTGTGCGAACCGAATTACGAAAAAAACCAATCTCCATCCTCAATACGTCCTATTCCTTTGAGCACCTTGAAAAGTATTAATGACATTTTCTGAGTAATTTATACTCAAACACGAATCATCTTTATATCAAAGCAATACGCTATAGAAATATGATCAAGCGTATAAATATGCTTCGTTGAAACCACAGAACAGATAAAACAGGTGAAACGAAGGTGGTTGGAGGGCAAGAAATATATTGACGACATAGCAGACACCAGGATTATAAGGTTCATTTTTTTCGTTGTAATATTTTATTAAGTTTTACTTACTTCCGTTGCTCTGGTTTTTTCTTCTGATAGAATGAACTGATCCTCACATAAAAACTTCGTAAATTCGCATAATTTCTTGATAAATCACACTTGACTGCTCAAGGTTTTGGCTTAGGTTTTACAGCCGACCGAATTGCTGATTCCCCCTTTGGGTATGCTGTTGAGGTGGTTTAACCTCCACCATTTGGATGTCCCAGAGTGGTTTTTGGTCTGCAGCAGGCAATCTGCCTTAGTCAAATTTCTGAGCTGAGATTGTGAGTTGAGACTGGCATATTTCCATATTATTTTTTCGCCAGCATAGAAGCAAAATACATAATGATATGACTAGAGCAATAACAACAATTTTCTACATTCATTTGTTTATTATTACGAGTTTTAAATGTTTGTTCTTACTGCATTCTTCATTAAGTCGGTAGTACAAGTAGCCTTCAAATAGCTAATTTAATAACAAAAAAATAATTTGAAACATTGTGTATTCCAAATGTATAACATTGAGACCTATTTTTACAAGAAAAACGTTTTTTATTTGTATCTCTTTTATATTCAAGAAGAGAATTATTATGGAAATTTTTATCGTGAGAAGAGACAAAAGTGTTCATCAACTTACGAGGCTGACTGTACGTGCCCATTTCACTTCCGCTAACCTCAGTTCCTACAAAACCCAAACAAATCAAACAATGAACGACAAATAATTACCTAATTATTGTTGACTGTTTCAATTTTGCATTTTATGACAGGATCGTTTACTTCAGCAAATACCGTAATGAGCGTTGCGAGTGTACCTAAACTTTAATTAACTTTAGCAAATAATGTCATTAGGTATACCCAATTATCCTGCCAGGGGAACCACTGTTTTGGCGTTCTGTTCTGCAAGGAATAGCGTTTTGTGTGAATTGTGTGTAGGTTTTTGTTTGTGTTTTACATAGCTAATTTTATAGGTTATTTATTGTATTTAAAATTCATGGTACCAATGTTAGTCATGGCCGATTGTGACATTCACCTCTGCCTATCCCTTGAGGAATATAGGCGTGATTTATGTATGTTACGCCAACTAGGTTAGATACCATGTAATAGATGGCGAGCCTATTGCCATTTATCGCAGAACAATGGTGCTATAAAAGTAACGCTGCTGCCCATTACTCATTGCTGCCTTAGGTACACAAAATTGCGATGCAAACTGAATCAGATGCCGTCACTGTCACACTTTACGGATAATAGTGGGACACAAACACTTTTTTTACGATGCGACGTCGCATCGCAGTTTTGTGTACAAGCACTTGACCCGTTTATCATCAATCGATTGACTTTAGTATCAAATAGTTATTAAATATTCATTAGTTCGACAAAAATGAAATCGTTCCCACTTGTGTTTCTGTCCTAGCACATTTGACTCAAGCGTGAACCTTGACATATTGCGAAATTATTGAACCAATATTCGCTTAGCAATCTGATATATTATTGTATTAATTATTTGTAGCGACATAGCGTCGCCAGGGCGTAATCATTAATGAGGAATAAATTAATTAAATCACCAAACGTCGTATAATTACACGTATATCCTTCCTACTAAGTATAATTTCCGTTCACAAATGTGGTGCTAGAACATACCTACATATTACGCCATGCCATTCTTTAGATAGGTATCACTTTTAGCTTGTGCCGTATGGTGACGGCAGAGCAGAATACAATTGTCACCACCGCAAATCTCTCCCGCGGGTGACGTACAAGGCGACGTAAGAGGAAGCAAAGACGGAGGAAGAGAGGAAAAATGAGGAATCGGTAGCTGCGTTCCTCTTATACCAACTAGCAATATACTGCAAATTACGTGCCCGATTGATGGCAATAGCCTCGCCACCTGACATAATTGGTGAAACGTGGGTGGTAGATAATTCACCTACCCCTTCGTAGATAAATACGCGTGATTTATCTACAATTTATGTAGGTACTGAAAAATCTAGAACCCCTTTAATATAAAACGTGGACTAAAGTTAGTCATGGTTTAAAATTGATGTTAACGCGGTCTTTTATTCAGCAAATAAAAGTAACAGCATCAGTTTTTAAGCTATGACTAACTTAAGTCTATGTTTTATAAGAAGGAGGGTAGTGTCTACTCCATCAGCCACAAACTCTAACCAAGTAATCACTTAGGACGATATCAAGAGCGGCTTGTACGTACGCCGGACACAGGACTAAATGAGTGGCTCAACAAAGCAAAGTGGGCAATCAAAATTTCATGTACCGAGCTCGGAAGGACGTTCTATTTACTCCGAGGAAGGACGCTATATTACTTAGTTACCAGTAAACTCTCGCTAATGGGAGATGCATCTCGAAGCACCGACCTCGCTCAACGAAACTACTGGGGGCAATATACTAAACCTAATTCATGTACGAAATCGGATTTCATTGGTACTGGTAAGAAATTTGAATGCCACAAAATATAGGTCAGAGAATTTTCGGAAATATGGGCTAATTCTGCTAATGTTCACGTAACAGTCGCATCTCAATGGTATGAATGGTGTTTCAATGGTATTTTGACATAGTTCCGGTTACTAAACCAAAAAATAACAAACGACATAACAAAATGCCAGACCTAAACTATAATTCATTTATATGAAATAACACATGAATTTAGGATTTTTACGTTGTTAAACAATTTGTCGTAATGTTTGCTGTAAATAAATAAATATAGGTTAGGTACCCCAGAACTCCACAAATATTACATAATATTCGTAGATTTTTTGCAGACCAAACAATCTAAAACTCCAAACTTTTTGGTATTCCGGTCAATATTTGTCTAAACGTTTTCCGTAAATAACAAAAGGAGACTCTAATAGGCAGCTTATTAACTCATATTACAACATTAAGAGATTCGCGTGACACTCGTCTAAGGCGTAATTGAGCTAATATTGGCGACAATAGTTGTTAAACTCGCAGGAAATACAAAAATAAGTTAGTTATATTTATTTTAAAAGAGGATTTATTTTAGTACGGATATTTTTTTGTTGTGTTTAAATAATATAGCAAGCCTGCAATAGTACTGTGGCAATAGGCTCGCCACCTTACATGGACCTAACATAATGAATTAGCGACACGTGGCTAGTTCACCTCTGCCTACCCCTTCGGGCATATAGGCGTGATTTATGTATGTATGTATGTAAATAATATACCTACATCTTGTAGAGTTAAAATTGTTACAATTACATACATACCTAAATCATGCCTATTTATCCCCGAAGGGGTAGGCAGAGGTGATTACCTAATCACCTAATATAATTGTGAATGTGAACCACCCACGTTTCTCCAAATAAGTTACCTAAACTAATATTTATCATTAAAGTTACGTTTTTTGTCTTTGACTTTGAATCCATTTTATATGGATGATACAGATTGGGGGCTCAAACAGCTTTAGAAGCCGACGTTTTAATGAGATATCAATAAGGCAATGTAATATCCATCTTAAAAAATGGGAAAAGACACTGAATACACAGCAAGGGACACGCTCCGCGAAATCGATCAAATTACAATCTTATTTCGTTTCTTTGACACAAAACAAATTCTGTACGAGACGTTATTAATTAGTTCGCCGAACACTTTGAGACGTCGGTCGGATAACATCTCCTGAGCCTAAAGTTATCCAAGTGGGCATGTCTGGACTAACTTTTGTTTTTGCCGATCATTACACCGCGACCCAGCGATATTCCCTTATTAACTTTTCCGATGGCGTACCTACGAATATTATTTTTCCTCGTGAGTTCTGTCGTTTTTGAGGGTTCCGTAGCAAATTGTTTACGAAGGTCCAACTTTTACGTGCTACCCTCTCAGTTGCTCGCACCTGGCTGGCGCTCGTAATGTGAATGCTAAAAGTAAGTACATAAAATCTTACAAAGAAAAACAATTCTGAACATTTTCGACTTATTATGTCCCGCGGTCCTGTAACCTGCATATTCAGGACGATTTCTGCATTCTGCATTACTGTCTAACTAAACTAAACCCTTAGTCGCCTTGTACGACACCCGCGGCAGAAATTGGTGGTGAAAATAGTATTCTGCTGTCACGGCACGGCAAAAGTAAAACTTAGTGAGAAAACCTTCAGTGGACTAGATCCAACCTCACACTGTCCCATCCTCTGCTCTGTACCAATAAAACAAACCATTCCGAATCAATGGAGTCGCAAATAAAAGTAGTAACTATTTCCCTAATGGCGTCATGTGTTTTCCTTCCTTCCTTTTTACGACCGTGACGTCACTGGTTCAACGACCCCATTAATCTCTGTTGTTTGCTGATAACCTTTACCTTATCTAATCTTCTTATTAGACAGTCTACCTTAAGTTAAAGCTTAAGGGCTGTAGGGTCATCGGACTACTTTCATGACTATTAAAAAAATAACAAGTGGCAAGTGTCCCCCGTCGGGCGCCAATATACAAAATTGGCGCCCCACGTGGGACTTTTATTCAATTGAGCGCATAAGGAAACATCTTTGCATCGGTGTATGGCGCATGTATCTATACTAATATTATAAAGCTGAAGAGTTTGTGTGATTGGTTGGTTGGTTAAACGCGCTAATATCAGAAGCTATTGGTTCAAATGGAAAAAATATTTTTGTGTTGGATATTCCATTTATTGAGGAAGGCAATATATGAAAGATTTTGTTGGTTAGAAAAAGAATTTCGAAAAATTATGGTCTTGATGCGGGAATTGAACCCTCGTCCGCTGCTATCCGGGCAGGTGCCAACAAGATTAAAATCGAATAGTTTAAGGCATTATATAACAAGCGACATTAATGCGAGCGAAGCCGCGGGCGACCACTAGTTTATGTATAAAAGAAGAACAAGGGGCTATTTTAATATTACACTTTGAATAGTAAAGTATTAATAAACATAATAACAATGTCAAAGAAATCATCAATTGATTTTAGGAAATAAGCATAACGGCCTATTTTAAATACTGGTTATTGGCCTGATAGATACTTAAGTTTCATACATACTTAAATCACGCCTATTTCCCCGAAGAGGTAGGCAGAGATGAATTACTACCCACGTTTAACCAATTATGTTAGGTCCCATGTGGTGGCGAGCCTATGCCATCTATTGGTGGGTACGTAATGCGCAGTATACACCGAGAAATTTTAATGGCTGTATACCCGCTTTAAAATGGCTCTTATCTAGTAGTACAATAGATTCGTGTAGTTATTTTATATTCAAATAAAAAATAACAGTTTTATGATTGTGACAAACGAAACTCCAAACAAACCTCGAACAAATAGTAAAGGCCGAACCAATGTCCCAGGCGCTGCCACAGTATGGACCCGGCACACGCACGGTGAATCGATAAAATGCTAAGAGTTTTCATACATACATACATACGTTACGCCCTTCTCCCACAGGGGTAGGCAGAGATCACTTCCTTCCACTTGCTACGATCCCTACATCTTTCGCTTCATCCAATCTCATCAATCTCTTCATGCATGCCCGTCGGCTTCGGGTACTCTTGACCCAAAACCCTTTTTCAAAAGACTTTCAATTTGATTATGAAAGATCCGCCTAGGCCTTCCCCTTCCCATTTCTCCATTCACTTTCGCCATGTAAATCCTTTTTGTCATTCTCCTTTCATCCATTCTTTCGCCGTGACCAAACCATGCGAGCATCCCTTTCTCAATCCATGTCATTACATCTTCTTTCAAACCACACCTTTCTCTTATCACATTTCATCTCGTAAATATTGTAGATAAATAGAATGTAGATACAACTGCTATAGTGCATTTATTGCGTAACTCTCCATTCCTGAAAGACGAATCTGTTGTGATGAAACCTGTACACCCTTCCCAAGTATGGAGGCAGTTTTAAGTCGGTAGAAGCTGTCGTACCTCAAGTTCGGCCTAGGCATGATGCATTTCCCATCTCCCTGCGACCGGAGAATCCTTGATTGCTTACTACCATTAAGGGTCTGTTTTATGACATTTCATTTTCATCTTTTCTGCGGTATACCTCTTTTATTCTCATGCATTTCATTTTTTCTCATAACATGTCTCTACCAAGCCAAACGATTATCTTTTATCTTCTCTACTAATCATGCTACTTTTAAATCAGGAACGCTGCTGTCCATTCTTCGTTATATTAATACCCGTACCTACATTAGTCGGCTTGTACACCCACGGGAGCGATGCCACTACTCTGGTCTCACCACTGGGCATAATACAGTGTAATTTTAAATATGTTTATCTGTATATCCGCTTCCATTAGCACAATGACTAATACTTGAAAAAAAAACTTCTGAAAGATGTAGCACGAAATCAACGCTTTCACATATCCGCTCCTAAGCTAAAAATAGTGCAAAATATGCGATAGATATAGCTATATCTACGTTGTAGAGTACGTACAATGTACACAAAAATGATTGATGTTGCTTGGTGGTGTATATCAGATACAGCTTTGTACCCACAAACAAAACCATCGGCGTAATGCAGCTTTTTATCGTGTATCGTTTATCGGCCGATAACAGCGCCGCGGTGTTGCTCTGTGAGTGTTTTGAAAGCTCCTCCTTATCTTTAAGTGCGGTGTACACCCACGTTTCACCGCGCAACTAGGTACACGAGATCATACAGCAGGTAACCGTTAGGTAACCGGTTGGAACTGGTAAGTAACTGGTAGGTAACCAGTTGGTAACTTTTTTATTTATTATTCATTTTCTTATTCATGTCTTGTTTATCTGGGGTCAGCGCAGTATGTTCGCTTTTCTGTTGATATCGGTTAGACGTCGTCAAGCCATCCACTCTCTTTTGATTCATATCATCCATCACACCGATAAGGTGCTTGACTGCTAGTTATGAAAAAGCGTATAGAAAAGAGAGGAAAAGGACCATGTCGAAAGACCGATGGACGAAGACAGTGGTTGGGATTAGACATTCTAAGTCATCCAACCATACCTAGGCACTGCTGAAGGTTTGGCTTAGGTTTTACAACTGAAATTTCTAAAGTCTATAAGATTTTATTATGATAACCAGTAGGTACATTATTTATTTCTCAATAATACATATTTGTACTATATCCTCTTCTATGCTGGCCTGGCAGCGAAAAAATAACGTAGAATAGGCCAGCCCCTACTCATCCCATGGGTGTCGTAAAAGTCGACTAAGGGAGATTGCCCGGTGTAGACCAATAAGCACCTTGGGGCATCACCCGAATGGTGGAGGGTATGCCTCCAACAACAGCATACCCAAGGAGGGTTAGTGTCAAGCAGGAGGCCGGTTGTAAAACCTGAGCTAAAACTTTGAGCAGTATGGATTGGAATGTTGTCATTCCAATCACTCTCCGTCCATCGGTCTCTCGACATGGTCCGTTCCGTCTATTTCTTTACATTCATTCACCACTAGCAGCACCTTTACGGTGTGATGGATGATATGAATCAAAAGGGAGTGGATGGCTTGATGACGTCTGACCGATATGAATGGAAGAGGAAACATACTGCGCCGACCCCAGATAGACTGGGAACAGGGCAGGGAGAAGAAGTACTATCAAAACACTATAGTACCTATTTGTTAGCAGTTAAATATTTGCTTAAAAGTAAGTTTCGTCCCATTTTCACCGTTTTTCGGTAGATAATATCCATGAACTTTAATAATTAAACTTTTTCTCCGTTGCCGAATATGATTAATTTCATTTTAATCCCCACAAAGAGTCTAGATAAATTTGGTAATCCACCACGAGTGCTATAAATTAAGGGGACATGGGGGTGGTCCTAAACGCCAACTAGTTAGTGTCACTTACCACCCCGGGGGCGAGCACGAAGGGGGTGGATGGGAATGAAGGACTCTAGCGTTAGTAAATACTCCTATCTATTATCGAAGAAGTGGGTTTAATCGAATTGGAAATTGTATCATATTTCAAGTTACAACAAAATATTGGTCGTTGGCAAAATATTAAATTACGACAACTTAGCAATATTTTTTGCCAACTTAAGTGTTATGAACATAACCAATGAATTAAATAACTGTTTTATTTATTGTTTGAACTATAAAATATTAATGTTAGAAAAAATAATGAAAAGGAAAAGGGTGCAGAAAATTTTCGAAAAATTATTATTTCCCAGGTTGGGACATTCGATTTTCAATTTTTTTCTGACCTCTCTTTTTCTGTGAAATTCTTTTGTTGACCATTTGACCGCCACGGTAGGAGTTTGTGGCAACTAATACAATAATGAATAGTTTAAATTGTGTGAATTTACTGCCGCACTCAGAGATGTCAAATATCGTTAATGAGAAAAAATGACAATTCAAAACCAGTCGCTATTCTTGCCGGGTCTAAGGTCTAGATTTCAATGAAAATATTTGACATTAAATACTCATTAAAGTTAATTAATGTCTCTGAGTGCGGCAGTTAAACTGTCTATATTATAATAAACATCTCAGCGGACATGAGGAGCTCGATAGCGCAGTGGCTTAGCGCGCTCAGCTTGCGATTGCTAAAACTAAGCAATGTTCGCAAAACCCGGTCATTGGATGGGTGACCATAAAAATATTATCTTCAGCTCCTCCGTGCTTCGGAAGGCCCGCTAAGCCGTTGGTCCAGGCTGCATCTGCAGTCGTTAATACCCACTAAATCGCACTTGGCCAGCGTGGTGGGTTATGACCGATGCCCCAGCAGTGGATACATTAAAGGGCTGGTGATGATGATTATGATGATGAACAGTATTCAATTAATTGTATTACGCTAAAAAAATGTTGATTATTTACCTCTATCTGAAGATCAGTTACTTATATGGAAAATAGAGTGGAAATTGTATCTCTTTATTACCAACAAAATTGCTTATTTTGAATCCATATTGTTACGATCTATACGCTCGTCTCTAATTTGTATTTAGAAATACAAACGCGAACTATTACAAAAACAGTTGGAGCGGAAACTGAACGGCACACTAGCATAACCTAAAAGATAAACACTTAAATCCTAGCTTAATCCTAGCCGCAGCTATGCCGCAAACCGATTCAAAATTATAATACAAAATTTATTATATAAATAGCGACTTACCTACCAGCAACTTATCAATCCACTGGCTTGTGACATAACTCATTAAAAGTAAGTCTATAATTGCGAAAAGTTTCCCCGCACACGCAAACTTTTCAATCACGATTTATTTAGTCAAAACAAACACCCTCTCGCTTCCGGTGTTAGCACGGAACTGAAACTGAACTGTATAATAGTGGCTGATTGATGCGTGTTATTTTTCGCATCGCATAATTTGAGATATTATAAGTTGTTTCTGTGTGGGTTTTAAGTTGCTTAGAAAGAAAATGTATCTATCCACTTATGTAAAAAATTGAGTTTACCTTTGTGATTTCTTCTTCTTCTCCCTGTCCAGTCTGTCTGAGGTCGGCGCAGTACCTACTTATGTTTCCTCTTCCATTCATATCGTTAAAACGTCTTCGAGCCAGTCACTAACAAATTATCAACGCCAGCTTTATTCTATTACCCCATGCGTGCTCCTAGCAATCAGGCTCTCCACATATGGCCAGTTCTCACTCAGTTACAAACGTAATTAATTTATGAGATTAACAAGACAAATTTATCGCCTGAACCCCTGAAAAATGGTAGCCATTACTGTAATTAAAATTATCAAACTGAATGTAACATCACGCAATCAAATTACCGTATTCAAACAGTTAGTTGTTTTGAAATGTAGGTAGGGTAATATTAGGTAATATTTTTCATTCAAATAGGTACAGGGTAATTAATGAGTAGGGCCGGGGCAAACTGTTAAACGGATATTGGTTAATTAATATGTTAGTTTGAGTGTACTAGGTATATCGCTCGCTGAAATGAGCTAGCGAAACCCACGTGTTAAAACACCTATACCTTAAAAACCACACCTCTGCATACCCCGTAGGAGACAAAGGCGTGATTAATGTATGTATGTTGTACATCGCTCATTTACTACAAGAGGAGCAACTCAAAAAATACTTATACACATGAGTACATTCATACTTAAATCACGTCTACTTTTTCACCGAACCTAGTCTCTCGCGAATCGGACAAAAGAATACATTGTTTATCTCGATATAACAATCTTCTATGCTGGCCTGGGAGCGAACAAATAACGTAGAATAGGCCAGCCCCGACTCATCCCATGGGTGTCGTAAAAGTCGACTAAGAGAGATTGCCCGGTGTAGACCAATAAGCACCATGGGGCACCCGAATGGTGGAGGGCAAACCACCAACAACAGCATACCTAAAGAGGGTTAGTGTCAGGCAGGCGGCCGGCTGTAAAACCTAAGCCAAAACTTTGAGCAGTATGGATTGGAATGTTGTCATTCCAATCACTCTCTCCGTTCATCGGTCTCTCGACATGGTCCGTTCCGTCTCTTTTCTATACATTCATTCATCACTAGCACCTTTACGGTGTGATAGATGATATGAATCAAAAGGGAGTGGATGGCTTGATGACGTCTGACCGATACGAATGGAAGAGGAAATATACTGCGCTGACCCCAGATAGACTGGGAACAGGCCAGGGAGAAGATCTCGGTATAACAGGACGGCTGGACTGGAGTACAATTAAAAACTTAATTCATTTGCATATGTACCTATAAGAAAGCACTACATATACATTCACACGCGATGTTAATGGCATCCCATTACTTTGAACAATATATCAAATTACCGGGGCAAAATGTACTTTATTGCAGAAGACATAGAGCTTTAGTAAACGTGTCTTAAGTATCGGAATATTGAGTAAACACATAGTGTAATCTCACTTTGGAAATTTGTACAGATGTTAAAGTATTACCACGCGAAACTTCTTCAAACTTTACGAGATAAATGGCCCATGTCAATGGCTGTTTCGACTTCATTGCCAGTGGAATACAGTCCAATGTTTACCTGTACGTTAGGCGACTTGTTCCCTTATGGAACAAATTCTGTAAGAGGCAATTCTGGAATAATTCTAATACACCTAACAATGTCAAAGTACTTTAACCATCGTAAGGTACCTTCCTACCTATCTCAATAGTGTTGTGTAAAGTAACAATCGTTCATATCTCAACAGTATTACCTACTTTTTGGTAGTTGCGGCTAAAACAGAAACTGAGGAGTCATTTGGTTATTGTTATGTCTATCTGCCGTAGCAGGTAGGTACTGTGGGAAACAATAATACTATCGGAACAACATTGAGATTCGAGATATAAATTAACCTTTTGGCCGCCGCCCGCCAACGTTAATAACGTACAGTCAACGGCTCTTCAGACCCAAAACTGTCAAATTTCTTCAATCGATTGTCAACTTTCATACCTAGGTGCTTTGGCGATGTTCTTATGCGGTGTGCCTGGTCCAAACTGCGACACAGGAGGAAGTCAGTGGGAGCACTTGGGACTTGTGACCCAAGTGTTGGTTTATATCATATACCAGGAGACTTTTTGGTCAATGCAAAAATTTTTTGAATTCGTTCAGACCATCAAACTGAACAAACTTCACCATGGGAGCAACTCCAAATTCACGATAAAATATCAGCAGTTTCATACAAAATGATAATACCTACTTGACCCAAATGTATGAAACAGCTGTGAATTTGTGTGAATTGGAAGTTACTCCCATGGTGAAATTTGTTCAGTTTGATGGTCTGAACGAATTCCAAGAATTTTTGCAGTGACCAAAAAGTCTCCTGGTATAAGTACTTACATTGATGGATTGTTATAAATACTTACCTATATGCAAACAATACGCCTATTTATCCCCATAGGTATTGCCCACGTTTAGACAATTATGTTAGATCCCATTTAATAGAGGACAAGCTTATTGCCCTATCGGGCACGTTAATCCCAGTATATTTTATATTGCTGGGTGGTAAAAGAGAAACGCTGCTGACCATTATGTACTCATCGCTGTTTACTCGCCTTTTACGACACCCACCCGTGTGAGAGATGAGGAAAGATAGGCATATAAGAGAGCTCTGCCGTCACCACATGCCTCTCGATCTGAGAAAAATTTCTGAGAATAATATTTCTTACCCCCAATTTGATTTTCTATCTCAGCTAGCGTGAAAAGTAAAAATTTTAAAGTGACACTGTTTACTATAGGGCTATGCTCGGTGTTTCCCTGCGTGATATCAAAAATTATGAAATCCGCAGGAGAACTAAGGTCACCGACGTAGCCCGTAGAATTGCGGACCTTAACTGCGGGGGCTGGGGCAGGGCACATTGCAAGGACTGACGGCCGTTGGGACGGCAAGGTCCTCGAATGGCGTTGCTTATCCCCCTCACAAGGTGGACTGAAGATTTGGTAAAAGAAGTGGGAAGCCGCTGAATGCGGGCAGCGCAGGACCGATCGGTTTGGAAATCCTTGAGGAGGCCTATGCCCAACAGTGGGCGTTTCTTGGCAAACTGACTGTGTATACCTACTTAAGTAGAGTAGACTGCTAACTGACTGGCTTGACAGTTAAGGTTTTCAAATAAAACCAAACAACTTAAGTTTAATGTGTATAATTTTATAAACTTTCGAAATAGAAGCGTCTCACAAAGGTAAAAAGTACATATTATTATTACAATACAGTTATTTCCTACAAACTAACAACAAGTTAACAGACACTCAAAGCGATTCCAACATTCAACCACTACAATAGTATCTATTAAATGTGACAGCCAAAAAATCTTTACATAACACGAAATAACAACATTAAGATCGTTTAGAAATACTATAGTATGCAGGTAGTTCGCGATTGGTCCACCGAAGCATTGACAAAAAAAGATCCCCGTATTATGTAAGCCAATTTCAGTTGGTCTACCCGCCTCTTTCACTCATTGAGAATAATAGCAAAGTGTGAGAGTGACGGGTAGACAAAAGGAACTGAAATCGGCTTACATAGTACCTACGGGACGAGGTCGGAACAACACTTAATAAACGAAAACCGTCTTGAAACACTTTTTTGTAATAACACGGAGAGTGTTTAGTTTAAATTAGGTAATAATAATAATAAACATTAACTAGGTATCAAAATTTAGATAATAAATATTTTCGATAAACAAGCTTCATCGAACACTTCAGAGAACTAAGGCAATCTAGGTACAACAGCACGTCAGGCTACCATAAAATGTCAAATCAACTCAATCGACTTTGTGCTTTACTGTGAAGAGAAGAAGTGAAGGTTGACAATCGATTGAAGAATTTTTACAGTTTTTGGGAGTCTGATCTACCGTTGTACGTATAATATTTTCCATTGGATCACAAAACACCCATTAGAAGTCTTACTGCCGCACTCAGAGACGTCAATTAACATTAATGAGTACCAAGGGTCAAAAATGACAAATCAAACTTAGTCGCTATTTTCACCGGTTCTATGGTCTAGATTCAAATGAAATTTTCACATTAAGTACTCATCAAAGTTAATTCTCAGTCTTCTCTGAGTGCGGCAGTCATACAAACATATTTTATATTAATAAGTAAATTTCATATAAGTACAGACACACACGCTCAATACTTTCCTAAAACGTGTTAATTTCTAAATTGGCCCTCGTTCACAGAAGCGATTAGTAACAGAAATCACTAGTGTGCACGCGGGTTAGTCTCTCCAATTTTGAACACTTTGTGATTGGAAGTATTTTATTGCACAATATTGGTATAGCAATGTAAAATATCATATAAACACTCCTACTGAGGCATCCCTCATTTGTGCAATATAGAGGTAAATATCCGTTTGAAACAAAAAAACAATAAAATGTGTATAAAATGTAATTTAATTTGAAAAATGTATTAGGAAAATCCTTTTGGATAATACTATACTGACGTGATCGAAAACTAGTTTAAATTTATTTTATTCTTGTAAACAATTATTAAAATACGTAAAAATACTTATACAAGGGAAAATATTGCTCTTTGAAACAAAAGTATAATTTAAAATAAATAAAACATAACATAAGAAAAAAACAATTCTGAACTCTTTTTTTCTTTGTCATAATTGTTCTAGCATTTATAAATAACGATTATATTTAATAAATAATAGCTACTTTACAATGGTTTATTTATATGCCAAGGTTACACATTGGCAATGGAGTATTTTGGTATGTAAATCAGAGCGTGCAAACGATTTTACACCTTATAGGCACTATAAAATAAAACGATAAAACCCTCCGCTGTATTATAACTCTAGTCAAATTTCTAGTTCACTCTGTCTGAATACAAGGCCGTAGCTGCGCAGATAGTTTTATTGCCTGTAATGTATGCACAGCTACACGAAGCAACTTCAGAGCTTACTAGACGATTGACGTGACTTGGTACACAAAATGTTTGGTATAATAATTAACGTATTATTATTACATCGCCGTAAAACACAACGACACCTTACATGACTAGTATTAAAATTCTTTACAAATAAAAAAAACAGCCAAGCGTCTTAACAATGGAGCTTAACTAAAAGGAAGAAAAAAAACACAGCACCGCGGTTTAAAAAATCACAAAGGTAGAGCATCCTCTGCTGATATACAGCTATAAGAGAGATGATTATTTAGAAAACAAGCTAAAAAAACTTATTAAAGTATACTGCTAAAGTATACAATTTTGTGACGTACGTTTGACATTAAACTTTTGGCTTAGTTAGTCTATATTGATTGATTACAGATTGCAAACATAATACCGCACAGATAATATCAGCCCCTCTAGACAAGTGACCAATCTTTATGGTAGACTTAAAGAATACAAGTGTATAAAACTGACGTATTACAGAGAAAACAACATGGCCACCGTTGTGTCAAATGTAAGAGAAGCTGTCAAAAGACATTGGTATTTGGCCTTTCGAATAGATTGGTCACTTGTCTAGATATCTTTGGTGGCCTATTACGTATTATTACAGAAAACATTTAAAATATCGTTATTACCAAATTGTACAAAATATTGATTATTTTGTTAAAAATTAACACACTGACTGACTAAAATTCCTTACGCTCTATGGGCACGATAAGGGGATATTTTATATTCAAGTACCATTTTATTTGACTGGTACTGTCAATTGAACTAAATGAAAAATGGTAACAATTGTTTTATTACTAAGGACGAATCCGTGGATTTAATCCGGTTGACAAGAAGCACATTTCAATGTTAATAGCGAATCAAACTCTAATCACATAGAATTAGGATACACTATCGTCTACATTCCCTTCCAAACTTTCACTCACTCACTTTGCGACAAAACTTGCGTTTCTAAGGTACTACCTTCACCTTATTTTTTTTAAATTAATATAAAGAAATTGAGATAAAAGCACAATTCTTAATCATTAAAAAAATATGAGATTCCTTTTAATTTCATTTCCGGCAAAAAATGCATTTAGTAACTCCTATTATGAGCTCAATAAGGTTAAAAAAGGCAAATAAATCTCTACCTAATAGTTTTCCTAAAAAAGCACCAGGTAAACTTAGGCTCACACAATGTTTTATTACGTACTAACTTCAGATTGTAGATTTGAAAGCTGATTCTAGATTTGACTACCGTAAGTTTATTAAAGTACAGCTCTCTTGTATTATAATTTATGTGCAACATTTCGAGTTGGCATTCGGAAAGGTACAATGCTATTGTGTAGCGTACTGTTATTAGAATTTAATTTGAAGTTATTTTATCTGGGCCGTTTTATTCTACCACTTTTAACTAATTCTAAATTGTATGTAACCTTTTTACTGTTTCGTTAATATCGTTTTCATTTGTGAATTCAGTTTGACAACTGTTGCCATGACAACCCGTCTTGCTATTTTTTCTGGATTGAAAATATTATTTTATTATATCAGGGGAAAAAGGTCAATATTTAATTAAAACTGCATGCTATAGTTGTATTTTTAAATAAACTGGTAGTAAAGTATGTATTCAAACCTGCCATCAATCATGCGCCACTTATCATGTTTGATACCTGATATGTGATATAAATTCGTGTATTGAATTTAAGTACAATTTGGATATTTCGTCTCCACACATCGGAGCTTTCGAGACGAAACAATATTTATTAGGACCGACTATGAATACAGCTGTATAAAATTACACTTAAGTACAGTGAGAGCAGTCAAAACATACACACCAGGCCACTCCATTCTGTGCCTTTTGTGAAACAAATTAATATTGAGAATAACCAAAGAATATGGATTACACTAACAAAGAATCACTGATATAATGATTTATAATAATAATTTAGGATAAGAAGATTCGTTAATAGTCACTTGTTATCAGATTATACTTGTGATTGATATTTATTTTATAAAAATTAAAGTACTAAACTAAGCAATCCGCCATATTTGCTAAAACGCCGCGTGACGTCATTATACAGTTATCTCCATTTTGACATTTTATTTGCCAATCAAATTCACTAGTTTAATATAGAAACTGGCATTTTTACGGTAAAGTGACGTCACACAGACGCCATTGCTATTTTGGCGTTTTGGCGGAAATTTTAAATTGCATTATTCAAAACATGTTTTTTCTATCAAAATCGAAAATTTGTACAAAAATATAATTTATTTTGGGTAAAGTAGACACGTAAGCAAAACATAATGTAGTTTTTCAAAATTAGTCATCATGCCTATTGAAGAACAGTATCTATGCTGTATTTTTATATGGATATTTGCTGTAGTGGCATTGCCTGATGTGCAGTTTATTTTTACACCCCCATCCCTTATTAGATACAATTTTTTAAATCAATATTTTATTGTCTATATCGTGTCTAAAGCACAAAACGTTAACAAATAAAATATGAATTAATAAAATATAAATAAAAACATGCATGTCTTTCATTAAGGCTGAAAGTCCTTTTTCTAAGCGTGTAGTGGAAAACTACCAGAGAAAATCATCCTATGCATTTAGATCCAGTTTAATCACATTGATAAAAGATTATATAATATGTATTTATAGGTTATTGGTTAATTGGCATCAAAAAAACAATAAAATCTGCTAGATTCACACATAAATCGAAGAGACGTTATAAAAATCGAGCACAAAAGTACTGTAAATATCTTATCAAATGCTTAGTTTTTCTCTTAACACTACGCGAATAACTAAACGTTACTATGTCACACAGATGGTTGGTCGGGGGGTAGAAAAGAATCACCGAAAGGACACGTTTTGACTGATAAGTTTATTGACAGTTTAGTACTCTGCCATCCTAAGGAAAGCTAGCTTGTTGAGGAACACTGAATAAAGCTGAGCATGAGCAAAGTGATTCCTTTCATGCCCTCTAACTAAAAGAACATTAGTGGCAAATTTATATCAATAGATCAAATTTCGTTTTTCCCATTGCCGGCATGTGCATTTTTTGCCATCAATGTCACTTAATGACTTTGATGGCAAAAAATGCACAAAATATTACTTTTTTTTTAAATAAAGTACTGAAACTTGAAAGAATATTTTTTACTTTACAGTCAGCAACAAAACTAGTTTGACATTGGCAACATTTTCAAAACAGCTCTTTAGCTCTGAAATTTTCAAAAGTGATTGAATAGGTCAAAGAGCGACAGTTTGCAATATTCGTATAAAATACGTGTAATTTACCACCACAATAGATAGTTTTATGAGATGCAATGGCGATGTCGTCAACCAATTTTCGTTGCTGTCTGTATCACACGAACGAGCCAATCTATTGACCATTTGCCACACAATAAAGCACTTAACAGCTAAAGAAATACGAACGACTACACATGCGCAGGCGCCGGCTGCTCGCCCATATTCATAGCCGTGTCCCTGATCTCGCTCGCGATCACGTGTCTGGCGAGATCCCTCAGGTCTTGCGCGTCGCCGTGGGCTGCCAGGTCGAAATCAGACCCAGACAGCGACGCTATGTTGTGCCAATTCGACTCAGTGTGTTCACCTGCGTTTTAAGATACATGTTAGTACACGACATAATGATTCATATTTACATAGCAAGCGACACTGTTCTTGGCAATTTCCGCGGTTTTGGATATACCATTAATATTTGTATTGATGGGATAAAAAACAACTAACATTGTATTTTATCTAATGAATACAATGTCAAATGTTTAAGCCCCCTAATGAATACAATACCGGTGTCAAATATTTAAGCCCCCTAATGAATACAATACCGGTGTCAAATGTTTAAGCTCCCTAATGAATACAATACCGGTGTCAAATATTTAAGCCCCCTAATGAATGCAATACCGGAGTCAAATATTTAAGCCCCCTAATGAATACTATAGCGATGTCAAATATTAAACTCCCTAATGAATGCAATACCAGTGTAAAATATTTAAGCCCCCTGATAAATACAATACCGGTGTCAAATATTTAAGCCCCCTAATTAATACAATACCGGTGTCAAATATTTAAGCCCCCTAATGAATACTATACCGGTGTCAAATGTTTAAGCCCCCTAATGAATACAATACTGGTGTCAAATATTTAAGCCCCCTAATGAATGCAATACCGGAGTCAAATATTTAAGCCCCCTAATGAATACTATACCGATGTCAAATTTTAAACTCCCTAATGAATGCAATACCGGTGTAAAATATTTAAGCCCCCTGATAAATACAATACCGGTGGTCAAATATTTAAGCCCCCTAATTAATACAATACCGGTGTCAAATATTTAAGCACCTAAATGAATGCAACATTAATTGACACCCACGTTTCGCGAATTATGCTAGGTCCCATGTAATAGATGGCGAGCCTATTGCCATTTATCAAGCATGTTGATCGCAATATATTACTAGGCGGTAAAAGAGAATCGCTGCCGCTTCTACACATCGCTGACTTATTCCTTATTAGTAGCCTTATACAACACCCGGGAGAGAGATCGGGTGTGGTGACAATTTTATCCTGCTCAGCCGTCACCACAGGGCTATGGCATTAATTTGGTTTCATTAAAAATACCTATAACGAGTAAATGCAAAAATCTCACAAAATTGCCTATGCCTATGCTTGTTTCGTGCCCAACTTGACTACAAGCTATAATCCGCCTAACTAAATACTGAAGCTGTTGTTAAGGCCAGCGTTAACAATTTGTCGTCTAATAAGCCTTAAGTATTATGTAAGTAAAGCAATGTAAACATTACCCGTGATACTTTGTAAGCATTAATAATGGAATAAATACCATACATTGCGGTATCGTATCTTTTTAAAATGTATAAAAGCGTTAATACGAAAATGAGTTTAGTTTTAAAATGAATACATTAAATACGTATGCCACTTAAGGCGAAGTTTTGTAAAAATGTAATTGAGATTTAAAATGTAGCATATTTTTCTAAATGTAACTCTAACAAGTAAGTTGTGGAGTTGCAATTATTTTGGGAATTTTACTACATTCAATGTGCAATGTCTTTCATTAAGACGACTGTAACATTCAAACTGTTTTCTGTATGAGTTTCTATATGCATGTTAGTGATATTGAAGCAGGAGTATTGATTAATGCTAGTCGTTGTTTGACTTTTGCGATGCAGTGTGCTCAAACTCACTTGAGAAATGAGTCGAACTCGTTAATTATAATGTGTGCGCAAACGTTGATTTGCAATTATAAGGCGATTGCGAGGAACATTTTTTGGAAACTGATGCTCAAAACCACACTAGCTATAATAAACCATTGAAGGCAACGTAGTGACATACCCAATAGGTGAATTCGTAACTCCAACGGTACCATTACTAAGTCTATAAGGCAAATCGTAAGTCTGGTGAGCTCATGATAAGTCCATTTGACAAATGGTAAAACTAGTAGTTCCAGTAGGTCAGATTTAGCTTAAAAAAGTCAAAAACCTGAACCCTCTTTGTTTGTTCGTAGCAAATATTGTGGTTTTAATATTCTAAAACTGGTATTCGTCTTTGAGAAATGTTTTGTTTATTCACCACTAAAAAGGTACAGACAGAAAAAAAACAGTTTCCAAAAGAGGTTCCACGCAATCGCAACTCTCCAAACCACAACCCAACTCCATCATGCTGTTACCGTGACATATCATAGGATCACTCACATACCGGCGGTCGCGTGTGACGCGCACCTGTGGCGGCTTACAAACCAATATCAGTAGAAGCTGCTTTATAAAAAAAAACGCTTACACGTTCGCAAGAATATCTGGGACCATTACAAAATACACAAAAAATTCAAAAAGTTCTGTTTCAAGGTTCTAGAAAATGATACCGTACTTATTAATGTTTATTTTCAAAACACAATTCTCTTCACAACAAATCATAAACACTTTTCTACTGTGTTATAAGTGATATTTATTTTTTATAAACATCAAAAACAATGAAAATGGTATGGAACCTCAAAACATAAATTACTTCTGCAGACATTCTTGCAAATGGAAGCTAAGACTGTGTTGATCGTATATGGTACATGACGCAACAATCGTAAATAACGCATTTGAAAGCACCACAATGTCATCTTTATGACTATAGGGGGACAAGGTACAATTTAGTTTGGCGCCAAAGCTGTGTGCTTCCATATGTAAGCTCTGTACAAACCCAAACCACACACTACATTTGTTTTTTGCTGAAAACTTTATACAACGTTTCATTAATAACAATGAATTCGGTATATTCTTGCACAAGGAAATTATTTAGGTTTTCTAAAGTTCAATATTATTTTCAAAGGCGCCAAAAAGCAATTATGGACGAAAACGTTACGCTAACTATAAAAAGCATTATGTTTTTAATCAGATTCAAATCCGCGCTCAATGGCCCGTTGTCTCGTAGTAATCTCAAGCATTGGTTGACAATCGTTACTATCTATCATCGGGGAAAATGGTAATAAATAATTGTGTTCTACTCATGTCCTTTGGAATGTTAAGCCTTTTATATGAGGACTTGAATCGAGTTCTTTGACTTGTATTTGCCTCGAAACTCAAATTCGAACTTCAAAAGTAGCAGTATGGACGATTGAAGGGTCTTAATTGTTACAAAACAAGGGGTTATGATTCGCAAACAAGTTTTAGGTTTCTATAATAAACGGTTCACTCTAAAAAATCTACATTCGGTATACTCCGGCCATTATAGCAAAAGACAAAATGTAAACAATCTTGATGTTTATTTTAATATAAAATCCAAAATAAAATGTGTAATACCTACTTTTTAATGTCGCCAAACGTTTTGATATTTTTAAATAAATGTTGTATTTTAAAACACTTTTTTCTTATGTTTAAGTGCCATTCGCAGATATATAAACATAGCAAAATTGTTTACGTAATATCTATCGCTGTAATGGCTGGAGTATACTAAGACGAAGAAATGAGTTCCGAATCTCTGTTCCGAATTACTGGGTCTGTCCTGTCATAATGACAATGTGAAGTCAATGTAACACACACACGCAACACAGTCTTTCGTAACGTTTCCTGGTCACTGCCCCATTGAATAATCAAATATGCCGCAACATAGAATATTGACGCGTCCAAAACAGAATACCAGACCATCTGTGACTTTGAGAAACTGATTCGCGTTAAAGAGTAAGACAAGGCCTCAGATTATTTAATAATATGCTTAGCTTTACTTTGGTGGCCAAAACAGTGAAGAGAATATTAACCTTTAAATGTAAAATTTTGTTTGGTATATTCGGTTATTCGCTTTATATTAGTAGCTTTAGGCACTCTATAGTGCCGCACGCTCAGCATGCGATTGCTACACAAGATAGCGATAATTAATACATATTTAAGAGACTCATCAATAGATATTTAAGAGTTGTATATTCAGATAAGGCATTTAATCGGCTTATAGACTTTTTTGTTTCCAATATTGTCTTTCTCCTGTAGATGTGTGTTACATAACACTGAAGTTAACGCGTTCGTACACAATTGCTTAAATTCGATTTGCAACATTAGCGTGATTGTCACAAAGAATAGAGTTGATTAAACAATCTTTACAGACAGTCGTAAGTAATCTGTTTAGTACTTTGGTCCCTAATAAATAAATCTAACCATTTATTTCCGCCGAATCCAAATAAAATGGGATAAGGCCAAGAGGATGATGACGATTGTTTACCAATCGAGTCAAGTATAAAAAAACATAAATATGTCGTCCATTAATCACGTGAAGCCCGAAAGAGCGAAGAGGGGGGTAGTTGTTCGCAAATTCCCAAATTTTACCCATATTATACTGTATTTTAAGATGGTTTTTAAAATACCAATAGACTTTGTACAGTTAACAGTCTTTCAGGCTATTACAATATGTGAAATTTTCTCAGGTGACTTCGCACTTTATGTGTAACAAGTTAAAGTGGACAATCTACTTGAGAAATTTGACAGTTGTCTATAGTCTGACATACCGTTGACCGTACTGAAAACACACGTGATTTCGGGTATGGTGGTGACAGGTGGGTAGTCTAAAACCACACCACATATCAGGGGGGAAAGAGGAGGGGCGGGTTAAGAAAAAGTTGCTAAAAACCATCACGTGATCACCGAACGATGCCGAAAATATCTCGGGTAATCACCGGGGGAGGAGGGGGAGGTAAAAAAGTTGCTAAAAACACCATCACGTGATCACCGGACGACCCCAAAGCTATATCTCAGTTATCTAAGGCGACCGGGGAGCAGTGACCAAGCCGCGCGGTTAGTACGAAACGCAAAGTGGGACAGAAGCGCACGCGTGCCTACCGTGACCGTCAAACGGGCGTGGAATGCGCGGGCGCTGAACCTGCGGGCGTGTAGGGCTCCGCCGCCGGCGTGTGGGGCTCTGCCCCCGTCCGCCGGGAGGCCTGCGACCGCGCCCGCGTCTCCTCCAGCATGAAGCTGTTGATCACGTACGCCTCGCGCCGGATGCGGTCGCGCAGCTCGGCCGACATGTCCGGGATCGCCCAGCGGACTATTATCATCACGAGCGCCACCACGTTCTACCCAACAACACACTACTGACAAAATGTCTAGGGGGGATCTACGTAAGGGCTTTGTGGTGGGCCCAAAGACACAAAGGCCCCGTTGAAAACAATTGACTAATTTATGATAGTGTATAAAAATCATATATTAGCATCGTGTAAAATAGTGACAATAGGGTCAATTCTGACATGATTCTCTAAACTTAAAACTAAATTTAATATCAGTCTCTCCTCTTCATTCTGTATTAAGAATGAAAGAGAAACACTGTTGTCAAATTAATCTTAGGTTTAGAGAAACCGTTGTCAGTTCGACCCTAATAACTATTATAAAATCACTATACATAATTAGTAAAATTAAGATAAACGACGGCTCTAAAAAAACATATTATCAAATTGGGCAGTGGTTAACATGTAAGAACTTCACTCTTCAAAACCAATATTAATTAATTTACAACTAGTTGATTACAATAAATATTTAAAGAGTTGTTGTTGTCTAAAGAAGTGTATCCGGCTCAAAGGACCAAAGAGAAATGTGAACACTTTTAAAAAATAGCAAGAGTTAGATTTCTTCTATTAGGACAACTTCACACGGACTCACCTCAAATACAACGACGAATGCCAACCTAGCTCCGATGATGTGCCAATACCAGTTGCTGCGTTCGTAATCATCGCCCTGCTTGTAGTGCCAATAGCCGGGGTAACTGAATAAAGATAGATTAATAAATATTGTAATATACTCCCAAAATCGGGTTCGGGTGAACTACACTGACACTTTTTTATTATTTGAATAATTTAGTGCAGAATGGGCAGCAGCGTTCCTCTTATACACGTAGCAATAGTACTGCGACTTTTGTGCCCGATAAATTGCAATAGGCTCGCCACCTATTACATGGGACCTAACATAGTTGGCGAAACGTGGGTGCTAGTTCACCTCTGCCTACCCATTCGGGGATATAGGCAAGTAATTTATGTATGTATGTATGAATAATTTAGCTTCAATACTGACGAACTTCCATACAAACTTTCAACTCCCATTTCACCCCCTTAGGGATAGAATTTCCAAAATCCGTTCATAGTGCTCATCCACCTACACTATAAAAGAAGAATGCTGCAAGTCTTTTAGTTAATTTCCTATTTTTTTAAATAAATTTTATTTTATAAGACATTTCATGTTTGTTGACATTTTGTCTGTTTCTATAATGGATGGGGTATAAAGAGGTCGAATAGGTCGGTATTTACCTGCACATAGTCTCGTTGTAGGTGGTCTTCGGCCTGTACTGGTGGAAAACGGTGATGTTGAAGTCAGTCAGGGTATGATTCACGTAGCTGTTCAGGGAACCCTGTGAGAACTGGTACACCAGACGCGGGATGAAGTCCGATGTGAACGCTATAATGAAACCCTGGGGAAATAGTACATTGGAATTATCAACGCAATTTGTATCCTAATAGAGAGTACATGCATACATACATAAATCACGCCGATATCCCCGAGGGGGTAGGCAGAGGTGAATTAACACCCACTTTCCGCACCTTAAATAGGTATTGCCATCTATCGAGCACGTCAAATCGCAGTATATTACTAGGTGACTGGTATAACAGTAACGCTGCTGCCTTCTGCTCTTCGCTGTTTTAACCCTTTCGCCTGGAACGACACTCGCGGGAGAGATTTGGGAAGGTGATAATTGTATTCTGCTCTGCCGCCACCACACACTATTATTATTTATACACCATACAAATGTTACAAAACGTATAACAAAGAAAAAATAAGTCAGGATCCGTCAGGAGCTAGAATAACGTCAGAAATTTATGTACCCGGGAAAATTTTCGAAGGACCATTTTTTTTCTCAGACACTTACGTTTGTTATGACGCTCAGCTTGCCTATAGAGTCGAGAATGCGGTACCAGACGCCGATGTCGGTGACCCTCTGCGGCACGGGCCGCCGGTAGCACATGAGGAACTTCTTGGCGTCCAGCCGCATCTCCAGCACGTTGTTGATCAGAGCAAACAGGGGGGCGAGGGGGAACGCCGCCACGAAGATTGTCACGAACCCGTACTGCAGCACTGAAACATGGAGACAAGATTATATCAGTAAAAGTAGTATAAGGAAAGTTCTCCATACATACATACATATATCACGCTTTTTTCCCACAGGGGTGGACAAAGATCACTTCTTTCCACTTGCTACGATACTTGTATACTTCTTTCGCTTCTTCCAATCTCATCAATCACTTCGTTTTCGGGTACACTTGACCTGGCCCTTCTGTTCTCTTTCCCTTATACTCGGCACCTGCCCCCGTTGCACAGTAGGCCTATACGCTAACTTTTTTTGTCAGTTGAAAGTGATGATCACCGAACTATTTGCTTATTCATTACTGTTTTGACAGGACAAGTATCACAATAGCGTTATAATAAAGTAGTAATGGATCAGTAAATAGTTCAGTGATTATCACTCTCAAGTGTCAAAAAAAGTTAGCGAATAGGCCTACTGGACGTGGATAAAAACCTCTTTGGGGAAAAGAAAACATTTTCCTGTCGCCTAACGCACACTAAATCCCGAGACAAGATACTGTCAAGTGGGGGGTGAGTTTTGTCCACGTCCCATACTACTAAATTCTGTACCAGATACAATCCCAACTAAGGTTTGAATTTTTTCTAAAGTAGTTGAAAGTTGACACTTGGTCAAAAATTATTAATAGTGTCAGTATTTCGAGATGCATATAATTGGTCAACAACTGTATACATGTTATTAAGCCCACTCTCAGATCATTATACTATAGCAGAAGAGATGAATTAATTCACTCTCACCCATCTCGAGATATTCCGGAAAGAGGCCCATGTTGCCAAAATCGACCAGCTTGAAGTCCTTCACCCACTGCAGTGGACTTTTGATCCTAGGAACACATACATACGATATTTATTGGCTTGGTATAAGCTATTTTATGTTACTTTTATTTAGGTATAGGTTTAATAGGTTCAGCATTTGACCACAATCTCGATATTTATTCATTTACTAAGGACAGCAACAGCTCACATATTAAATTAATATAAAAATATAGAATAAATAAGTACAATCTAATATGTAGGCCAGTTTCAGGCGTACACTACTTTGTAACAGAACTTTTAAAATACAAAAGTCTGAGTTAAAAATTAAGGAAAAAACAAAAGAAAATAACATCTCCACTTTCCTCGTTTCCGCGAATAACCGTTAATTGTTGTATTTATCACTCATTCCGTTCACTTACTTGTTTTTCCTTCCTATCGTCCTGATGATATTCCACCAGGCCAGGATGTAGGGCATCATCATCTCGACAATGGTGTTAATGAACTGTTTGCCGACCATGATGATAGCCAGTTGGATGGATAACTCCAGGAAGCAACCGCCAGGGGCACACTGGAACAAATTGAAACATTAATCGCAAGGTCGTTTAAATAAAGGTTGTTCAGAATGCCGAAATGAACCTAAGTTCTATACGAACAAAGATCGAATTCCTGTGACGTCAGGTTACTAATATGCATTTATAATACTTAAATGCAAATATTCATGTTGGTTATTGTGCATGTCATATAAATACATATATCAGTTTGAGGTGGTATGTTGTATATCAGTAGGTTTACACATATTTTTTTTCGGATATCCGTGGATACTAATAACCAGTATATCGCTACTAAACATAAGGTAAGGTTTCGAATAAATAGGAACTACAAGGGTGTTAATGTAATGGATTACCGAGCCTTCTGGCAACACCCGATATATCGCTTATTGAGTATAAAATAGACATAAATCCTAAACGCCTTTCTTTCAAAAATAAGTCTTAACGCATTCTACTTTTTCATACATAATGGATCAAAGTATTTTTTGAGTTACGTCGTTTTGCTATTAAATGAGCGATAATCCAAAATACGCACCTCTTCCTGCCTCTGCCCGAACAGCCTCACGTAGTCGCCCGGACGACCCACGTACTTGCCCTTGAAGAAGGCAATGTAAAATATGGACGCGTAGTAGTTCACGAATTGCAGCAAATATATCTTGAGCGTGAGAGAGTCGTCGAACTCTGTCTGTGTGCGCAAGAGTTCCTTTTCCGTGAGCCACTCTGCTAGGTACTGGTATATCTGTAATGTGGAGAAAATTGTTGAAGATACTATAAAAATAACAGGATTGCGCATGTGTATGCAAATGAGGTTCATCGCCTTTCCAATCCATACTGCTCAAGGTTTTGGCTTAGGTTTTACAGCCTGCCGGACACCAACTCTCGCCATCCATCCTTGTTTTTAAACACCTCAAAGATTTGACAGTTGCGATGTAATTTTTTTTTGTAATGTAATGTTGTCAAATGTCACCACCTCCATCTGTCCCGTGGGTGTCGTTCAAGGCGAGAGTAAAGACAGCTTTGGGTAATGGGTAGCACTCCCCTTATACCACCTAGTAATATACTGCGATTTATGTGCCCTATATATGGCAATACGCTCTTATGTATTCCATCATGCCTATTGAGACTTAGTTTGCATGCCTAATATTTTTATAGAAGGTACATTATATTGTCTCAATAAAGGTTTTTCTTTCTTACTTCTATTGACACTTACGTAATTGAAGATGCAGATGAGAAACAGATTGATACAGGCGGCCGTCGCAGTGGTGAACATGATGGGGTTCGACGTGATGAGCACGTTGGTGTTCTGCCTGAGCACCGCGGCGCCCATGAGCGACATCCGGTACACCACCACGCCCAAAACCGCTGCCAGTGCCATGAGCACGAGAAGGGCGACCACACTGAACGACATCAGCGTGGCAGGCAGGCGCATCCGCCAGAACGGCACCATCGGCTCGCGTTCGCCGGTCACCACGTTCAGCTGTGTTTCGAGTATTATTTAATTACTATTTTGATTTTGACTGCGCCGAGAGCCCCGCCGCCAGTAGGGGTCGAGTACAGGGGTTAAGCCGGTGGCCCAGACCACCGGAGGACTAATGCCCCCTGAGTTCATGCCCGGGCCATGAGCTACCGCTCGATCCCAATTTTTTCTTGGACACACGGGTTTTCGGTATCTAGCGTCTTGACGATTCATAAGTGTATTGTAATCATACCAGATATGAATAAATGAATTTTTCTTTGACTTTGATGCCCACGGCCCGCCACCAAGCGGATGACCCGGATGATGATTTTAATTTGAACATTATAATATAAATGTTAGAAAAAAAATTACAAAGAATATTGTTTAGGTTAGAAAAAGTTTGAAAAATTACAGCCTTGATGTGGGATTCGAACCCGCATCCTCTGCAATCCGGCATCCGGAGTCGATTCCAGCATCAAGACTATAAGTTTTCAAACTATTACCAACCAAGCCTACAAGCAACCTAGCCCCTCTAGACAAGAGGCCAATCTATTCGAACGAATAGAATACAAACTATTCGATTTTAATTTTAACATTATATAAATGTTAGAAAAATTAGTACAAAGATTCATTCTCAAGATCATAATTTTTCGAAATTCTTTTTCTAACCACCAAAATCTTTGTACTAATTTTTCTAACATTTATATAATGTTAAAATTAAAATCGAATAGTTTATAAAGCAAACCCAAGCTTAGCCGAACGCACGGTATTTGTAAAAATATCTGCTTTGGAATGTTTGAAATTTATTTCTACATTGCGTTGGCTTACATCGTGAAGTGTAAAGGTTGGAAGAATTTCGGCAAGTTAATTAGTGTCTTGGGTGGCCGAGCGGTCAGGCACCTGCCCGGATAGCAGCGGACGCGGGTTCGATTCCCGCCTCAAGATCATAATTTTTCGAAATTCTTTTTCTAACCACCAAAATAGAATACAAATTTAAAAAACTGAACAACATGGCGACCGTCGTCTCAAATGTGAGAGTAGTTGTAAAAATGGACGTTTGTATTCTATTCGAATACATTGGCCACTTGACTAGGACCCCAGGAGGCCCTGTTCTGAGAAGAACGGTCTAAAAATTGTTGGACTCATTGTTGTATTTGTAAATACTCTTTTATTAATTAAAAACTTGTACGTTGTGACAGCCATTCTTATTTTACATAATATAAGACATTCGCTGTCATTACTTCAAAATTAAATTTGAAGTAATGTTTTTAGACACAAAGGGTCGGTTAAACAAAGGGCTGGTGGTGATGATGATGATGACGCAACACGGCTTTCTTTATTTGTCTAACATGTAACTAAAATGGTCGTGTGGTGACGGCAGAGTTGAATACAATTGTCACCAACCCAAATCTCTCCCGTGGGTGTCGTACAAGGCGACTAAGGATAAATCAATCAGTGATGAGGAATGGGCAGCAGCGTTCCTATTATACCACCTAGCAATGTACTGCGACTTTTGTGCACGATAAATGGCAACAGGCTCGCCACCTATTACATGGGACCTGACATATTTGGCGAAACGTGGGTGCTAGTTCACCTCTGCCTACCCCTTCGCGGATATAGGCATGATTTATGTATGTATGTATGTAACTAAAATAATACAACACTCATAAAGCGGCTTACCCTAGTCCGCTTGACGTGTGCGAGCCGCGCGAGGTACTGCGGCCTAGGGTGTTCTTCATACACGTCGAAGCCCGTCAAGTCCCAGCGGTGCGTCATCTCCGCCGAGTACCGCTTCCACAGCTCCAGGAAACATGCCGCTGTTGAATGCATACATCATCATCATCACCACCAGCCCTATATTGTCCCTTCCCTATGGATGGAAGAATATAGGAAGATTGGGCCATAACCCGGTTGGTGGTAGGACTTCTTTGAAGTCCGCCTGGCTAGCTACCACCATCTTATCAAAATCTGTCGCCATTATAATAATGTAAATCTAAATACAGTATAATCATTTATTGTGGTGTTATCAATATTAACACGCTGGCCAGACGTGTTGCTAGAAGTTAGGTTTACAAATTCTAAGGCCCTAATCACTTTTGAAAATATTCTGAAGTACTGTAACTATACTCATAAAATATGTTCCGAAACAGTACTCACCCCAAAAACTTAGATATTTTCTGATACTGTTCTCAACCCAAAAACTCATACATATATTTAGAAACTATACTGACACTAAAAACGCATAAAATATGTTTCGACACAGTACTCACCCCAAAAACTCAGATATTTTCTGATACTGTTCTCACCCCAAAAGCTCATACATATTTCCAGAAACTGTACTTACCCCAAAAACTCAGATATGTTCAATACTGTACTCACCCCAAAAACTCAAACATATTTTCAGACACTACACTCACCCCAAAAACTCATAAATATGTTCTGAAGCAGTACTCACCCCAAAAACTCATAAATATAGCGAAGAACACAGTGGTGGAGTTGTCGAATAGATACGTGATGCGCGACTGGAGGCACGTGTCGCGCAAGTCCCAGTAGTCGCAGAAGTAGTCGCACAGCGGGCACATCTTGATGGTGGAGTTGTACGAGCATACGTCTTCGCTGTTCAATGATAAAGCCGGGTTTAGCTTGACAAGATTGTGTCAGACTAACTTACAGTAAATAAGGTCATTTAAAACGTGGCATACTGTTAATTGAATGGTCAATTATCTCATCATCACCAGCCCTTCAATGTCCCTACTGTTGGCGCACAGGCTGCCACCCTGGCCAATGCTGACTGGTAGGTACCAGAAAAACTATATACTTCTATAAACTGCAGGACTTGAAATGAAAGTTTATAGTATTAGGTAAGACTTATTTTAAAAAGAAAGCATTCTTTGTCTTCTTTTATACTCAAGAAGATACGATATATTATTCGTAAAATGCTGAACTAGCAAAATTACTAAGGGCCTGTTTCACAATCGACAAGTAAGTCATAAGTAGCTTACTTCGCAGATCATTTGACAGTTGTAATATGAAATATATGTCAATTGAACTTCAAAGTAAGCTACTTCGAACCTACTTGTCGATTGTGAAAGAGGCCCTAAGGCTAAATATTTACTAATTTTCTCACCTCGGTTTGTTGGAGTACACAGTGGAAGCCGAGTATATGACGCATATGAGGCCAACTATAGAGGCAGGTATTAGCATATGAGTATAAAAACCTAACCACGCGAAGTATAAACCTGAAACCAAAATATTATGATTACAAATCGCGATAGATAGTATCACGAAAATGTGCCAATATAATCTATACTAATATTATAAAGCTGAAGAGTTTGTTTGTTTGTTTGGTTGGTTAAGCGTGCTAATCTCAGAAACTACTGATTCAAATGGAAAAATTCTTTTTGTGTTGGATAGTAAATTTATTGAGGAAGGCTATATTACAACCACCATTAACGCGAGCGAAGCCGCGGGCGACCACTATCATTAATATAATAAATAATTTATTGTACACAAAAAAATACAAAGGTTTGAATCTGTAAGCAGAAGTTTTTCAAATATATGGATGTTGAGTGATTGGTATTGATGATATGATTTTTATTCAAATGTTAGAAAAAAATATTACAAAGGAAATAAAGTCAGTAAAAATTTACAAAAACTTACCGTCCTGATACGGGAGATTTATTTTATGATAGTGTTACCAGAAAATTAAAAGTGAACACAACAAACTACGGAAAAACGCGTCTTGCTTGAATAAATGATAATCTACGACGTATTTCTTTGAAGCTACAGAAGAAGCTAAGGGAGTCATTAAAACTACACATTCTTACCTATTTTAACACCGAAGTAGTCTTTAACATAGTCCAAGGGCTGGTACTTGAGGCACTTGGATACGCTGGCCCACTCGGTGCACAATAAATGCCTCATTGAGCCGGGAGTTTTAAGATCACCCTGGAAATATCGTTTCCATCTTAATGTTTTCCTAACACCCTCTTTTTCTAACTGTATTTGTAAAATAGTATCCTACGTACAAACATTTAGGAAATTGTACATTCATTAAATTAACTTGAAGCTTAAGTTTGCACTTGACGCAGATGGCGTCGCTCGGACACTGGGGCATGAAATGATAATATGTATAGCTTTTCCTATGGTTAGAAAAATGGGCCTAACTCACCATGTCGAGACCGGCTTATTTTCTTCATACAATTAGCCTTGTCGAACATTGCTTCCTTCTCAAGGGGGCTTAAGAAGGAAGCAATGTTATACTTTTGTGTTTAAAAATTGTAAATTAAATATTCCAGTCTTAAACACAAAAGGTATGACGAAATTACAGGAAGTAAGCGGGTGGAGCCGCTGAATTCAGCGCAGGACCGATCGGTTTGGAGATCCTTAGGGGAGGCCTATGTCCAGCAGTGGGCGTCTCTAAGCCGACGGACACGGTACTCACATCGTGTAGGGGATACGCAGCGCTGTACGTGGCGTTGTTGATGAGCCGCGCGATGCCGAACGCAAAGTCGTCGCCGGCCACGCGCGAGAACTTCTTGCGGTCCAGGATGAACTGCACGATGCGCGACCGGATTGACGGCGTCCAGAAGCACTCCGCTGTCGTGTCGAATCTGGAAACATAGATACATAAATAACGCATTCGCAATCGTCGCGGACTTCGCAAGATTTCCGCAACCTAACAGAGTCGCGGAAATCTTGCGAAGTCCACGAAATGTTATGGAGATGTCCAGTTAATTTAGGTCCCATGTAATAGGTGGCGAGCTTATTGCCATCTATCGGGCACATAAATCTCAATATCTTCAACCTCAATTACCAGGGAGTTAGGGCATAGTTTAAAGTTTTCATACTTCTCTATACTTACAAATACTCCTTGTCCTTAGAATAAATGGCCGTAAGCCTATGCTTCCTCTCGGGGAACTTCTGGGGATCCACCTTGATCTTCGCCATGAGACCGTCCCAGCACTCGTCCATGGAGTCTATCAGGCTGTTCGTCTTCTCGTGGACATCTTTCAGAGCTGAAAACTGCAAGTGGCAATATCGAGACAGCTCTTCGAACAAGCGGTATTTATGAAGCTAACGATATTGACTCCCTTTTTATATTTTTTTTGAGAGTATTTACAGATAAATTACAAAACGTTTCCCACTTTTAAAATAATAAACTTTTTTGAAGGACCTAAGCTGTTGGCCGAGACGCCTTTCAGCATCTACTGGGTTTTTTTGGGTAAGGCGAATACCTTGTCAAGCCTTGCAGTCGAGCACTGCCTGAGAGGATTTTTCCACAGCAGGCCATTAGGGGACGGCATCTCCCGGGGGAGATATACTGCCGCGGAGAGCCTCACAGGGCGCCCGAGTCGGAACTTGGATCGGCAAGCCTGGGAGTGCCTCTAAAGGCGCGGACCTCGGCTCAGGCGTGCGGTGTAGTGGGGGGAAATAATAGGTACTAACTAAGCCCAAGTTCTGCGGCAAATTCAGCTACATATTTAGACTTCCTTGTACATTAATATTGAACTAAGCAAGTGTCATCAGGATTAAAGCTTGTCGCTACTATGGTGGCTATTGATGAATGAATAAAATTTTGTCATCTTGACAAACAAGCAGGGCTGTTGGACACCACTGTTATTACTGCTTAAACCCACCATCTCGCGCTAAGCACTTTTGAACTGTACATTTAATTAAAATCTCACTTATACAAAATCTCACTTATACAAAATCTCACTTATACAAAATCTCACTTATACAAAATAATTATTACCTACAAGTGGTGGTCAATATAATACTTAAAAATTACCCTTGTATACATATAGTGGAAATAAAGACAGAAATGATGTGCGGTATACATTAAGATGAAACAATACCCAAACCAGATTAATACAAAGTACTTAACCTACGGAATAAAAAACAAAAATATTACTTGACATTATAAAAATATTAGTTAGGGACTGCGACCTTCGTTACATCGTTAATTACGCATTTACATAATTCAAATGTATATTATCTGCGGTATATCTGTAATAATTTATATTGTGTGCACATGGTATAAGAAACTGTATGTTATTTTTTTTATTAGAAGGTTTACAAGCTTAAAGGCTATTGTTATATTAGTACACTCCGCCACCACGCTTTCTAAATTAGTGAGTTTATAAATTTATAAGAACCACGCCTTTGCCTGTTTTTATTATAAGAAAATCTCCCACACGCATTAATCACATGAAGGATCGATGTCGTTGTTAGCGCGAACGGTTTATCAGAAACTAACAAATGATTTAAGCAAAACTCTGAGTTCATATTTGATTTACTACATAAGTGCCCAAAAACTACAGCTTAACTATAGTTTACTAGCGATAGTTTATGGATTTGACAAGAGCTACCTAGCGAGGTCGCTTTCATCAAATTCGTCCTGAAGGGAATTGAACGGTCTCAGATTCTTCACTAGCACACCGATGAGTGTTATCAAAGAGATTTTATCGGTAGCTGTATTATAGATATTCTGAGATAAATATACTAATAAAGGTCTTGCAAACATGACCGCACAAGCCAGTCAGTTTCTGACTATAAACAAAGCAACAAGTACAAGAGTTAATAATATAATTTTCCGTGAAATTTTAACTACACCAAAATCGAGGGACACACAACACTACATCGACATAGCATATACAGTAGGCCTACTCCGTAAGACGGACAACTTCTTTCGACTCTAACTCGAAAGAACAATAGTGCGAGAGATAGAGACCTTTAACAGAGAGTCTTACAGAATAGCCCCTCAGATGTGAATGGCCAGGCGCGGTTGTTAGACAAGCCATGCTCACGCGTTCCACCACTCGCATACCTTAGACATATACATGGCTGCGTTCAGTATCGCATTCGTCCGCCCACCTTTTCGTATCTTACTGCAATCCTAAGAACGTACACAATTGTTATGTTACTGCATTTATAGAGGCTGCCGATTGTAGGGGCTTGGCCGATGGGTGTTTTAGTTCCATATAGATGACGGCCATGCCACCATCATCATGTATTGACAAAACCTTTACAAAACGCAGAACGTGTGGACTTGTGTAAATATAAATAAATATACGACGTAAGTATGATGGGAGATTTAAATCGTGTAAAAGTTGCTCAGAATTGAGGCATTACTGTCGCTTGTCTATGGTAACAAATTGAGTGTTTCGTTTCTACAATAGAGTCTAGTTGACTAAAAACTAATATAAATACCATTTAAATCTATTAAATATATTATATATTATATTCTGGTTCACCTCTGCCTACCCCTTCGGGGATATAGGCGTGATTTATGTATGTATGTAAATCTATTAAAAGCAATACCTACATTTAAAATATGAAACTGATTGCTGAGAATTTTACCATGGGAACATATTAGAACATTTTCATATTCACCTGAATCATATCAAATTCAGAAATAACTTGGCAAACTTTTTCATTGTTAGTCACATGTTCGCAATATTTTTGTGCAATAACAAAAATAAGGTAATTAGTATACGGGTCAAGCCCTAATATTTCTGAAGAAAAGTCAATATATTTAGTGTCACTTCTACTGGGTTCCATCATATTCTTGTATAATTTCTATATTTATTTATTGGTTAAATTAGATACACAATTAATCGATCGATATAAATAAATAAATATTAATAATTACAAGCTACATACATAGAATGTTTAGAAACCAAATCTGAAAAGTATCCCTATGCAAGCTCCTCGAATTGCCTATTGTTTCTGTTTTGGTAACAAAATGTATTGAAATCTAATGGGTGCGACAAGTTCTTCATCATCTTCAGCCTTTAAATGCCCCACTGCTGGGAACAGGCCTTCATTATGGATGAAAGGATAGACAGAATGAATGGTGTGTACTGCACTCATAATTTATCCAGAATCTTCATTTCAATAAACATCAGAGGTTGAATACTGACATATAACTAGAGATCGGATATTCGGATGCATACTGATATAACGTCGTTAATTTTAATCAATTATTTTTTTTAATCGGGGATTCGATTGAACGCTATTGTTACAGAAATATTTTCTTAAACATTCAAGATTATTTACGGCATTCCAGTAGGTATCATATTACTTGATATAATTTTAACGCCGGTGTTAAGGAAATCTATTTAGGGTTTGTATAAGCATGTACCATCTAAATGTCAGCAAATAATGGTCAATATATTCAGGTAAATAATTATGCGAATATCAGATCCCTACTTATAATCCTAATTATTTTTTACATTTATCACAAAAATAAAATACAACCCAACAACATTATAACCCCATAAAATTATATAAATAATATAATAATCTCGAAGCGGTAAGCTTTGGGGACAGGGATATCTACTAGAAAAAGCTATAACACAGGGACTTTCAAAATTATTGTTCACAAACATCTTTACACAGACATTACACA
Organism: Cataclysta lemnata; assembly: GCA_963931975.1. Lineage (NCBI taxonomy): Eukaryota > Metazoa > Arthropoda > Insecta > Lepidoptera > Crambidae > Cataclysta > Cataclysta lemnata. Next base: position 15,321,031 of record OZ008342.1, read on the forward strand.
TAACTACATTTTTTCTTACTTGTCGATATTGGTAAACAATTTTCAGCCTTTTGTGCTAATTAGTGCAAATGGCACGTCAGAATAAAAAAAATATCAAATTTCTCTAATTAATTCTGCACTTTATGTCCAATGAGTTAAGGTTGAAGGGCTAGGTCCCTACAAATAAATAGGAGGTAAGACTACTTGTACTGCCATCTATGGGGAACTTTAATCGCAACATTACTAGATGTTAGTTAAGTCGATCTAATTTTGCAATCTTCGTACAAACTGATAAAGTTATACTCTTACTACTACTCAAAATAAAAAGTCACTCTCTATACAAAAAAAGACATAGATGGCGGCACATTTTTCATTAATAAGCATAACCCATAGCGTAAACGAATCATCACACCGGATAAAAATGAATTTCATCAAACAACTGTACCAAAAACTGTTTACCCAAAGACGAGAAAGAAAGACCAACTTTACTAAACACACTGAGCTAGTTATGGAACGACATACCTTCATTGGCATCCTCAGTTTTAATATTTCACTGTAATCCCTCAAGACTGATAAAGGTGCATGTATCTGGAAAAAAAGAACAGCTTAGAAAGGACCCTGTTGAGAGACCGATGAACGGAAACAGTGATTGGGATGACAACATTCCAATGGTTTTGGTTTTCCAGAACGACGTAAATATACATGAAATATCAAATAAATGATGATGGTCACCGCACCTGACCATGCCTAAACCAGCCGGTAACAAAATTGTGGTAGCTGGACTGAGCAGTGTTGTCAAGAATTTTGTCAGCAAGCCCAATATGGCTTACTGGAAAAGACATGATAAAACAATCTCGTTCATTACTCGGCCAACCAAGACGAAGGCGAGTGGTATAGGCATGTGCCCGGATTGCGGATGACGAGGGTTTGACTTCCGCATCAAGACTATATTTCTGGAACATTTTCTAATCACATTTTTTTTTGTAATAAATATTTCTAACATCAATATAATGGTTAAATAAAAATCAATATAATAATCTGCTTCATTACTAAATTAAATACCTACATACGTCATCAAGACCGGAGGGTACCTTAACAAAATTGAGTCCGTGTAGATTGTGCGGCGCTTCCCTCTCCAGCTGCAGCCCCTCGTTCTCCAGGTTCTCCTCAAAGACCTTCCTCTGTTCAAATGCTTCGGGTTTGCTGGCATTGTCTTTGCCGGACTCCCAGACCAGCACGTAGTCTATCGTTCGGACGCCATCGTTGAAGTTGAGGGACGGGTTGTTTAGCACGCCACCCATGATAATGCTGTAAGGGACGACCAAAAATAAATCTTAATCTAAATAAAGCAGGATTTTTTTTACCTAAACTAGGAAAGGCGTCGAGGTCGACCTAGAAAGAGGTGGAAAGATCTGGAGGCATACTGCAAAACATGGACGGAGTTGGCTCGGGATCGCTCGAGATGGAGGGTTGCGAGGGAAGCCTTTGCCCAGCAGTGGGATCTAATAGGCTAATAAAAAATAAAAAACTAGGAAAGATTTTCCCCAGCAAATATAAATATCTCTAAAATCTACTACTAACTGAGAGTGCATCCTTAAAATATTGTGAAATAGAGACAAACAGAGGTGAAACACCCATTATATAGCCAATTATGTTAAGTCCTATGTAATAGGAAAGGGGAGGGAGTAGTATTTTTCATCTATCGGACACGTAAACCTCAGCATATTGCTTGGTGGTATAAAAAGGCTTCTACTCATTCCTCGACACTTTTTAACCTTACAACACTCGCAGTAGATATTGGGAGTGGTGATAATTGAATTCTGCTATGCAGTTACCACTCGGCTTAAGCTAAGTAAAATCACAAAGTAATCATTTGAAATTCGCACAATGTAGAAAATAATGAAACAATGAATAATAAGTTAGTAGTAGACCACCACCTATCATGCCAAATGCAAAGCTGTAATATTAGTAAAATTGAATTTGATTTTGTTAGATATCCGATAGCTCGACGAGATGACGTCAGGGAAACACGTGGATAGATGTAATGTAGTAGCATTTAAAGTAATGATATACCGGCGTACCCAAGGATGCCGACGATTGGTCTCGTATATACATGGATTCAATTAAGGCCTATGAGTTTGAACGAGTGCCAATATTGACCGTGTATTGGACAAATTAGGAGAATTAGAAATTGTAGCTAATATGCGTCATTTCAAAGAAAATAATTTCCGATAGACTATCTATTATGCTTATGTATTATTGATATAAACTTTATCAAGGGCGATATTGCCAATTTTTTCGTACTGAAACTTACGATTTTTTCTTTATTGAAATCACCGAAATCAATTCGTTTTGTTTTAAGTTTGAATTTAAAAGAAGGAAGCGGCTGCTTGGCGTTATTGTAGAGTCCACACATACGCCAGTAACCTAGCTAGAGGCTGATATGGTGCGTAAATGAATTCCACTCCGTCAAAAAAAACAGGAGTAGTAGCTAACGTAATTGCCATTGCTTCCAATACTTTCTGAACATGAAACGAAACCGATGTGGATGAAGTCTGATACAATAAAGGGTCTAATACTCGGCCAATAGTTGACTACTACTCACGAGCAGTGGTTAGCGGGAGGTTTTCCATTGCCAGTTGGGTTTGGCAAAGCGTCAGCAGGGCAACCGCACTCCTCAGCGCGGCGGGTCGACGCTTCGCTACCGTTGTCCCTGCAAACATCCTTACTTGGGGAAGCTTCCTTACCATGCACCAGTTTCTGTACAATTCGAAACACTACGGGGGCTAGTACCAGAGTCCGTGCCTAGTCTGATTCCTCTAAATGCTGACCAGTTAATATATACACGCATACATAAGTCACGACCATTTAATAATGCATATTTTTATTTTCCATCAACACAACAAGGCATGCTTTAAATTTTAAACCACACAACCTGAAAGGAGTGGAGTATCTATAGCAAAATAGCAAAATAATTTACGGGACGCCATTTTGAAAATTTGTTACCATCAAAATGGCGTAACTATAGGCGTACGTCAAAAAGGTGACCGTGATGATACAAAAATATTTTGATTGTTTTTATAATGAGGAATAACTAATTAAAAGCGACTAAAATTAATTAGGTAGCCAATTATCTGTTTTATCCCGACTCTTCGATAACATTACAGATAAAAATTAATTTGTTTATATCACAAAATACTCACGAGATAAATCCGTTAGGTTGTTTCATTTCAAATGTATAGTATAGTGCTCGTGCATATTTACTATAATAACAGAACTTACAGAATATTATTAGCCAATTCTCAATAACTACTTCCAGGGCGTGGGTATTTGTTAAATTAAAGATTCAGGATAATTAGCTTATTCCTTTTGTTCCTACACTGTTCCCAGTTTTACGTTTGACGGCCGCCTTGGTCGAATGTTCAGATAGCTGGGTGGGTATTGGCCAAGAGGTCCCGGGTTCGAATCCTGGTATGGACAAACTTTGTGATGACCACAAATATTTGTTTCCGAGTCATGGTTGTGTATATGTTTATGTAGTATATTTTAATCATTTATATACATAATTATATTAAAAATATGTCCGTCATCTAGTATCCATAACACAAGTGCTTAGGCTACTTACTTTGGGCTAGATGATAGGTGTGAGTGTAAAAATATTTATTTATTTAATATTTAATATTACTGGGGTCAGCGTAGTTGGTTTCCTCTTTTCCATTGATATCGGTCAGACGTCATCAAGCCCTTTTAATTCATATCATCCATCACACCGGTAAGGTGCTAGTGATGAATGAATGTATTTGCTATGACACTTTTAAACTTCTTTCGCTAATCTCTTATCATGTAATCTCATCCATATCCCCATATATCGTAGGTTTCGAAGATTTTGATGACACCATAATATAATCACGCTTTTGAGCACAAGAGTAAATATGATAATTACATCGTATACATAATTCAGGCACCCCCAAACTACTATGTTTAATAATACTAATTAATTATGGCCAGACATTTAACTATCGCTATCTGTACACCTATATTTATCACACGAATAACTGCTCTAAAGAAATGGATGCCAATTTAATGTAAACGTTAACTTACATTCGGAACACGGAAACAAGTTGTAAATGTCTGTCAAATGACCAAATTCTATTTACAGAACACGGACAAGTAAGAACTGTTTATGTACACATATAGGTTAATAGGGTGAGATAATACAAGGTAATAATAAAATATTATGTTAACAAAACTTTACTAATTATCTAATATTTTCAAATTATTGTGTCAAGTTTAAGGCGATACCTCGAGAACGATGTTTTACATAGGTATATCAAATTTATTTTTATATCAAATAAAGAGACAAATGATAAGTTTGTAAAACCACAGGCAAATATAAACCCACATGATTGATAATGATTGATGATGATAACATGCGGTTGTCACCTATGTATTTTAAGGGAAATTAATTAGTAATTATTTTGTGAAAGTTTTGGATATTTACGTACCTTATTTTTACATGCGAATTAATATTCTCGTCAAAAACATTAAATTCCGTAAGTAATTTAAAGCTATGTACGCACGCAATTTATAGACTTTTTCCATTGCAACGAAATAAAAAAGTGTTAGCGGATAATTATAATATTTATACTATCTAGGATACAATAACTGCATGGACACTTCATCTTTGGTCACAGCAAACAAAGTTTTAAGTGGATTAGTTGTAACACTATAAACAGCCCAATAATCGAGACATTAACATCTTTAATAGTCACAGAGTGCCGCGGAAACACTTTTAAACAATACATGCATCAATGCGTACAAATATGCGATTATACGTAACATATCCGGAGGGTGCAAATTGATTAAACATCCCAGCCAACGGCATTCCTAACATCACTTAGCGCGAGCAGCACTGAGAACAAATTGAATATGAAAAAAAAAGGCTCAACTTCGGACATTTGATTAAATGGGTACAGTCCTTAGATTATCATAAAACTATAGCTTTACTTTCGTATGACAATCTATAGTTTTTTATTTCAAAATTAGGTCAGTGAAAATATAAGGCTATGGACACAACAAACCCGCCGGGCAAAACCGGCGGGCGGGCGGCCCGTAGGATTGGTGTAAATAGGTTTATGCTAAAAATTAGTTTTGGGGGCTAATCAAAACAGTCGATTTTTAATACTTACTTTTTACTTTACATTGTGCTTTGTACTGCCCTTAAATTTTTATAGACTTACCGCCGAATACTGAACCGCTACTCAGTTTGCTACTTGGCTTAACATTTAAGTATTGTCTAAATTAACGTTTATCCATACAAATTCTGACAAATATTTTACCCCTCAACTATTTAACAGTGCTCTAAATAGTAGCGTTTCAGTATTCGGGGGTGAAGCTCAATTTTGTTCAGCTCGGTTCCCAGCGCTGCTGGCGCTTTAAGCGGTTATTGAACTGCTGCGACGCGAATACTATTTTAGTGATCACTTACCGGTCAGTGTTCATGTCCTGCGACATGTTGTCCTGGTACATGCTGAGCACGGACATGGCCTGGAGGTCGGCTAACTTCTCATCCGCCTCCTTCTCCGTCTAGCCCAAAAGGAAGCCAATCACTAGAGTCCCTCCAATAATATTATTTATGTCACACCTGACCATAAAGTTTACTTTTTCGCCCGCTCACCGTCAGGGGGTGACATAAAACTATGATCTTACCGCGGGTGATAAAAATGAAAGCCTCAGATCGCATTTACCGCCCTCGCCTTCGGCTCTGGCATGAAACCTATACTTGCGATCTGAGACATTATTTTTGTTTTATCGCCCTTGGTATATAATCTACTATTTCGCTCTTATTGCAAAGAGCCAAGGGACTTCTTTCATGAAACGGACTATACACAGCTTAATTCATAAAAAGGTTAACACGAATCATGAAACATCAGTTTAGAGTTTGTAAATATAGGATGACTCATATGACATCTGTCATACACATACACTTTTTTGTCTATCTTTTTCGAATTTAATTTTGTTGCTTACTTTTAAAAGAATCATAGCACGTGACTTCCTGCCGCCGTCTGCCGCACTCAGAGATGTCAATTAACGTTAATCTACATAATACAATAAAATGACAATTCAAAACGAGTTGCTATTCTTGCCAGGTCTAGGTCTAGATTTAAATGATTATTTTTGCTTAAAGTACTTATTAAAGTTAGTTAATTAGACGTCTCTGAGTGTGGCAGTTATTATAGTTCGTAAATATAGTAAATAAGTCACGTGCAGCAGATATAATTAAATAAATAGTATACTATTAGTATACTATAAAGCATACTATTAAGTATGCCACATAATTTTCGCACCTCTTTCTCTTCTTCACGGTTTTAACAACACAACCACATTTCACTAGATAAATACAAAGCAAATACAAATAAAAACCAATAAATTATCTGGCAAAAAAATGTTTTAAAGTAATACATTTAGAACACACAATAGCACTACTCAATCGTTTTTCAGTTGTGGCATTTTTGTTTTAAATGAGCGAATATTATTATCGTTAAGTTAAACATACCATGAGGGTAGTTTAAAAGTTAAATATTTACATTTGTCATCTTGACAAATCTCTCTCTGGCATGATCGATACCCGCATTAGAAGTAATATCACCAAATGTTATTACATAGTTAAGTATATAGAACATGTAGCATGAACCGAAATCCTTTCAATGTGCAATATAGTGGGATTATTATGTATCCAACATTCTTTATGTTCAAAAATTCAACACAGTTACAAAGTCCGTCTCCTACAACACACAAATCAGAATGACCACATGATAGGCACCCAGTCTTCATAATACTAAGGTAAGGTAAGCTAGTGAAACGACGACGTATGAATTGTGTTCGAAAAACATTGCAATCATTTTTAAGCCGTACACATACCTTGGATTTTAATGGCACTAACCTTGAAGAGGAGCCCGATGTTTAACGCCGAATCGAGGTTCAAAACAAGCAAGACTGAATCATTCGTTTACTTAGTAATCAAACATAAGTGTGACGAATGCACTGATCTAACACTCTTCTTGATTTGATAGAGGGCATCACTTTTCACGCCACAACTCACATTCCGACTAAGAAAAGTATTGCGACTGACATTCACTATCAGAGTGAAATATGTAAATGATTACCTAAAGTACCTATAGATACTTCGTCCCAAGTGTATTATCTAACTTTCTGATGGTTGCAGTAGGTCAAATTTATTTTTTCGCCGCACCTAATTATATCTAAATAACGAGCCTAATCACCTCAAAACAACTGAATAATTTGTAACAAGCATTAAGTTTAGTTAATTAGTTGTACCGTGTGGTGACGGCAGAGTAGAATACAATTTTCACCACCCCAAATCTCTTTCGTGGGTGTCGTACAAGGCGACTAAGGATAAATCAGTGATGAGGAATGGGCAGCAGCGTTCCTCTTATACCACCTAGCAATGTACTGCGATTTTGTGCCCGATAAATGGCAATGGGCTCGCCACCTATTACAAGGGACCTAACATAATTGGCGAAACGTGGGTGCTAGTTCACCTCTGCCTACCCCTTCGGGGATAAAGGCGTGATTTACGTATGTCAGTATTTTCGAATTTGGTAACACCAAGACAAACCAGGGGGCCTACCGCCTAACTCGATTGCTGTTGATAGCTCCATTGCAATGAACTGTTTACGGCTATAGCAGCCATCCTGAATTTTTAGGCGGCACGGATTTGGTGCCAAATTCATACAAAATCATTCGGTGATCATTCGTTCAAAGCTATCGCTAATAGTTTAGGTACATTTAGTGCGAAATAACAGCATGCCGTCATAAACCATAGCTTTTGCTTTAGCAATCGAGTTAGGCAGTAGGCCCCCAGGGCTTCCCGGTTGGGCGAGTGGCATGAGCATCAAAACAACAATTTTTTGGAAGAAATTTTAACTTCTTTTTCTTGGTAAAAATTAAGTAATAAAAATCATAAATCTAATTATTCAATTTATGTGCAGTGTAGTGTGCAGCTAAACAAGTTACTACAAAAACACTTTTTAACTTTTATATACCTACATATTTAATTAAGTTCTTCTTATGGTTTGAATTGAAATGAAAATATACAAAGAAAGATAAAAAAGAGAGTAAAAAAAAAATGAGGTCAGAAGTTTCGAAAAATTCTTTTTCTTACATAATATAATTATTCTAACATTTATAATTATAATGTTCAAATAAAAAAGCAAAATAATGAGGCAAATGTTGTGTATAAGTTGTTGTGCTGTACTGAAATAAGTTAACTGTGACAATGTATGTACATACACCCTCCACACCCAATGGCACTTATCATTATTAACTAAATAGCTAGGGAATAATCCCCTTACATCATAGTATGGTGTATTATACCACACCATACTATGATGTAAGGGTACTATGAAAAGTATTCATTTACACAGACATATTTTTTTTTTAAATAAAATCCAATAAACACTTTTTTCGTTTTAAACCCACACACGCAATTTGTAATCTACTTTTTTATAGCTATTTGATAGGCTATGGGCAAAGCAATCTAATTTGGAGCAGGTTGGTGTTTACCATGATGAGAATATTTATTCCTATTACTGTTTGTTTGTTACCATTTGAACATTATACTAATTATGTTAGAAATTAATTAAAAATATTTTTATTATTCTAAAAAATAAGTTCAAATTAAACAGTTATGTCTGCTGGGACACAGGCCTTCCATATTGATCTAGGAATATTAGGAGAATATAATAATACTATGCTAGCTAAATGTACTGGTGTATTATACCTAGTTGATACCAATAGTCATTGCTTAATAAACTGGAATAAAAGGATTATTTTTGTTAATAATAAAAATCTCTTGGATTATTTTAATTACTAACTAAGTAAATTCTTAATAATATTTAAATTTCTTAGTAAATTATGAACTTAAATATCAAATAAAAAATCATTGTGGTTGACAGTTAGTTTTGCACCCAACATAACACTTACATTTACATACACATTTGATTTTTTTTTTATTATGTTGCAAACTATATATTTTATTATATATAAGATTTTGAAATTGGCATTCCTGGTGCATGTGCTCTTATTATTTTCCAATATCCAACCATATTATGGAATATGCAGAATATCGTATTGAATCTATGTGACAAAGTATTGAAATCTACTATTCTTATTCATCATCTGAGTTGAATGAAGACAAGGTAATTGTATGTATAGCCTCGTAAGGACCAACCTAAATTTACATTACGACCCAATGTACTAAAAATACGTGCAATTTGTTGCGGCCCAGAACTTTGAACACTTTTTAGTAAAAGTGTTTGAATGGAATTCTTTTAGCTGAATTATTTTAAAGGTCATTTCCTATACTTATAGTTAACTATTTCATGCAATATATTAATATATTTTGATTTTAGACTTAATTGGCAAGATTTTTAAAAACCGGAAAATACATTTATATATTATGTCCTAATTTTAGGTAGTTGGGCTGTAATTTCATGATTTCAAAAACTATCTTGGGCCCGAGTGACAAATTATTTTTGTCATTAAATCAGGTCGTTGGGCCTTACGAGGATAGTACTTTAAATATTTATAAATTTATCTATTATTATTTAAATACATAAATTTATATATATATACATAACTCAAGCCAATTTATCCATGAAGGAGTTGATTAGGTAGGCAGAGGTGTATTAACACCCACATTCCACTATAACTATGTTAGGTTCTAATTTACTTGGTAAAACAAGAAGCTGCCTGTTCTTCAGGACTACCTTAGCCCTTAGTCTCCTTGTAGAACATCGGGGACAGAGATTGATAGTGGTGACTATTTAATTACTCTCTGCCGTAACCACCAATTTAATATGATATTTAAATAGAATTATACAGTTCTTACAAGAGCTCGAATAACTGTAATTAAATTACTGTATATACTTCACATTCCAAATTCAATATATTAATGGCCTGTTTCAGAATCAACAAGTAAGTTCAAAATAGCTTACTTCTTCTTTTTGTGTTAGTGGCAATCATCAAACAGCAGATGACCATAGCTTACTTGCAGTTCAGTTGACATAAATTTCATATTACAACTGTCAAATGATCTGCCAAGTAAGCTATTCTGAACTTACTTGTTGATTCTGAAACATGCCCAAAGTATTTAAAAAGCTAACCATGAACTGAAACAGGATTTTTAAAATTGGTTATGTGATCAAAAATTGCTAAAGATATCAAAAAATCCACTTTACCTTTTGAAAGTCTGCATCGCCGTCTTGGAATAACTGTGCGAAAGCGAGGTCATTTCGTTGAGCTTCCGTTAGGAAGGCTTCAGTTTCGCCTGTGTCGGATCTCTTGTGGTGGAGCTTAACGCCGCCAGAAATTATTGGAGTTGTTATCTTTGGCGTGAAAACATTTTCTTCTGCCTTCTCCAAAAGGGGTTTCGGTATATCCTCTTCGAGGGATGGATCGCCGTCGGACATTACATAAAAAACCTAACTCAGTTTGCTACCTGAATCACGGTGAATATTAAACACATCCGTAAACGGATATATCTTCCGAATTATTAGTCACACCAACACCAATTTCATCCAAGGTAAGCCACCACCAGCCATATGAGCTTTACAATTTGATGGTAATGGTTGGGGAGAATTCTTCAAAGTAAAGGCTATTCTTTCTATTGGAATTTAATTACCCAATTTAATTTTTTTCTTCGGCTCTATTTAGTGAATGGAACAACCAAATGACACCAAAAATGACACTGGCTCTGGGAGTCTGTCTCTGTGATTGTGACATTGACAATTGACATTAAAAGATTAGCGTGGGAAAGAGAAAGGAAATTTGTTATTTTAATTATCCCTTTTTAAGGACGGCAAAAGAATATATAATTACGGGCATGTCTAAGTATATTTTTTTTATACATTAAAATATCACATTAAAATGTAGCAGACTTTATGATGGCAACTGATGAGCTAGTGAAAAGCACTGAGACGTTGAGAATTTTTTAATGGTCTTGACCACCTCATACGCCATCATAGGCAAGCTTAGACAATTTAACACTTGAATAATTGTCTAAGTAGGCAAGGATTGGACAGTCAATAAATATTGCCATCCAATATCGTGATACCGCTCTCAGTAAATATTTAATCTTATATATATAAATATAAAGCAGTACAAAAAATTCAGATTTTTTGTCAATATCAATATAAAGATATGACTGTATGGGCTAGATCTTTTTGCTTTTCTTAAAACAAAGATGAATTAAGAAACCAAAATAATATTTTTTTTATACCTGGCAACTGCATCTGCCAGCCTGCCACGCCGAACATAAGTTGTCATTAAATTGTCATTTTGCGTCGGTGGCCGGACGAAAAGCGAATAGGTTGCCGGCAATTATTTCTTTTCGTTCGTAGTTGTTTTTAAAATAATTTTATGAAACTGTGTTGTGGTTAAAAATCACTCTAACTTCAACATGACTGTGGAGGTTCAAAGTAAAATGAAGCTGCCTCAGCTTTCATCCGATAAACAACTAACATTTATAAAATTATCTGTTCTGTCGATGACCGCAATTTTATGTAAGTATTTTTTATTTTAATAATTTATTTCTACTTCCGATTATAATCCTATTAATCTCTACCTATACGAACATTAAAACCGCTTAATTCACCTGAAAATTTTAAAATTGTTTTCTTATCAACTATCTCAATGTGTACCGACGTGTTTTTGTAGCATTCGCCACACGCCTGTTCTCCGTACTTCGCTTCGAGAGTGTTATCCACGAATTTGACCCTTACTTCAACTACCGAACTACAAGGTACCTTACAGAGGAAGGCTTCTATAAGTTTCACAATTGGTTTGATGATCGAGCATGGTATCCTTTGGGGCGTATTATTGGAGGTATGGAACGTTTATAAACAACACTTAAGTAATTCAAAACCTATTTTTTGTTTCAATAATGTGCTGACAATATAAAACGACAATAAATTCAGTACGTTTTTGCAAAACAATTCTAGATTTTGGGATTTAAAAAAAATTGTTTTGTCTTATCATACAGGCACAATATACCCCGGTCTCATGGTGACATCTGCAACCCTGTACAACATTATGCAGTTTCTCAACATCACAATAGACATCAGAAATGTCTGTGTGTTCCTAGCACCATTCTTTTCCTCCCTTACCACAATCGTCACATATTTGCTGACCAAGGAACTTAAGGTATGTAAATAAATATTATTTCAAAGTACTAAATATGCCATTTGTGCTATTTTGCAACCTTTGACATGAGGAAGCTTATAATCCACAGTCATCAGAAGTTGAAATTGAAATTTGAAACTTGGTATTATAGCTTAAGAAGTCAAAAAAGTATGCACTTGCTTAATAACTTTCTAAAATTTATCTTAAACCTCTCAACTTTATGTTGTAAGCCAAATGGTTTTATTTCTGTATGCTTTTTATTAAATGAACAAATTGTTATATCTTATGTAATCAACAGGATGAAGGGGCAGGCCTTGTAGCGGCTGCAATGATCTCAATAGTGCCTGGCTACATCAGCCGATCAGTGGCTGGCAGCTACGACAATGAGGGCATTGCAATCTTCTGTATGTTGCTCACATACTATTTCTGGATCAAGGCTGTCAACACTGGTACAATTCTTTGGGCCACATTGACTGCTCTGGCATACTTCTACATGGTAATAAAATGCAGTATTTAACATTTATCTAATAAGAATTATTAATTTTTACTTGTAATTTTTTCTAATATAAGTAAAATCTTTAAACAGATTTTAATTGCGATCTGCAATGCACTTGAGCTGCATTGAAGTAAATCTTATCAATAGTATTGAAACAGATGAAATATGATACTTACAAAGAATTTAATTCTGTATGAATATCAATAAGCAAAAAATACATCCATGTCAGCACATTGTGTATTACTTTGTTTTTAAATTTAAGAGACATTAATTTGATTGAATTTTTAATACATTTCAGCATATATTTATACTGTAATATACAAATCAATCATAGATTAATCAGATGAAAGTTTCACACCCACATAGTCTCTTTTATGTGTGGTTTTTGCACTTTCATACAGTTTTTAAATTTAGGACCTCTAGTTTCATTGCTACCTTATAAAAATCATTACTGCTGGTCAAATATCAGGAAAATAAAGTATTTCTAATTGTCCATTCTTGCTGTTGTTAGTTATTGGCTGACATGTTCTAGATGCAATGGATATACACTTAACATTTTAATATTAATTTAATAATACACCACATAGCATGATGTTGATGGGTCAACAATTTAAAATTATGTATAAAAATAATGTATATAAATAGGTGAAAGCTCTTTGTAATAATCTTATTTCTTAATATTGTATGGTAATTATATTATTATTATTATACTACTGGTTTTTTAAATTTAACTTTCATGTCATGAATAATGATTCTTTCAATTTAACAACCATAAATATAAGACTTTTCTTTTCAACAGGTGTCCTCTTGGGGAGGCTATGTGTTCCTGATCAACTTAATTCCTCTGCATGTGCTCGCATTGATGCTCCTTGGTCGGTTCTCGGCGCGCGTCTACGTTGCATACAGCACCCTGTATTGTGTTGGCACTATACTGTCAATGCAAATACCTTTTGTCGGATTCCAACCTGTCCAAAGTTCAGAACATATGCTTGTGAGTAGCTTAAATTATTGATAATCAACATATTTTGATGTCTTTTTATTGAATATTTTTGCACAAGGGCTTGCCGCCCTTGTGCAATAGATAAATTTCTGTTAAATAATTTCGAGCCTTGTATTAGATGGAATTAATGCTCCTAGACAGAATAATTTTATTTCAACAGAAATAAAACCTCCATTGTTGGGCATATAATAGAGACTTATCCTCATGTTTTATCTTATACCAAACTTAATGCCAGTGTTACCTGAACTGTGTTAAATTTATTTCATAATAAAATTAAAACAAATTGTTCAATTTGTAATCTTATAACTTCCATGGTAATTCATCATAATTTTACTGATAAGAGTTAATAATCTAGTAGACCTCGGCTAAATCAATGTAAAAGTTAAACACTACACTAATAAATTAGTGTGTTCTTATTAAATTACATTCTGTCAAATTTGTGATAGAATAAAACGTGAGATAGACATATGACAAAAAAATTTTTATCATGTCAGATATTTATAGAGGACAGTAAAACAATGTTTATTGCAGTCACAAAACATCACATATTTACCTGGAAAGTATTGTCACATACTTTAGACCTCTGAGGTTTGACAGATATTTTTATGGGACTGCCCACAGTCATATATTGTATTTATGTTGGTACATACATACGTAACACACGTATGTATGTGTAATAATCACGCCTATATCTCCGAAAGGGTAGGCAGAGGTGATTTAACACCCACGTGTCGCCAATTATGTTAGGTTAGGCCTTTTGCCAATTATCGGGCACGAAAGTCGCAGTACATTGCTAGGTGGTATAAGAGGAACGCTGCTGCCCATTCCTCATCACTGATTTATCCTTAGTCGCCTTGTACGACACCCACGGGAGAGATTTCGGGTGGTGACAATTGTATTCTACTCTGCCGTCACCACATGGCTGGTGACAACATTTTTTTTGGTGACTGTACATAATTTTGTTTGCACCCAGGCATTTGGCACATTCGGTCTGTGCCAGCTGTACGCGTTCACGCAGTACTTGCGCGCGCGCCTCTCACCGGCCAACTTCGAGCTGATGTTCAAAGCACTTGTCTCGACCCTGCTCGCTACGCTCGGAACGGCTGCCGCTGTCCTCACTATAACCGGTCAGTGCAACTGTTCATTTCTTTACTTACATCCCACAGGGGTAGGCATAGACACACTTTTTGAACTTTTTCAAACCACAATATTCTTTAAATCTACAATAATATTAAAATTTAAAGATGAACATTTTGTTAGTTTTAGATTTCAAATAATAATTTTTTTCAAATATTTATTGCAGGAAAAATCTCACCATGGACAGGCAGATTCTACTCCTTGCTGGACCCGTCTTATGCGAAGAACCACATTCCTATAATTGGTAAGGCCAGCATTGTGAACTAATGGGTTGCTCATGGGCAACTCATAAATAATAAATCTAATTGATTGACGTGACTGTCACTTATTAAAAAACTTTGTGATTGTCAAACATAGACAAATGCGGCCTCCTTTTACCGCATTACAAGAACGCTACGCATCGGACCTAGCGCATTAATGGAATGTCATTGCCTTCCTTAATAATGAATAACATTTCCATATTAAAATTTAATATGGTATCCTTTTGACTGTAAGAAATATTTCGCTATTTATTGTCTTCAGCGACTGTGTCAGAAAACCTGTATGAAATATTTATTTCTCTCACCAACTGTATTTATTTCCTGCTTATTTGTCTCCCCCAGCGTCTGTGTCCAAGCACCAACTGTATTTATTTACTGCTTATTTCTCTCCCCCAGCGTCTGTGTCCGAGCACCAACTGTATTTATTTACTGCTTATTTCTCTCCCCCAGCGTCTGTGTCCGAGCACCAACTGTATTTATTTACTGCTTATTTCTCTCCCCCAGCGTCTGTGTCCGAGCACCAACTGTATTTATTTACTGCTTATTTCTCTCCCCCAGCGTCTGTGTCCGAGCACCAACTGTATTTATTTACTGCTTATTTCTCTCCCCCAGCGTCTGTGTCCGAGCACCAACTGTATTTATTTACTGCTTATTTCTCTCCCCCAGCGTCTGTGTCCGAGCACCAACTGTATTTATTTATTTTTTTATTTCTCTCCCCCAACATCTGTGTCCGAGCACCAACTGAATGAAACATTTATTTCTCTCCCCCAGCGTCCGTGTCCGAGCACCAGCCGACGTCGTGGTCCTCGTTCTATTTCGACCTGCAGGTGCTCGTGTTCCTGTTCCCCGCCGGCCTCTACTTCTGCTTCAGCAAGCTCACCGACGCGAATATCTTCATCATCCTCTATGGGGTGCTCAGCATCTATTTCGCCGTAAGTTCGTGCACTTTAAGACGTTTTGTTGTAATGCCTACTTGGTCAACGTAGGTTGTTTGTGGCTATAAAGTTTCGTGATTCGCCCCAGGAGTGTCGTTAAAATCGAATAAGGGAGATTGTTTTGATATTTAGTACCTAATTTACCATTCAACAAAACTCCATTCTACGGAACTTCAGTAATACTCTACACATAGAAGTTACCACTTCTATCTTTAGATAAAATACTGGCTAACAGTAAATAATATCTTTAGAGCCTACCTATTCTCAGATATACACAAAAAAATTCATTAAAAATCGGTTAAGCCATTTCGGAGGAGTTGGATAACACAGACTGTGACACGAAATTTTTGTATATTAGATCAGCCTAGATACCTAGACAAAGGCTGTTAGCACAACTGAAAATAATCGAAAATCGTGTTATTACGATAAAATATAATGATGACAAGAAAAGCTTGAGCGTGTCGAGTCGACGTCGAGTGTCCCATTCCGTCTTCTCTGCGCCGTGATTTTCACACTTTGATCGCTGACTTTCCTCTTATCACCTCAACTTAACTATACATAGAGCACCAGTATATTTAAGACCAGCTTTGTCAATTGGCCACAGGGTGTCATGGTTCGTCTTATGCTGGTCCTCGCGCCGGTCATGTGCATCGTGTCGGGTGTGGCCGCGTCCAGTCTGCTCAGTCTCCACGTGAAGGACATCGATAAGGTGGAGAAGCCTGAGAAGAAGAAGAAGCACGACAACAACTTGGTGTTCAGGTCGGAGGTAATGGAGAATGTTGCAACTCTGATGAATAGCGAAGAATTTGGCGCTTTGGTCGTGTTTTTTCGACTAATATTTATTTTAGACAAAGTATTACAAATCAAATAAAATTTGGAGAAATTATATTTTGTCCTTATACGGGAGTCAAACCCGCGTCCTCTACAATCTCACAACGATCAAATTAATTCTCCATGCTAATCTGAGACATTCTTTTTATTTATCGCCCTTGGTATATAATGTACTATTTTTACTTCTCATGCTGCATAAAATGGCTTTATAGTTCTAGATCTAGAGCAAATTAAAATTTTCTTTTAGACAAAGATGCTTAGGCCCTATTGTCTGTTACAATAAAACTTCACAAGATAACTTGCGATAATTTATTTATTTTCCTTATTTTATTTGTCTTGTGTTTTCTACCACAAAAGTCACGAAACATATACAGATTAAAATAGTAACCGGTTATTATTAAAACGCATCGAATTATTTTTATTAATAATGCAGAATGAAATATGTATCTAAGTTAAATATCGCCATGTCTCCGGCGTCAACGACCAGTGCCGTAAATAGCCTTTTCTGCGCCTTGTGCGAGAACTAATCTATTTAAGTGGACCCTTCGCCTCTTTAAGTCTTGCCTAGTCTGGCCATTCTTGCGCCTCTTCTGAAATTTTAATTTGCTTTATTCAAAACATGTTTTTTTCTATCAAAATCTTAATTTTTTACAAAAATACAAACTATTTTTGGTAAAGTAGGTGGTGTAGTTTTACAAAATTATTAAATTATAGTTTGTAAAATATAGGATGACACACTCATACGCAGACAGCTGTCACACTCATACACTGTTTGCATGTCCTTTTCGCATTTACATCAGTTTTATATTTGTTGCTTACGCCGTGTAGAATACAATTGTCACCACCCCAAATCTCTCCCGTGGGTGTCGTACAAGGCGACTAAGGATGAAACAGTGATGAGGAATGGGCAGCAGCGTTCATCTTATACCACCTAGCTGCAGCTGCTAAATGTACTGCGTCTTTTGTGCCCGATAAATGGCAATAGGCTCGCCACCTATTACATGGGACCTAATATAATTGGCGAAACGCGGGTGCTAGTTCACCTCTGCCGACCCCTTCGAGGATATAGGCGTGATTTATGTATGTATTTTTGTTATATTTGTTGCTTGCTGTCATTCTAATCATGTTGCGTTTTAGGACTAGTCATCATGCCTATTACAACACAGGTAGGCGCGCTGTTCGTGTGCGTGATCAGCTGCCTGCTGATCTCGTACGTGTTCCACTGCACGTGGGTGACCTCGGAGGCGTACTCGTCGCCGTCCATCGTGCTGTCGGCGCGCGCGCACGACGGCGCCCGCATCATCTTTGACGACTTCCGCGAGGCGTACACGTGGCTCAAGATGAACACGCCCGAGGTATGGAACTTTTTTTTTTATGTTAGACAGGGAGGCTCTTGCCCTTCATCTAAGGGCTGAAGATGGAATCGAGCTTCACCTGGAACCCTCAACCACAGAGGGGCTGGCTATCTTATCACACTTGTCGGAAGACAATAATGCTGTTAACATTATTATTATGGCGACAGATTTTGATAAGATGGTGGTAGCTAGCCAGGCGGACTTCAAAGAAGTCCTACCACCAATAAATAAATAATAAATAAATATTTTTTACACTCACATCTATCATCTAGCCCAAAGTAAGTAGCCTACAGTGGCGTGGCGTGAAAAAACAAGTTAGGCAAGCCACAACTATATGAAGCCTCTTATGGTTTAAGCATTAACTTTTAACACCGCCTGCTAGGACACGGCTACAACTGTTCAACGCCATCTAGTGACGAAGCGGAGAACTACGTTGCCACTTTTGCGTGCTTGTGCTTTGTTTTATACAGCCAGAAAGAGAGATCATTATACAAACAAAAGCCGTGTTAATAAGGGAAGGACGATTCAACCCGGTCCGGAGCGGCTTGCAGGAGCGGCGCACGACCGCGATATTGAGTGCAGTTCACAAAAGAAATTCCGCTTTTATGGCTATTGCAATAAGATCTAAAATATTTACTTTTGACGGAACTTGTTTTCGTGGGAGTTTATTACTAATGTGTGCGTGTGTCGTAGTGTATCGATGCATAAGCGCGTAGGCTGTCGAAATGCCGGCTTGATGCCGGCTTGTAGGCAAACTTTAGGTACTATTTCGCGTTGCGTGCGCCTGACAAGACTACGCTTGTCTGTGTGCGTGCAGGCGCTGTATAGCAGGCGTCCATAACTCGATATTTAGCGAGTTAGTTGAAGGAATCTAGAGAGCGGGAGCGAATTGTATGTACCTGTGTTGCATATTGTTTCGCGCGCGTTTAATACTGTTATGATAAGATTATATTGATGGATTTTTTTTATTTGCTTATAAAATGGTATTGTACTTGAATTATGGTAATGATTTTTTTATGCTCGCTCGTTTGGTACGGCTGTTGGGAATCGGGTTATATGGACGCTCCGCCACTGGTAGCCTAAGCACTTGTGTTATGGATACAAGATGACTTTAAATAATTATGTAATATATATAAATGTTGAAAATATACTACATAAACATATACACAACCATGACTCGGAAACAAACATTTGTAGTCATCACAAAGTTTGCCCCTACCGGGATTCGAACCCGGGGCCTCTTGGCCAATACCCAGCAATCTGAGCATTCGATCAAGGCCAACCAACCAAACGTACAAACATGCCTCACGCCTTTCTCCGACAGGGGTAAGCAGAGATCACTTCTTTCCGCTTGCTACGATCCTTACATGAACAAATAAAATCATGGTTTATTCATATGAGTTACAATATAGAACATGTAACACAAGTCGTCCAAGGTGACTAAGGGTAAAGACAGCTGAGTAATGGGCAGCAGCGTTACTCTTATACCAGCCAGCTATATACTCATACATGGCAATTGGCTCCCCACCTATTACTTGGGCACTATCTTAACTGGCGAAACGTGGGTGTTGATTCACCTCTGCTCCGGGGATATAGGCGTTAATATGTATGTAATTCTCGTTTCACTCAGACGTTGTTTTTGTATTGTTCATGGATTATTGCAGCCTGCTGTACTGTACATTCCTCTTTCAGGACGCGAAAGTGATGTCATGGTGGGACTACGGCTACCAGATAACGGCCATGGCGAACCGGACGGTGATAGTGGACAACAACACGTGGAACAACACGCACATATCGCGCGTGGGCCAGGCCATGGCCTCCACCGAGGACCGCGCCTACGAGATCATGCAGGAGCTGGACGTGGACTACGTGCTGGTCATCTTCGGGGGGCTGGTGGGGTACTCTTCCGACGGTGAGTTTTGTGGCAGGGGGTCACCCGGGGGTCATGACCCCCCGGGCTGTGTCCAGGGGGTAATAGGTCATGGACCCCTGGGGCTGTATCTTGGGGGGTCATGACCGCCTTGAGTTGTAATCAAGACCTAGGCGGACCACTTATTAAAATTGTTAAACATGGTTTTTATATATTTTATATTTAAAAACATATTTTTATTTGAGTACTTTCAATATTTAATTAAATAAATATAATATGCACCTACTTTTATCTATTATTATCAAAATTAAATTCGATTCGGATCCTTGCTTTGTGGTCACAACAGACAAGTCTTTCACCGCAGCCTCGGAGGATGTGGGTGTTAGGGCCGATGACATTGTACGTTGCACACTGTGTAAGATGCGACAATAGTAGATTTTACATCAAGTATATAAAACAATTCATTTTTATCCGAGACTTTTAGCAGCCCGAGCGGAAGGCGAGGGCTCATAGTAATGTCGAGGATAGAATGGTTTTGCGGACGAGATGTAAACTCTGCTGTTCACTTCGATTGCGAGAAAATAAATCAGTAGTTTATCATAACATTCCTTAAAATTCAAACTAAAATTACCTAGTACAGTTTTGAATACTGAAGGAAATTGTTTTTCCCATTGATATTGGGCTTGGGCTGCAGACATATACAGCCAAGTATATGAATTAAAATACCGTAATACCGTACTTGAATTAAAATTTTAATATCTTTTATGTATTAAAAACACATAAGGCAAATAAATTAAGTAAATATTATAAAATAACAAATTCTATCTCTGAATTGCTTATTGTGTTTAGCTGCATGGCTCATTTACTTTGCCTTAATATAGACACATTTATGAGTAGATACGTTAATGCTCTAGAGCACAAAATTCGATGTTGTGCAGCCTATATACTGCACAAATAAGCACTTTCAGAGCATGAGAAGTGAAAACTTTATTTACTTTGTGCTCATCGTTAGAAATCTGTCAAGCTTCTTCCCGGTCATCTCTTCTATCAAACTGCTTATTTAAATTGAATGAAGTCCTTGAATACTCCTCACAGATGTCTCCTCAAAGCACTTGGGAGAAAGTTCGATTCCCAACTCGTGAGTGATCTCTAAAATGCGCTATTTTGTGACGAACAGACATAAACAAGTTCCTGTGGATGGTGCGCATCGGCGGCAGCACGGACCGCGGCGCGCACATCCGCGAGGCGGACTACTACACGGGCGCGGGCGAGTTCCGAGTGGACGCGGACGGCTCGCCCACGCTGCTCAACTGCCTCATGTACAAGATGAGCTACTACAAGTTCGGCCTCGTCTACACGGAGGGAGGTCAGTGACAGACTCTTGCAAAGGGAAAATACTTAAAAACGTGGGTGGGTGGCGGCAATAGGCTCACTACATGGGACCTCACTTGATTGGTGTAAAGTGGGTGTTAATTCACTTCTGCCTACCCCCTTCGGGGATATAGACGTAATTTATACATACATACATAAATCACGCTTATATCCCCGAGGGGTAGGCAAGAGATGAACCAGCACCCACGTTTCGCCGATTATGTTAAGCCCCATGTAATAGGTGGCGAGTCTATTGCCATTTATCGGGCACAAAAGTCGCAGTACATTGCTGGGTGGTATAAGAGGAACGCTGCTGCCCATTCCTCATCACTGTTTTATCCTTAGTCGCCTTGTACGACCACGGGAGTGATTTGGGGTGGTGACAATTGTATTCTACTCTGCCGTCACCACACGGCTTTATGTATGCACAATTTTTGATAATCATAGTCAATAAATGTTTCTCTTCGCCCAGGCCGCCCGGCCGGCTTCGACAGGGTGCGCGGCGCCGAAATAGGCAACAAAGACTTCAACCTGGACATGTTGGAGGAGGCCTACACTACGGAGCACTGGCTGGTGCGCATCTACAAAGTGAAGCCGCTGCCCAACCGCGGCCTTTGAGTGCCGACTGCCTTCTAGCCATAGGTGAACAAGGCTCGAGTTCACCAACTTAAACAACACTGACCTCTAATAAACTAGTACGCTGGACTGAATACTTCTACTGAATAACAAATGTTTCTTGTGGCGATTTAAAGCGCTCGGTAAGAGTACTAAATTTGACGTTTGTTGCTTGCATTTGACATTACAAATGCATCTCTAATATTAGTTCCGTGGACGTTCACCTTCGTACACCAGTGCCATCAGCGCCAAGATGGCGATAATCAAATTGGCTTCATTTTTGGATGAAAACCTTCAGTCAAGCGCAGGTGTTTAATTAGAGGTCAGTGTTAAACATGTGATTATTATTCGATTTTTGACATTTTATCGTATGGAAGAACTGTCAAAAACTAACGATTATCTTTTAATCACTTGTTTTATGTGTTGGTGAACTCGGGCCTAAGTGTCCATTGAGACTGGCCATTCGGAGAGTAGAGCAAATTTAGATTATAGCATTTAAAATTGAATCCAGAATTATTGTTATAATAAACATAATGTTTATTTTTACCTGTCACTGATGTTGTGAGCGGCTCCCTAGCTAGATACAAAAACAAGTGAAATTAATAATGAACCTTAATTCAATGACACAAAACTCTAAAACGCGTTCCAAATATGCTCTCCTATCCAAGCTGGTCTGTCAACGATCCTAAGGGAAAACTTACCACGCGTGCTTGAGAAACCTGTGCCACTAGTACGAACTTTTTGAAACTTCGAATCGTATCGAGAAAGCTCTTTAAAATCAAAATAACAAATTCTAATGGTTAATCAGTAAATGGTTAATATTCCTTATGTAATTTTCGCTTTCTCGATACGTTTACGATTCGAAACTTGGAAAAGTTCGTACTTGGGGCACTGTTGAAAGACTTCTTATGAACATTCACACACTGATTCTAGAGAGCATGCATTTGTACAGCAAAGAACTTTTGTGCTCGTAGTATTATAGTTAGAGATCGGATATTGCACTTCATAATCCTAAACTGTTGTGGGGCACATAATAGAACAACAAATTGTCACAAATGTTGTCTATTTCTATGAGAATTCTGCTGTGTTTATAAATACACAGTAGTTATGTTTTGAAATATAAGATTGATGAATGACTGTTAGTAATATAAATACTATAATACACTCAAATGTAATTGAATCCTTTAGAACAATTGTAATGTTCCTAGCTGTTACTGAATTTTATAATGGAAGCAAATAATATATTGTTTGAGTGGGTTACTGTTAGTTTTAAAATATACAACTAAAATTTTCTAAACCTTCATTGTTTATCCATAACATTGTTATGAAATTAGAAACCTGAACTAGTTATTCGTCGGCTAATTGCAAATAGGCGACCAGCCGAGCTAGCATGACCACCGAAACACGATATGATAAAGCTATTTATCGCGTTTAACTTACAAAAATCATTGGATTTTCGACAGTTCAAAGCGACAAATGGCTATAACTACATATTATAGCCAAATATGCTTTATAATATAGCCATTTATCGCATATCGTGTTTCGGTGGTCATGCTAACCGGGCAGATTTGTATTTTCATTTTATTGTGAATTTACTTAATGGACAACCTACTTTGAAGTTTTTTAATCAGACCCGAGTACAGTTTAACACATTAAAATTGAGAAATGACATATTATTAGTCAAATTTATCGCTGAAAGTGTTCACATTGTTAGGTTGTAAACTGTGGTCGGTAAATTAGTGTTAATATTTCACTACTTTCCGAAGGGCATAAAAGTATTTTGTAACCTTACCAAGCTCTCAATTTTAAAAACAGACATTATTATAGCATTAATATTGATTTTTTTTAAACTTCTTTAGTTGTGGATATGATTGTGGTGAGATTTTATATATTAAGGATAGGAAAAAAATACTGTGCAATCTTCATTTTATATGAACTATAATATTCGTAGCCACTTTGCCCAGTCTTAATTAGCATTGTATTTAAAAAAAATCTTATGATAAAATGGGGGATTAAAATAAGCCTTGCTGTTAAGATTATGTTGTATTTATTTTTATGAACAGTCTGTCAGTCAAGTTACAACAGACTGTCCAATTTTCCCAATTGCTAAGGTTAAGGTTGAAAATAGATTGGAGAAATTTGATGGTTTGTGGCAACTTGACTTCGTTGACCTATACCTATGGAGATTTTTTTACCACAGTTCAATCAAAATATAAGTTATTTAGGGTAATGATAATTAATTGGCTATTTGAAGGTTTGATTTTAACAAATATTAAGCAACATCAAAAATACAAATATTAGAAAGCGCACAAATATGTTTAATATTTATATTCAACTGCTTTTCAGACAATCTGTGTCACACAATAATCATGACATTGTAGGATAGATAGATGCTCAAGAAGTTCTATGCATCCAGAATTTTTGAACTGATAACAAAAGCTAAAAGTTGTTATTTAAGTACATACCTACTTAAAAACCGTCTAAGCAGATGCCCTGTGATTAATATTACACAATGTTGCTAGTTCAAAAATTTGAATTGCATTATAAAACAAAAAAGAAAATAAAATGCGAGAGTTGTAAAAATTCATTTTCTATTATTATTATTAAATTTTATAGAATAAAAATTGTGGTTTTCAGTCGCCCCCACTGTTGTCAGACTCGTCTGTACACTCCTCTGGCCTGAATGTGTCGTCGTTTTTGTAGTTGTGGGCCTGGGGTCGCGGCCGGTGACGACGCTTACGTGATGTATGTTCTTGTCTAGCAAGACCAATCTGTAGTAAACAAGAATATTATGTAGTTTATATTATAGTTATACAACTGAATCCAGCAGAAATAACGCACACTCGGTATTAAGTAAGGGCATAGCTCAAAACCACTCATGCCTGATTTTTGCATTCAAGTGGTTTTGATTGATTATGAGTTTTGGACTAGGACCTGCATGCTGAATTCTAAGAGTTATCGTCACATCTAGAGATGTCTTTTCATTTCAACACCAGAAATTTATTCTTACCTGCTGTGTCAACTTGTATGGACCAACTCCGTCAATAAAGGCATCCTTGAAAGCCTTATTCAAAGGCTTTTTCTTGAAAACTGCACACTGGGCTCGGAGTGCTTGTACAGAGCCTTCGGGTAAATCTGCAGAACATAAGTGGATCTTAAGAAAAACTAAATTTGATTGAGTTAAGAGAAACCATATCAGAGGATTTATACAGGATTAATGAAATGAAATGAAATGAAATTTATTTGAGTTCAACTAAAATGTACATAATTTTGTCACTGTTACAATCATTTAGTAATATGATACATGCTCATTTTCAATAATTTTTTAACAGCATCACTGGTCTTCACACTAGGATATCCTGTGTCGTGAAGACCATTATTAACAGACATAATTTTAAAGTTTATGATGTGAGGTTGCATACAGATACAATAAATCAATCCCAAACAGAGAGTAAAACAACACAGAGATTTAACTAAAAGGTATAGAAGAATGATAATATCAGTCAGTCCGTAATATCACCAAGACAGAAGACTGATTATCGTTCTTCTCTCTCGGTGATATTATCACCAGCCAATGCGTGACCCTTATGTATGAACACATACATCATACAGCCATAAATTTCTCTGTACACCGGTGTGTGCATAAATCGTTAGAATGATTTGATGGTGTGAAAATAAAAACAACCTGAAAACTGACCAAGTTCTTTCAATGTAAATGTTTTGGGCCTTATGTCGTAAATCCTGTAATCCAGCATCAGAACCACGTTGATTGGTTCGCTATTCTCCTCAAAATCACTTTGGGCCAAAAATGACATCTCTATATGGGATCCATCGATTATTTTGAATAGTTGAGCTTCAACATTTACTATTTTCTGAAAAAAAAAAAAAAAAGAATACTATTCTATTACATATAACACATAGTTAGGAAACTATTTCCAAATGATTAATGAATTTCTTTCTTAACAATTCATTAGTGTATGCAATTATATATTTAATTAAACCTTGCTTTTATTTCCTAAAAACAACAAATGTAAGCTTTATCCATTTATTACCAAAGGAATAAAAAACTTATTTACTACTGTAGGTAATCTGTTGAATACAAGCTATTGGATTTTTTTTATAATAAACAAGCTTGAGAAGAAGAGCTACAGAAGCTCTTGGCCTCCATCTCACCTGATGGTAAGTGACAACCAG
This sequence comes from Cataclysta lemnata, assembly GCA_963931975.1. Taxonomy (NCBI): domain Eukaryota; kingdom Metazoa; phylum Arthropoda; class Insecta; order Lepidoptera; family Crambidae; genus Cataclysta; species Cataclysta lemnata. Next base: position 15,347,278 of record OZ008342.1, read on the forward strand.
GGCCGATTATGGAATCAAAACTTCATCTGGAACCCTCAACCCCAGAGGGGCTAACTATATTATCAGAAATTGTTGAAACACAATAATACTTTTAACATTATTATTAATGCGACAGATTATGATAGTATGGTTGGTGGTAGCTAGCCAGGCGGACTTGACCCGAGATCTTAATTCCAGTGGGAAAACTACTAGCCCACAGAGGCGGTTCAAAATTATTATGAATATACTAGGCTTAATTAAGTGTATACTAGATCAAGCTTAAAAATTTACCTTTAATGCTTCATACTGTTCCAGTCTGTCGTAATAAGCCACCAAAGCCTTCCTAATGGCACCAAGACAGTCAGGCATCATAACATTATCAAAATCTTCTAATACAGCTTTTAGATTGAATCCAAGTGGTAATGATGACTTTGATATTTCATTAGTCCCTAAAATAAAAAATAGGAATTGAATTTGTAAAACCAATTTTTTATATTATGCTCTGAGTAGGACTGCTATTGCCATTCACCAGGCACAATAGCAATGTTGCTAACTTAGATGCTAGACATACATAAACCACACCGTTTTCCCCTAAGGAATAGAGATGTGTAATAACACCCATGTTTCAACAGCATAAGCCATTCACCGGATTATAATAACAGTAATTTGGAATGCCCATTCGTCATTATTGGCACACAAGGTGGTAGGTTACTATAGACATTGCATAATAACATTAGTTTACCTGATTGCATATCAATTTTTAATCCATGTTTTACTGCATTCTGGGCGTCATGCTGCATATGGTACACAATACAACAATGCTCATTGGCTACATATGACTGCACTTCCATGCCAGTCAGCATACTCATTAGGTCTAAATTCTGTTTGTGACTCTCCAGTGAATTTTGTAATATGATTTTCTAAAAAGAATTAAGTAATTAATTATGCTATGTTATTCAATACATACATACATAAATCACGCCTATATCCTCGAAGGGGTAGGCAGAGGTGAACTAGCACCCACACTTCGCCAACCATGTCAAGTTCCATGGAGAAGGTGGCCAGCCTTTAACGGGCACAAAAGTAGCAGTACATTGCTAGGTGGTTTAAGAGGAATGCAGCTGCTCATTCCTCATCACTGATTTGTCCTTAATCGCCATCGATCGCCAATTTATTTTAAAAAATATATTAATTTTGATAAATACAGTACATTATAAATTAAAGGCTCTTTTATAACAAACCTGCGGTCTGACAAAATTCTCTGCTTTTTTAAGAGGCGCGGAATTCTTGCATCTAAAACTATTGCGCTGAAGTTGAAATAGTTCGTTGTGCTTTTCCTTTAGTTTCTGCTCTAACTGTTGGATTTCTTCTTGAATATCATCGCAATCTTCTGGCAAACGTGCTACGGAATAGGAAAAGTAGTAATATTTTATTTATTGGTTGATCATCTATTATTAATCACTAAAATATGAGCTCACCTCCTTTCCGAAATAACTTGGTAATTTTTAATTGCTTTTTAGTATTCGTCATTGTTTGTTATACCTACTACTAGTAACTTGATATTATTTTAATTGTGAATTCAATACAAATGATAAACTATTGAGGAAACCAAAACATTTCAATTCAATTTCAAAACAATGTCAAATTGTCAGTCAACAAACAAAACGAACGAACAAAACGGCCGTTGGTTGACAGTTACGTAGTATTGTATTCTCTTTGGTTGACAGTCAAGCTTAAATAACTTTTTAATTTCTTCTTCTATTTTGGAAAGCAACGAAATCAATGCACATACAGCCAAATCTTCAGTATTTTGATCTTTGGTGCTTTTTTCAATGACTTCTTTTTTGTAGCATTTTAAACTTGTAGGTACAACCCTAAAACGGTTTTTGATAGTGATGTGCACTAATTAAAGCACCACATTAATCCACTTTTTTCAACAGAACAGATCAAAAGAGTTTCAAATGCATAATTCCATTACAAAAAGGCACTTGAGATATTATATTTTTGGATTTGTAGATTTTATTACATCAAGCTCAAAAAATCTGCAATATAACTGATTGCCACCTAACACAAGAAGAAAACTAAATTTTTTAGGTATTATTCATTTAAAAATATCTTAATAATTAAGCTGTTTAAAGAAACTTCGTTTCAATTGATATTACACACACACATCCTAAAATTTCAACAAAATCATTGCCTCTATTAGCAGAGCACGGACGGGGTAGTGAAAAAAAGTAAACTACATATTTTGCGTTAGAAGCTTGTAAATAGAAAATTTATTATTCTTTTTTGATAGGCACTTTTAGCACCACACTTAAAAATAATTATTTCTGTTTAACAAACAACCAATTAAATAATAACACACTGATTATAAAAAATTGATTGTAAAAAATATTTTGCTGCAATCACTTACTCCAAATTATTATTATAGATGAATCAATTAATCAGTTGCCATCTATAATAATAAATAGTTATACATATTATTTTTCACATTATATGGCCCATTCTCCCTATGCAGAAGGCATAGGCAGGCCTGTGTCCGAGTAGTGGGAAAATTAAATTAGGGTGAATTTACTATCCCCCGAATACAGAAACGCTACTCAAAGTTTGAGTCCTGCATGCCAGTCAGAATTTGAATGGAAAAACGTCAATTTTGACAATACTTAAATGTTATTCAGGACTCAATTCGGGGGTATGTTAAGTTTCAGACTGACGTTTTGACGCTCTTCGACTCTGCGCTAGTTTATTAAAAATATGCTCTGCCGCACTCAAAGACGTAAATTAACGTTAATGAATACCTAATGAATATTGAATATTATAATAAATATTTAATGTCAAAAAATTACAATTCAAAACTATTATTCTTGCCGGGTCCATGTTCTAGATTTAAAAAATCTTTGACATTAAGTACTCATTAAAGTTGATTGACGTCTCTGAGTGCGGCAGTAAGGACCCGTAAATAATTTACACATTTTTAGCGCAATCAGCGTCCCGTTTCTTTAGGTCGTCAATCCAGTCTGTGAGGCCTAATGACATTAAATGCTCCTCTTTGAGTCGCCCGTCCAGCAGGCGCATCCATAATCTAGAAAAGCAAAAAGATCGATTATCCATTATCCATCAAATATTAAGTCCCATGTGCCCGATAAATGGCAAAAGATGGCGAGCCTATTGCCATGTATCGGGCACGTAAATCGCAGTATATTGCTAAGTGGTAAAAGGGGAATGCTGCTGGCCCATTATTCATCGCTGTCTTTACCCTTAGACACCTTGTACGACACCCACAGGAGAGATGGGGGTGGTGACAATAGTATTCTGCTCTGCCGTCACCACACGGCAAATCAAACGTGGTTTTTATCGAATCTGCTTATTATGATCTTGAGGCGGGAATCGAACCCGCGTCCGCTGCTATCCGGGCAGGTGCCTGACCGCTCGGCCACCCAAGACACTAATTAACTTGCCGAAATTCAAAGAATTTCGGCAAGTTAATTCTTTTTCTAACCCCAAAATCTTTGTACTAATTTTTCTAACATTTATATAATGTTAAAATTAAAATCGAATAGTTTATACAGCAAACCCAAGCTTAACCGAACGCACGGTATTTGTAAAAATATCTGCTTTGGAATGTTTGAAATTTATTTCTACATTGCGAGGGTACCCGTTGGCTTACAACGTGAAGTGTAAAGGTTAGAAGAATTTCGGCAAGTTAATTAGTGTCTTGGGTGGCCGAGCGGTCAGGCACCTGCCCGGATAGCAGCGGACGCGGGTTCGATTCCCGCCTCAAGATCATATTTTTTCGAAATTCTTTTTCTAACCCCAAAATCTTTGTACTAATTTTTCTAACATTTATATAATGTTAAAATTAAAATCGAATAGAATCTGCTTATTCTAAATTACAAATACAAATCATTATTTCAATGACTCTTTGTTAAGTGTCATCATCCTTATCCCAAGCCCACCTGTCACGGTTGTACCGGGGCCGTATGGGTAACCAAGAAGTGCCGCCGCCACATCAAATATACCCATCTAAATCCCATCATCTAAATATATCTAAATATAAATATATATCAATCGCCGCGATCATCCAACACAAATCTTCTAAGCCCCTTGCACAAATAAGGGTGACGGGTGCTCGTTAAGGCCCCGAGCCGGTTCGATGCCGCTCAGCCACTGACCTCTATTATACAAATACGATGGACTGAATACTTCTACTAAAACGACAAATGTTTCTTGTACCGATTTGAAGCGCCCCATCGAGCGGCAAAAATTTGACGTTTGTTGCTTGTATTTGACATTAGAAATGCATCTCTCCAATAGTTCCGTGGACGTTCACCTTCTTACACCAGTGCCATCAGCGCCAAGATGGCGATACTCAAGCTTCATTTTTTGCATGACAACCTACAGTCCAGCGTACTTGTATAGTAGAGGTCGGAGGTAACCGCTCTGAATCCCGCGCCCACCTGTCGCGGTTATGTCTGACGGACCACAGCCTCGGCAGGTACCGCGGCTGCATAGTGTCCAGGAAGTGCCGCCGCCACACCTCCTCGAGCTCCAGCAGGCCTCCGCCCCCCCGGCCCCTGTAGTGCTCCACCACCGCGTGTCCGTGCGCCTCGTAGTCCAAATTCTCCGTGCTTCACATGTACAAGAAAGGAGATGTTCTAAAATGGCCCATGTATCTGTACACTATCTCAAAAAATTGAGAAAAAGTAAATTACAAATAAGTAGTACATTTTCCATCAAGTGCACAAAACGAATCGACTCCTCGACATTACTATCAGCCCTCGCGTCAGTCTCGGATAAAAATGGTTTTGTGGACGAGTTAGAAACTCTGCTTTTCACTTCGATTACAAGGAAATATAACAATAGTTTATCATTACACTTCTTAAAATTCAAACTAAAATTAGGACAATTTTGAATACTGAAAGAAATTGTTTTTCCCATTGATATAAGGCTTGGGCTGCAGACGTATACAGCCAAGTATTAATTTAATTTTGTAATAATAATTTTCTTCAATTAATTACCTACTGTACATACTTGAATTAAAATTTTAATATCTTTTATGTCTTTAAAAACAAATTAGGCAAATAAATTTAAGTAAATATTATAAAATCACAAATTCTATCTCTGAATTTCTTATTGTGTTTGGCTGCATGGCTCATTTTCTTAGCCTTAATAAAGACACATTTATAAGTAGATACGTTAATGCTCTAGAGCACAAAATTCGATTTTGTGCAGCCTATATCCTGCACAAAAAAGCACTTTCAGAGCATGAGAAGTGAAATATAAATAATAACTACCCACTAAATTCCGAGACAAAACACTGTCAAGTGGTGGACAGAGTCTTTGTCCACGTCCCGTGCATAGTCCGACAACTTCGTGCGCGACCTTCCTGCGGTATGAGGGGCGGTGGCGGGGACGGGGCGCTCTGGATGCAGGCGGGGGCGGGTGATGCGGAGGGGAGGGAAAACTCGCTCCCACCGCATCGTCCGCCTTCGCTAGCATCTACTGTGCCTCGTCCCCGCCACCGTCTCGTACCGCAGGAGGGTCGCGCACGAACTTGTCTGACTATAGTCTTACATCTACCGTGTTTTTTGGGAAAGCCGAAGACCTTGTCCTCAAGCCATGCAATCGAGCACTCCCCGAGAGGATTTCTCCACAGCTGTAAGCCTAGCACGGGACGTGGACAAAGTCTCTCTCCACCACTTGAAAAATTACAGACAACATACAGGCATTGCAGCTCAGACGCTTCTCGGAGCAGCTCTTGTGTGATTTCAGTGTGCTCCTTATAATACTCCAAGACTATTTGCTCCAAAACCTTGCGCCTCTCTTCTGGAATGTTGTCGGCCTTCGTTAACAGAGTGCCCGCGGTAGATTTTACTTTTCTGTGGACAGACAGACATACAGGATTATTAATGAATAATGGCGGCCATTCGTACATACATAAATAAATCACGCCTACATATCCCCAGGAACTAATACCTAACCAAGTTTTACCAATAGGGAATATGCATGTTATTTTTAATAATTTTATTTTGTAGTTTACATCTCCATAATCTCTTTCTTCTTCCTAGCTTTATCCTGCTCTAGGCGGGGTCGGCACAACATGTTTTCTTCTTCCACTCCTCTCTCTCCTTCACCAATATCTCATCCACCCCTCTCGCTATCATATCATCCTTTACACAATCCACCCAACTCTTCTTTGATCTTCCTCTCCTTCTAAATCGTCTACTAAGTCGTCATCGTTATAGAATGAGGCATACTTCGCTGACTATATTCTCTTGGACATATTAATTTTCGATATTTACCGTCTTGACGATTCACAAGACGAAGTATGTAATACTGCAATCATAACAGATAAGATATATAACCAAATTTTAATTTTGATTTTCATCGATACGAGCTGCACAAAACTGATTACCTGATTTGATTTGCATGACGTGGCCTATGCCGAACAGAATTGCGTGTCAAAGATTATGACCTTGTATTCTGTTATGACCCATTCATCAAGATCAATCAGGAAAGATTGCGCCTTCTTCGTATACACTTTTATCTGTACGACCATTATTGTGGTATCAAGTATTTGGCGCTTAATAGGCAGATATGAATAACCGTTTAATCGTTAGGGTCGAATATTTACGATGTTCGGTCGATGGTGGCTAGCCTATTGCCATTAGTTGAGCACGTAAATTGCAAAATATTGCTAGGTGGTAAAAGATAAACGCTACTACCCATTACTCTTCGCTATCTTTAGAAGCCTTTTATAACACCCGTAGGAGATTGGAAGTGTTTCTTCAACCGTTTGGGTCGGATATTTCCGACCAAAAGTTATTGTGTGATTTCACGTAGTATTTATTAAATAACTGTTTTTCCAGTGACAAACACAACAATGGTAGCAGTATGGGCAGGAATAAGTGTGTCGTATAAATCCGACCGGGCGGTTACTGACTTGGCAACTTTATCCTCGTTGTGAGTGTTGAAGCCGCTGCTGGGGAGTGGGGCGCCGCATTTCTGGGCCAGAGCCTGACGGATCCTCAGGTCTGACATGTTGCTGCGCTGGTGGCACGACATACACAGCAGAAGCACGTCATGGCACGAGTGGTCTTTCATCACCTCTAAAAGATATTAGTGAATTATGCTATGAGGAGCTCGCTAGCGCAGTGGCATAGCGTGATTGGCCTGCGATTGCGAAAACTAAGTAATGTTCCCCAAGGCCGGTCATTGGATGGCTGACCAAAAATTTATTATCTCGAGTTCCTCCGTGTTCGGAAGGCACGTTAAGCCGTTGGTCCCGGCTGCATGTGCAGTCGTTAAAACCCACCAACCCGCACTGGGCCAGCGTGGTGAGTTACGGCCCAATCTCCCTATATTGTTCCATCCATATAGGGAAGGCCCGTGCCTCAGCAGTGGGGACATTAAAGGCCTGGCGATGATGATAATGCTATGTGCTTATTATTTTGATTTTTATAGTCATACTGGTGGTCGCCTGCGGCTTCGCTCGCGTTAATGTCGGTTGTTATTAGTCTATAGCCTTCCTCCATAAATGGACTATCCAACACAAAAATAATTTTTAAATTTGAGTCAGTAGTTACTGAGATTAGCGCGTAAACCAACATACCAAACAAAAAAACTCTTCAGCTTTATAATATTCTAAAGTATAGACTAGAACTGCAGCACTGCAGCACATCATGGCACTGGTGGATTTTATCACCTCTAAAAGATATGAGTGAAATATGCTATGTGCCTCTTATTTTGATTTTTATAGTTATACTAGCTAACTCGGCAAACGTCACCTAGGAGTATAAAAAATAGCATACGACCAATTCTCAGACATGCCAAATATGCACAAAAAAATGCTCCACCATTCGGGTGCCACAAGGTGTTTATTGGTATACCTACACCCAGGGTATACACATACATTGGTATAAAATCTCCTTATAGGACTTTAACGACACCCATGGGATTACTCGGCGCTAGCCACTGACCTCTTTTATACAAGTACGCTGGACTGAAGGTTTTCATCCAAAAATCTTGGCGCTGATGGCACTGGTGTACGAAGGTGAACGTCCACGGAACTAATATTAGAGATGCATTTGTAATGGCAAATGCAAGCACCCCTTGCCGCTTTGGCGCTTCAAATCGGCACAAGAAACATTTGTCTTTTGAGGAGACGTATTCAGTCCAGCTTACTTGTTTAATAGAGGTCAGTGGGGCTGGCACATTCTATGTTATACCCTCGCTCCCATGCCAGCATGGAAGACCAATGTTTAACGTATTCTTCTTCGTATTCTTCTTCCTGCCCCTATCCCGCTCTAGGCGGGGTCGGCACAACATGTCTTCTTCATCCACTCCTCTCGCTATCATGTCCTCCTTTACACAATCCATCCATCTCTTCTTTGGTCTGCCTCTCCTTCTACGTCCTTCCACGTTCATGCCTAGCATTCTTCTGCCGACATAGCTTTCATCTCTTCGCATAATATGACCAAACCATCCAAGTCTATTACTTCGCAGTCTCTCTGTCACTGGCGCTACTTTGAAACTTCTTAATTACTCGAATTGAGTTCCTCACCGGGGAAATATCTCCTGTACTCCCTGGGCACCACATTCTTCTTGATGTACGAGTTGTCGACGCCGCACACCGTGCACCGGTTCTCCTTGACCAGGCAGTAGAACTGGCCGGCTTCGCCCACCGACCGAGCCGCCGGCTCGAAGCGGAGGCGCACTGTTAAGGGACTCTCTTTCACCATGTCCGCTAGCTCTTTCTCTATGTACCTGGGCATACATATAAGTACCTATACAGTGTTATTTGTAAAACACCAAAAACCTCTCGGGAGTAGATATATAACATCATAAGTGACATATTAAAAATAAAAGAATATATACGGGTACGAATTGAGTAACCTCCTCCGATTTTTCGTCGGTTAAAAACTCATAAGAACAAACGTTATTGATTATGATGTTAGCTATCTAGTCATGGGAGGTTTTTGATGTTTTAAAAATAACTCTGTATACACCGTGACATTTTAGTGATAGTTTTCCGGCAGCTGAACGATTTCCCTTTAGTAGTACTATCGAATCATGTGACTTATTTTATGAAAATAAATAGTAGATTGCACAACAAGGGCATAAAATGTCATTGTACCCCGAGACGAATTTATGTGCCCGAGCCGTAGGCGAGGGTGAATAGTAAGTCGAGGGGTACAATGACTGTCTATGCCAGTGTTTTACTCTGCTTTTCGCTTCGATTTCGAGAAAATTAAACAATTATTTCACCCGGACAAACTGGCATCTGCCCGAATTGCACAGGACGCGAGTTCGATTCCCGTGTCAAGACTATAAATTTATGAACTTTTTCAGACTACAATTTTCTTAGCAATAATTTTTCTAACTTACAAATCAAAAATAATACTTAACTCTCCTTTCACTCATCCTTTCTACGTGACCGAACCATTACGTCTTCTTTCAAACTCACCACATGGCCTTTTTAACGTCACACGTGCATAGAATTTCGCCGTCAGGAGCTTCCAAGTAACAGTTATGATAGAGGGGCTTCGTCCTAATCGGTATAGTGTTCTTCTTCGGTTCACTCTTCTTTCCGTTCTTTTTTATTTTGGATCTGTCAATAGAAGCACATAGGTACATTGTACAAGTACACAGTGACTGAGAGACTGCGAAGAGATGAAAGCTATGTTGGAATAATAAGAAGAATAGGTTGAAGCTAGGAATATGAATATATATATGAATGGTATGGCAGGCCTTAGAAGAGAAAAAACAAAAAAGATGGATTGTGTAAAGGAGGATTTGTTAGCGAGAGGAGTAGATGAGAATTTGGTGTTGGATAGATAGGAGTGGTAGAAGGAAGTAAGGGCAGGAAGAAAAAGAAAAGCACTCACTCATCTGCGACATTGGATTTCGTGTTGCCAAACTTCCTATCCACGAACTGGTCACACAAGTTGTCCAAGTCCCTCCAAACGTCAGAACTGCCATTTCTTCTCCAAAATGACAACAGACTCCTTGTGCTCAAACTGTTGCAGAGATCAACGAATATTCTGACGGCCACGTGGGCGTCCAAGGCTGCATACTTGATTTGTTTTTGCGATAGTTCCTCCGCCTCCCAGTCACTGCAGCGGACCTAAACACATATTTATCATCATCATCATGATTTGGGTGATGATAGTGATGATGATAAATGGCCAGATGTTATTGGTGTGTTACAAATAATCCTGTATATAAGAAATACGGGTCAAATATAAGGGGAAGCTAAAAAGAACTTATTACCCTCCAACTCTTATCTAATTTGACTCCCAGGAGTGAAAGAGACAAAGCGGCGAGACCACCTGCCTGATGACCACTTAAGAGCACAATATGGCGGATATCTAATGTTGACCGAAGGCTGACTGAGAAGTCACGATGCAAATACTTGGCATCGTCACTAGGTGCCACACCAACCTTGTAAATTGACTTATCTTCCAACAGTTCCTGTAATAAGATATTTTATATAATTTATCAGACATACAGTTTATAAAACCGTACACAGCTACTTACATCGGCATCGTACCTAGCGTTTATGAATGAAAACATAAATATATAAATGTCATGACAGTGTTATAAAAACTTAATTAATTTTGCGCACTGTATTGTGTTATATTAAAACTCACAAAACAAATATTGTTGTTTATAATATTAGCTATCTACTCCTGCGAGGTTTTTGGTGTTTTAAAAATAACCCTGTATATTGATTTATAAAAAATTGCTTACTTTTAAAGAATCTGGGACACAATTCAGTTTATCGAGTCTAAATAATCCACAGAAACCGTCAAATGTAGACAGCTGTACCAACGATACAGGCCTCCTTTTACCATTTAATGTGACCCATTCACAATCAAAACCAATAGTATGATGTGACTTACACCTCCTGAAATATGAGTAAAATTAAATATTTTTTGTGCCGAAATTAAATCATCAACTTGAAACATATATACTGTTCTGTATTAAATAAGTAACAAACTTTTACTATACCTTCTCAATTCTTGTATAACTTCATAACAATCTTTTTGGTCACAAACTACTTTAACTATTAAATAATTAAATTTATTTATTGCACGATATTTTTGTATTTTTTTCTTTATAAAATAAATAGTGCCAATAGCTCCTATAATCAATGTTGGAGTAATTAAGTATTTCATTTTTATTAACTCCATTCTGCACAAATTCTATTTTTTTATTTGAACAAAAAAAATATATTTTAGAAAAGTTAAAGTTTATAAAAATGTAGTCTTCTTGTCTTTATTACTATGTACGAAGGGAAACTATATGCAGATAAATATTTACAATAAATATTTCATAATGTTTATCATTGTGTAATCATTGTTTGTTTGTATTTTGATTTTTTTAACTAAAAATATGCAGTCGGTCAACCAATGAACACGCAACACTTGACCAAAGAGTATATAATACACTACCAAAGAGTATATAATACACTACGTTTAAGAGTCGGGACTTCAAACAAGCTTTTTGACGATTTTGACTCGCAGTTTAGGCTAAGATCTCGTACCAACCAACAGAGACAGATAAAAAAGTAATGCCAACATACTACAAAAGCAAACTAAGGATGTGGTGTACGCTACAGAATGTGTCGATATCGATAAAAACGAATGGGTACCCCCCCCCTGCCTTGCAGAACTTGCAGACAGGTTTTTTAATCCTACAAAAGCAAAATAAAAAGCTCTGTTCGTTTGAAAATATTGAGTATTATTTAATTACGTGTAATTATTTAATACAATTTATTTAACAACAAAAAATAAAAGTTATGATTACAATGTGGAAATTAAAATTGTTAGTAATTTTCTGATCTCATATTCTAGGCGAAGTCTTCAGATGTTAGCTGATCGATCAACACACGTTTTTGCAATGTTGTGTAAGCAAGTAAGCAGGACATTTAGATCTGAAATAATGAATAGAGATTAGTAAATATATCGTTTGAGTTTACGCTGGTCATCATCAATTCAATTTATTGTTCACCGCTTACCATAGCGGACTATGTGTAACGCGCCCGAAGGTCTGGTTCTGCCCAATCAATGAAATCTGGTTCTGAAATAAACCACTCATTAGCTTCAGGAATTGAGCTATCAAACCATATCGGAAAGATAAGTTATGTAACTTACCAATAGAGGCGCTTATGCGGTTGCAGGCAACGATCACACCCGACGGGCATCGTGTAGCAAGGCGGCAGTCACGCTGTCTTCTTCTTCTAGTGCCTCTTCAATTCGGAAGATAAGCCGTCAGCTTTTTATATTCATCTCTGTCAGTCGCAAACCGAAACGGCTTTTCAACGGGGTTAATGCCGATCCACTCTCATATGCTTTGCAGCCATGACTCTCATCGCCTTTCAACAAGTCACGCTGTGATCTGAAAAATAAGTGGAGTTGAACACAGAAGAACTTTTGATGATGATAATGAGAGATGAATAATAAAACTCATACTCAACTTGTTGTTATTGATGTTAGCTATCTAGTCATGGGAGGTTTTTGTTGTTTTATAAATAACCCCATATATGTTATACTATATTATAATATATTGCAATAGACAATATTTATATGTATAAAACTAATGAAACATCTCAAGTACATTTGATACTCAAATTTACGAAAATAGATTTTTTATCGATAATTTGGTAAGTAGTAAGGACATCGCTACGGCGCATACGATTTTTGATTAAAGTGACCAGAACTTATTTCTAATTACTTAACGTTTATACAATAACATGGAAAACTACATACCGCTTCTCATCTAGTGGGAATTGGCCATGAAAACCCTCTTTTGGTTTAATTTCCTACTAGATTTTAGTCAACATATTTCACACCTTTTGTAAAACATTTCGCTGTTATGCACATAAATAAATGACACAAACTAGTTAGATATACACTAATGATAAGTCACTGAAGACAATAAATAAGCACAAGATGGAAAACTAAACTAAAACAACGCTTTATTTTATATTTTCAAAACGGCATAGTGACTTATGACATTAGTGACACACTCCGGCAGCGCGAGACAAGGAAGGTTAGATCGGAAGTAAGAGACAAAACAAGTCGCCATTAAAAATTGCCTAAACTCCATACATTTTTTCTGCAGTATGGGAGTTTCGCCAGGCTGCACTTGACACTGACACACTGACTCAAAGAGTACGTTTACTGACTGACACGAACGAACATGTATCACAATCTTTAAAACCTTTCAATCGGCTTTATGCCTTAAACAAATATAAAAAGGTTGATATTTGAATAAAGAAATCAGACATATTTTGGGTAGTTTACTATTTTTAATTTTCCCATTCTCAGAGAAGCCAAAGAGATCTAGCCCATACAGACAGATCTTTAGTTTTACTTTTCTTGAATTTTTCATTAATATAGACATGGCTGTACGAGCCCTTTGCCGTGTGTTTGGCATATTTCCCTTCCTTGAAATTGGGAGAACAAACTTTTCAATCTAAGAGCAGTTGATTTATTTGCTGAATCAATGGTGTACTAAGTCTGAATTTTATTCGTTAATTCGATTTTGTGCGCTAAAATTGTTGTTTTTTAGATGCACAAGCATCACATGCACAAGCATATTTCGATGTCAAATTATGCAAAACAATTGAAAATGAGTATTGCGATGTGGTTTAAAGTTGAAAATTTTGAACATTAACCATACTCTGTTCCCATTCGAATCGCGCCAAGCAGTCTTTAGATGCGTCAAATGTGTGACGCTCTTAATTTAATGTAAAATTCATTCCATTCATTCATTTTACTCATTATTTTCAATATGAAATATAAATTAATCAATTAAAAATACAGGGAGAATTAAAACAAACTGGAGGCTGTAGAGGCTAAATCTCTTTGCCTTCTCGTAAAGGGAGAATTAAAAAAGGAAGGAGTGTTTGGCGCGTTTTTCTCCGTATATTTTAGGGAACGCAAAGGGTCTAGCCCATACAGCCATGTCTTTAGTGTATATTTTATCTGTAGTCATATGAGTAATGATTGGGTGAAATATATGAATGAAATGAATTTTACGTTAAAATATGGGTGTCACACATTTTAACGCATCAAGGGAGTGCTTGGCGCGAATTAAATGGTAACAGAGTTCATGACGGTGCCTGATGTGGTGGACAAAACAACTTTTTATAGTGGTCTTCACCACAACATCAAACACATCACAAGACTTATTTTTAATGATTCTGCATAATTGCACATCAACACAGATGCTTGTGCATCCGTGTTGATCACCACTTTCACTGCATAAAATCCACTCTAAAGCAATTTTTGAATTATCGAAAATAAATCCGACTGACACCACGAAACGCGCCAAATACTCTCAAGGTATTCATTTCACACACTTATTCATTCTTAAGAATACAGAATAACTATCCTAAAGAGTTCGCTGTATGGGCTAAACCATTTGCTTTCTAAAAATACAGAAAGAATTAAAAAAATCAGAAACGTCAGCGCAGTGATTCGATTTGTATTTATCTGTGATTGTCCTCTATGATCTGTGATCAAAGAGTTTGGTTAAACGTATCTATATAGTGTAATAAATACTCTTTGGATTGTGGTTTCGACAGTGTTTGGCGCGTTTCGTGTTGGTTTTATCCATTTCATCAAGCACCATCATTAACTCTGTTACCATTCGATTCGTGGCAAGCACTCCCTAGATGCGTTAAAATATGTGGCACCCATATTAAAATTTATTTCATATACATTTCACCCACTCAATATTTCATAAGACTACAGATAAAATATACACTATAGACTTGGCTGTATGGGCTAGACCCTTTGCCTTCCCTAAAAAAGTGAGAATTAAAAAAAATGAGATGAGTGTTTGGCGCGTTTCGTGGTATCAGTCAGATTTATTTTCGCTAATTCTAAAATTGTTACAGAGTGGATTTTGTGCAGTGAAAGTGGTGTTATTTTGATGCACAAGCATCCGTGTTGATGTGCAATTATGCAGAATTATTGAAAACAAGTCTTATGATGTGTTTGATGTTGTGGTGAAGATCACTATAAAAAGTGGTTTTATCCATTTCATCAGTCACCATCATGAACTCTGTTACTATTCAATTCGCGCCAAGCACTCCCTAGATGCGTTAAAATGTGTGACACCCATATTTTTACGTAAAATTCATTTCATTCATCCATTTCACCCACTCATTATTTCATATTATAACTACAGATAAAATATACACTAAAGACTTGGCTGTATGGGCTAGAACCTTTGCTTTGCCTAAAATATAGGGAGAATTTAAAACTAAAAAAAAATATTCTGGTTTCGTTTGGCGTATTTTTAATAAATTGTGTTGAGTTTTCCGATAACCCCTGATTAATCTTATTTATCATGGTACGGGACAGAAGTCCCGAACGACGTCGTTCAAGGTCTAGAGAAAGGCGAGAAAGGGATCATCGCCACGATGAACGCGAATCTCACAGAGAAAAAGTGAAGCGTAGAGAACGGTCTCGAAGTCCTCGAAAAGACAAAGATAGATCACGAAGTCCTCCTAGAAAGGAACGTGATAGATCAAGAAGCCCTAGAAAAGACCGTGACCGATCTAAAAGCCCGAGGAAAGACACTGGTCGTTCCAGAAGTCCAAAAAAGAGCAAAGACAGACGCCACGATGATAAGGACAAGAGTAAAAGCAAAAAGGAAGAAGATCCTAAAAACGAAGAGGGAGACCAAGATACTAAAGAGGATTCAAAAACTGTCAAGAGAGAGCCCTTATCCTTAGAAGAATTACTTGCTAAAAAGAAAGCAGAAGAGGAAGCACGTAGTAAACCTGTTTTCTTAACAAAAGAACAACGAGCGGCACTTGCCCTTGAGAGACGTCGTGAACAAGTTGAAGCTCTAAGATCAAATGTCGAAAAACCTGCTGTGACAACAATAGATTTAACTGGTCCCACTAAAAAGGAAGAAGAACGAGAGAAAAAGTATAAAGAAGAACGGGAGAGAAGGGAAGAAAGACAAAGGGAAAGAGAACGCAATTATGAGGAAAGGAAAGGTGGGGACAGGCGACAGGATGATAAAAAGGAAAAAAATGATGAAGTGTCTAAAACTAAAGATAAAGAACGAGAAGAAGAGGCCATCAAAGCTCGTTACTTGGGAATAATCAAAAAGAAACGTAGGGTACGGAGATTGAATGACAGAAAATTCGTGTTTGATTGGGATGCCTCAGAAGACACATCAAATGACTACAATACTTTGTATAAAGAAAGGCACCAAGTACAATTTTTCGGTAGAGGTCATATTGCTGGTATTGATATTAAAGCTCAGAAAAAAGATCACTGCAAATTTTATGGAAATTTACTGGAGAAACGGAGAACAGACCATGAGAAGGAACAAGAAAAATTACGTCTGAAAAAAGTTAAAAAGAAGGAGGATAAACAGAAATGGGATGACCGTCACTGGTCTGAAAAAGATCATGAAGAAATGACAGAGAGAGATTGGAGAATATTTAGAGAAGATTACAACATCACAATCAAGGGTGGAAAAATTCCTAATCCTATTAGGTCATGGAAAGAAGCAAGTTTCCATCAAGATATAATGGAGATCATCAATAAAGTGGGTTATAAAAGTCCAACACCAATTCAAAGACAAGCTATTCCTATTGGGTTACAAAATAGAGACATTATAGGTGTTGCTGAGACTGGGTCTGGTAAAACATTAGCTTTCCTTATACCTCTACTGACATGGATCCAATCGCTTCCAAAGAGCGAGCGTATGGAAGATGCCGATCAAGGGCCGTATGCTATAATATTAGCACCAACTCGTGAATTAGCACAACAGATTGAGGAAGAAACTAATAAATTTGGCATTCCATTAGGAATAACTTCAGTTGTTGTGGTTGGTGGTTTGTCTAGAGAAGACCAAGGTTTTAAATTGAGATTAGGTTGCGAGATTGTTATTGCAACCCCTGGTCGTTTGATAGATGTCTTAGAAAATCGTTACCTAGTTTTGAATCGCTGTACATATGTAGTACTCGATGAAGCTGACCGTATGATTGATATGGGTTTTGAACCTGATGTCCAAAAAATTTTGGAATATATGCCTGTTTCAAACATAAAACCAGATTCAGACGCTGCAGAAGATGCATCTGTACTCTTGGCTAATTACAATTCTAAAAAGAAATACAGACAGACTGTGATGTTTACTGCAACCATGCCACCGGCTGTGGAACGCTTGGCTAGAAGTTATCTAAGAAGACCAGCAATTGTCTACATTGGCTCTGTAGGCAAGCCTGTAGACAGAACAGAACAAGTGGTCCACATGATTGGTGAGAATGAAAAACGTAGAAAACTTACGGAAATATTACAGCGTGGAGTTGAGCCTCCAATAATTATATTTGTAAATCAAAAGAAAGGCGCCGATGTCCTCGCCAAAGGCTTGGAGAAGCTTGGCTTTAATGCCTGTACACTCCATGGTGGGAAAGGGCAAGAACAGAGAGATTTTGCTTTGGCTAGTCTCAAGAATGGCTCTAAAGATATTTTAGTAGCTACGGATGTTGCTGGAAGAGGTATCGATATCAAGGACGTTAGTATAGTAATTAATTATGATATGGCGAAGACTATAGAAGATTACACGCATCGTATTGGTCGTACCGGTCGTGCCGGGAAGACTGGTAAAGCTATTTCGTTTGTGACAAAAGAAGATTGTGGTTTGTTTTATGACCTCAAACAAGTGTTGCTTGCCAGTTCTGTGTCGACCTGCCCTCCTGAACTGATGAACCATCCCGAAGCACAGCATAAGCCTGGCACAGTAGTGACTAAAAAGAGAAGAGAAGAAATGATATTTGCGTAGTTGGTTAACGATTGGTCATTAACTGTACAATATTTTCCATAAGAGTAATAAAACGGATTGTAAAAATAATTGTATTTTAGATTTCTAAAAATTTCCTGTTTCAATTATCGTTGCTGCAAAATTTTAAGTATTTCCGAGGGGTAGGAAATACACCCTCATCATCATAACTCTTGTGCCTCATACACGGACAGTTTTGCCTTCAGTTCTATCTGACCGGATGCTAATCCGTATTGTGTATTTGTAATCTGGCCTGAAGGAAAGCTCGCGCCAGTCGGCCTGATGGACTATGTCAAATCGTTCACATCGGCCTGACCGGAAAAACTGAACGGATCGTGTATGATAAATTAGATTACCCATACACTATACAGATTGCATCCGGTCAGGTAGAACTGAAGGCAAAACTGCCAGTGTATGAGGCCTATATCTGTACGAACCCGTTCAGGCCCAACTGAGTCAGTTTGGCCTGATCCGATCGGCCTCTCTCTGTATGGTAATCTTTAGGGCGATGCCTCATCACTGTGCGTTACAAGATCGCATCGTAAAATTTACTTCATTGAACTATATAGGTGTAACAAAAATACGCACATCCCTGACACAGGTTCTCTTGAATTGTGCTCCATCGTCATCACACGACAATTTTAATTCAGCGTTTTGTGCGCATCATTTCTTATTGGAATCTTTGAAACAGATTTTTTTTTCCATCGCAATTAGCCTAGATACGGTACGCGACATGTCCTTGAGACAAATAGGTGCCAAAAATACACAATGGAGGAATTTCCAAAGAACTAGGCCACAATATGAACCATATAAAGTACAAAATTTAATTCGTGCAGCCTGAGTATCCTCTGCAGAATAGATAATATTATTCTACCTAAGACTTTAGCCGACTTTCTATACTAAATGGAACCCAAAATCATCTTTTTGTCTTATCGTGACAGTACTTTAGTTGCCTTGTACCCAAAGAGTAAAACGGGACCCTATTACTAAGACTCAGCTGTCCGTGGGATGTATTTCTGTAACAACAAATACTAATACAGAATAAAATTAATATTTATGGGGACTCCCATACAATTAACGTGTTTTTTTAAATACTTTTATAGTTAATGGTACGGAACCCTTCGTTCGATGGCCCAACTCGCACTTGGCTGGTTTTATTTATTAAATAAAACGTTTGATTATGGTATAAATACAATTTATTTCAATTTTACGTCAATATTCACTGTAAACTATTTATTAAATAAATAACGTTAATCACTATGATGTCCACGATATTGATTATGATGTCGCTGTAAGAAAAACAATGTAAATTATAATTGGAATTTTTTTTTGATAAATGTAAATTTAATATTAATTACAATTTAAACTAATTACAAAATATATTCAAGATCCGTATAAGGCTCATGGCGTATATTTTAAGTTGTGCTTTAGGTACCTATACATATTTTAAATTGACACAGAATTTATAATATGTGCTCTTTTGGTTAATTAACATTACTTACAACTAATAGAATGGTCATCCAAGTTATCATCTTGAAATAAATAATCTGAAATAAATTGTTGTTTTTTAGTATTCAGTCTATAATTTAAATAATTCTTAAGCTTTGCCAGCAATAGCAACAACATATTTATTATGTAAGCTTAGTAAGTTTGTAGCTAAAATATAACAGAAGAGACTGGAAAGAAAATTACGACATGCAGCAGAAAATTTTGCATAACATGGTGCAAAATAAATAAAACAATAATTATGAATATAACCTGCTGTTATAAATGAAACCATGCCTCACAGAATACAGTGACAAAATTATGCATGCATAACAACAACAAATCACCCACCACCTACAGAAAAATGGTACCTATTCTTTCTTTTCTGAAGATTTAGAATCTATTGATTCCTTTCCTGGTGGAGGCAAAATTGCCTGTTTCACCGTACTTCCAATGGATACTGTTAAGTCAACAAACTCTGAAAAGTCTTTAGGAAAAGACAACTCAGGAAATTTGACTTCCAGTTGAGGATCACCAGGCTTTACTATTAAAAACAGATACAATTTAATATTTGTTTTACACTTTACAGATTTCGTTGAAGATGTTAAATGTATTACCTCCATACAAGAAGTTATAGGCAATGTTGATATACTGTTTGGCTAAAGCACCATTGTCTTTTATTATATCTTTTGTCTCCTCAGGAAAACAAACCAAACCCATTCCAGTAGTAGCTAAGCCTGTATAGAATAGTCGCTGAAAGAGAGAGTAATTATTAGACTCATAGATATTTATATAATCCTTCATTAAAGTGATAAATTTTAAATATAATTTTTTCCAAGAAACTGTTTAACTTTAAATTGTCTATGATCACATACCCTAAAGATTCCTCCTCTTAATCCAAATATGAATCCAGTTAGACCACCCATGGCCACAGCACCATATCTGACTTCTTTATTGTCTTCTTCTCGTAAGTATTGGACAATCCCTATAAAAAGGATAATAATTAACCTAAGTGGAAAATCTAGGAAATTTTATGTTTAGATTTTCAACCATATTATTATTGTATAATTTTATGGTACAAATTGATGTAATTGCCAGTGGTCCTTCAAAGCATATTATATGGCCTTATTATTACCAAGCCTTATGTACACACTTGATATACCTTCTTAACACAGCCATTATTTTTGGTAACTGATCCAATTACTGGCCCTAGCTAACATTGCTTTGTTTACACTATTACAGGCTTGTTTAGCCCAACCACCTTACCAAGCCTGTAAAAGTGTAAACAAAGCAATGTTAGGAACCTAACCGCTGTTCCATCTAACTCCACAATTTTATTGATTAGTTGAAACACTATTCAACTATAACCATTATCATTTGTAATAAAATTCTTTGACTAATCTATAACTTATATTGATTAATCATACAGATGAAATTATTTTAGCAAATTTGTTTGAAGAAGAATATAATGTGAAATAATAAAAAATAAGTATGAATGTAAATGAATAAAATGATATTCACACAAAACTAACAGTGTGTCCGATCTTGGAATTCATGGTAGTGGCTGTTAACAGTATTCTTGACTGTTTCTGTCTGCTCCCAAACTGATTGCACTTGTTCACGGACAGCTTTCACTGGTGGGTGTAGTACTGTGCGAAAATAGTTGCTTTTCTTATCATTTTCTTTTGCTGCCAGATACCTGTGAAATGGTACAAAATTAAGCTTTTCAAGAACAACAAATTCAAGTTTATTATTACGATTTTTATTTGGACATAGTGCAGCCACTCGCATTGCCGGAATTCGATTAAGAATAAAAATTCTTTATAAACGTAAGTTTTTAAGTTCTTATGAATCACAGCAAGGAATGGTAACGAGAAATAAAGTAATGACAAAACTCACTCGCCATAATCCGCATGAGGTGCGTCATATATCGGCAGCTCGGAGTAGCTCATTGGGGGTGGTTTGGCCGGTCCACTTGGCTCACTGTGCACTGGAGACGCCGCTTTCACGGCCGGCACCAGGGCCAGCATTCCAGACCCTACAACTACTTTTCGGAGCATCTACAAGAACAATTTTTGTAAAAAAATCTAATAACAGGATTGTTACTTAAAAATGTTAGATAGATATGATAGAAATTTGTTACCTCTGAAGAGATGTTTCGTCAATAGAAATTACATAAATAGGATCAGTTTTCAGTAAATGTTCGCGAATCAAGAATCAGCTGCTCGATTGACTGACACCACCTGTCAGAAGAATGCACACAGACTGTTACGATTCTAGAAATAGACGCGTTTTCATTGCACCAAGATTTTAGGGTTAGAAAAAGAATTTCGAAAAATTATGATCTTGAGGCGGGAATCATAAAATCATAATTTTTCGAAATTCTTTTTCTAACCCTAAAATCTTGGTACTAATTTTTCTAACATTTATATAATGTTAAAATTAAAATCGAAGCGTTTTCATTGCGTTAGTGTCAGACAGATTTGATTGATTTGATATGTTTGTTTGGCAAAAAAGAAATTAACAACAATAAACACAATATTAAATATTATTATTAGGCCAAATAGGTCCCCGCTCGCTTATGCCGAGGCACATAGTGCTTCGACGCTGGTATTCTGCGGATACCATAATTACTTATTTTACTAGAATAGATTCCTTATTACAAAATAGCGTTAGACATTGTCTAAATATCAACACAATTTTAGTTTCAATCATTAAAAAATTGTTTCAGAGTGGACTTTGTGCAGTGAAAGTGGTGTTATTTTGACGTATAAGGATCCGTACTGATGTTCAATTATGAGAAATCATTGAAATAAAAGCTATGATGTGTTAAAATTCAAGAAAAATAAAACTCAAGACATGGCTTATATCCCTTTGCTTTTTCTAAAAAGGGAAAACTAAAACCACTAACTATTTTGTCACTAAAACGTCATGTTGACGTTGACGGTTTCTGGTTTTGACATTGACACCGTAATCATAGAGTAGAATTTACATTTACGGGAAATTGACTGATTGATTACGATACGATACGATACATTATCTATTGTGTACGGTACTTACGGCTGCAAATGTTGAGTAGAACCTCCAAAATATGCTTCTACATAAAACAGCAGAAATCCATATAGTGGTGATACAATCGAAAAGTGACGAATAAATAGATAAGTACCTACCATCTAGGCTAACTAACCCATTTCTTCAAAGTACCTATTGCGACGTTTCAAATCTCACCGTGCGTGTTAAGTGATTAGTGAGTACGGTTGCTGTTCTCAAATCAATAAATTCGCCTTAGATGCTGTAGTTTTTTATAGACTGCATACAATTTTACTGTGAATATTGTAAAATGTCCGCGATACGAGCTGGTCGTGTATCTAAACAAAGGAGAAGTCATCATTCGAAGAGTCGATCAGGTACCGTAGGACAGGCTTGCATGTTGCTGCTTTGCTTACTGCTGACGAGATTTGAATTGTGTTTGACTGATTCCCTTAAAATGCTCAGTTTTTGGAACTGTTTTATTTACTTAATAAATTCTAATATACTTCCATATCAACCAAGTAACAAAATAGTGTCTCAATTTTTTACTTTCACTATAATTGTGAACCCAAACTGAAAATGTTAAATTGTTAATGTTGAGAGATTATTCATGCAAGTGCTAACTATCTTTCTTTCACAGTGAAAAATGCTTGAATGCAGGATAAAACTAACAGCATGCACTTGGTTATTCTTCTTCAGGATGAACTAACATTATCTTGCATTGATTCAGGCCAGTAAGGTGCATGATGCATTGACCACCTTTTGAGTCAACGGGATCTTGGGATCTACAACACAACGGAAGATTGTCTTGGGATGATATGGTACATAACCATCCTGTATACAATTTTTAGAAGGATTAAAATTCATACATACTATTAATATCATTTGCTGCCAATTTATTAATACATCTTATTATATTTTCATTATTTAAATTTTGTTAGACTAATATTTGTTTACTTTTTATAATGTATTTTTTCATAAATTGGATTATAGTGAAAAATTTCAATGACATTTCATCTGCATGGCTATAATTGACTAGAGTTGCATCAATAATATTAATTATTAAACAGTACAGTACAGTTTATTTGCTAAAAGTACCGTATTTGTACAGGTAAATCTATTATGGTGTAATTAGGTACATAAATATAAATGCTACAACACCAAACACATTTTTATACTATAGAAACTATTTATTTACTATTTATTTGTATTTTTTCCTTTTAAAATTTCATCAGCCATGATTAATACTGAACAATCATAAGAAATCATTAAACTACTAAAAAACATATATGCTCTGGTTTCATTAAACTGATACTTTGTTTAGTTGTTGTGCCCCTACAGCTAGTAATTATCATGTTAATGACAAGGAGAGTCTTGAATGGGTTGGAACTGCCCTCATTAGCATTATAATGCCAGTAGAGGTAATAATAGCAGGCACTTAAGTGTAATTGAATGAGCGGTTTCACACTTAATGTTGAAGTAGCATGCTATAAAATAATATACCTTTGAATAGATTCTATTTTGTACAGAAGATACTCAGTACCTTATACCAAGTACCTTTATATTATGAATTAAATTTAAGTAGTTATGCTATACATAAACAGGCAGTGTTGTAGATTTAATAAATAAATATTTCAGACATTCACACCTATCTAGCTGAAACTTGGTAGCATAAGCACTTGTCTTCTGGATACTAGACAAGTAACAATTGTACTGTGTATATTAAATACACAATAATAAATTTGGGCTGGCACAAACCACTTGTCAAGTTTCTAAGAAATTAGATGTAGAATTAAGTCTTGCAGGTCCCTTATTTTCTAACTTGACCATCTATCATAAAAACGTCATTCATAATGCCCAAGTAGTATGTGTTAAAGTTCAGATTTTGATAGTTGTCCATTGTCATCAGTCTTCACAAGTTTTTTATCTTCGTTATTGTCAAAAATGCTTTCATTTATTTGGAATATAGAAACTTGCATATCGTTTTTGTGTTAGAAGAGAAGTGGCACTTTATGAACTAAATAACAAACTATTGCTTAATTATTAATTTTTCTGAATTTATTTTCTTTATATTATTACTTTAATAAATTTAAAAATAAAAGTACGCCTTATTTACTAATTGTACTATCTCAGTCAGAGCTATCTCTCTACAATAGTGTTTGCCCTCCAATTGACTATTTATATCATATCTCGTTCATTATATTACTTAACCTCCCAGATAATTTTTGATTAATAATACATATTGGATGGGATACCTCTTATCACTATACCTATAGGTGAATGTACTTGACTTATAACATGGTAGGTATAAAAACAGGATTTTGAAATAAAAATTGTAATACAAAACCATGTAGGTACGTACTTGTTTTAGTATCATAAAATCGTACATACATACATAAAAAATAAGGCTGCGGTTCCACCAAACTGGCGCGAGTCAAAGCCACCAATAGGATTGCTCTATTTTCGTATTACAGAAACGGTATTGGTGGCTTTTTTCCTCGCACGCCGCTTAGCTACCTCTTAAAAGCTCTGGTGTAAAAACCCCTAATATTGGCGCGATTGTGTTTTTTAAATATTTAGTGTGTAAGACCCCGCATCGTGATTTTTCAGTGCTGAGAATGATGGCCATAATGCAGGACAGAAATAACGAGGAAGTGCCAAAGGAATTCCTCGAAACCGGACGCACCGGCCGCCGGAACGCCATGCCCGACATCCTGCACCCGCAGGGCGCGGAGGTGACCACCTCCGACCTACCGTCGCGGCTTCAGCAACTGGTGACCTCGGGTGAGTTCCTCCGTAGTTGTGACGTCATTTTGCGCTTACGTCCGTTTAGTTAGAATGACCGGAGTTTTAATCGTGTTTTAAGTTTTTTTTGTATAAAAACGATATGATATATGGGTGTTTTCATTTTCTGTCTAATATCATATAACATAATAAAAGTATATTGAAAAAATTTAATGTTGTTAACTTGGCAAATAAAAAGACACCCTAGACTACTGCATCTTACCACTTAGGGTCCGTTCACACAGACCGGCTCAGAGAGGAGAGCATATTTTTAACGCGTTTGAAAAAGAGTTTTGTGTCATTGCAATGAGTTTTCTTATTCATTTCACTTATTTTTGTATTGAAATGCTCGAGAGCCGCTCACGATAAATACAGTGACAGATAAAAATTAACCTGATGTCAAAAAGACTAAATTTTAAATGCTTTATATAAATCTGCTCTCCTCACCCAGTGCCAGTCTGAACGAACACTTAGGCCCTGCGTACACTAGGCTCCACAAATCTTCGAATTTCGACAAATTATATCAACTAAATATTGGATTCCATATGCTAGTCTTGGTACACATTTCTCATTTCTTGTCTGTCAAGGCATTGTATTAGAGCCTACAGACTCAAAAAGGGAAAGCATTGAATTGGCAGACGGTATGGATTGAAAAGTAGTTACTCAATAAATTACTCTATCCGTTCATCTGTCTATCGATATGGTCCTGAACTTTTCTATTCATTATTTTATCACTAGGATCTTTCCGGTGTGATATGAATTAAAGAGGATTGGATGGCTAAATGACATTGACCAATTTGAATGGAAGAGGAAACATACAGCACCGATGATAATGATTTTGGGTACCATGGAATGAAGATATGCTTTGAATAATGTTATAATTATTACTTAGATTGTCCAGATTTTTAAGGGCAGTAGACAGCATGTTGTAACTATCACACACTGTCAAATTTTCCCAATTAACTATCTAATAACGCGCCTCTTCGGGAGAGTTATCTAGTAATCAATAATAATTGCTGTTTCAATTGCAAATTCGCACCGATAAAAATATTCACTCAACCAAAATCGCTCTAATTGCGTGCTCTGTAAGGTTGTTCTGTTATCGCGAAATTGATAGTGGTATCTCAACTTATCGATCAAATGCCTGTAAGTGGCGTAATGACGCCTATAACGTCAATTTCCTGACGTCAGTTGGCTAGGAAAAGACATGTGGAGACATCTATTTAGAGACACGTGCGCGAGCGCCTTGTAATCGTCCCTACCTTTAACGTCTCTTTAATACATACATACGTCATAGCGCGCTCGGCCATCTATTCCGTAAACTTCCAGAAACTTTGTAATCGTGATTCAGGACTTGCTAATCTCGTTCTGCCTTATCACAACAGTCATTAGGTCTTCAAATGTTGGATAGACTCATTGTTATCGTGGGCCGTCGTACTTTTTGCTGATAAACCATTTCTCAATTACTCGACACATTGTGTATCGCTATAATGTAGCCGCCACACTAAGGGCCGGTTTTTTGATGCATAGTTAACTCAACCATTCATTCATTCAACATTCTGATTTCTGATAATCAGTCTATATTTAACAATATCAGACAGATATATTTAACCATTAGTAACTATAGTTGTTAAATATTAGTCTGATATTTAAAGATTAGTAACAATTTTTAACATTTCGTTGAGTGTGTTAACTATGCATCAAAAAACCGGCCCTAAACAATGTTCGCTAAGGCGGCCGGAGATTGGGCCGTAACTCACCACGCTGGCCCATTGCGGGTTAATGGTTATTCATTGGATGGGTGACCAAAAATTTATTATATTGAGTTCCTCCGTGTTTCGGAAGGCAATTTAAGCCGGTGGTCCCGGCTGCAGCTGTAGTCGTTAATTAATACCCACCCAACCCGCACTGGGTGGTGGGTTATGATGTCCCATTCTCCCTATATTCTTCCATCCATGGGAAAGGCCTGTGCCCCAGCAGTGGGGACATAAAAAGGCTGGTGATGATGAATACCTACAATCATAAACAGGCGGCCGTGTGATGACGGCAGAGTAGAATACAATTGTCACTACCCCAAATGTCTGCCGTGGGTGTCGTAGAAGGCGACTAAGGATAAATCAGTCATGGGGAATCGGCAGCAGCGTTCCTCTTATACCACCTATCAATGTACCTACTGCGACTTTTGTACCCGTTAAATGGCAATAGGCTCGCCACCTATTACATGGGACCTATCATAACTGGCGAAACGTGGGTGCTAGTTCACCTCTGCCTACCCTTTCGGGGATATAGGCGTGATTTATGTATGTATGTATGTATAAACACGCATTTATCCCCGAATGGGTAGGCAGAGACGTGTATTACCCACGTTTCGCCAATCAGGTTAGGTCCCATGTAATAGGTGGTGGCGCGCCTATTGTCATCCATCGGACTAGGCGGTGTAAGGACGCGACTGCCCACTACTCATTGCTGTCTTAACCCTCAATCGCCTTGTACGACACCCGCGGGAGAGATGGGAGTAGTGACAATTGTATTCCGCTATGTCATCACTACACGGCTATTACCTAATTATTAAAATATGATTTTATTAATATTGCAGACCTGGACAATCCTCAGCCGGGCACTTCAAAAACTGACCTCGAGGTCCACAAAGCAGATGACGCGCCACCGAAGAAAGACAGCTGCAGTTGAGCTGTCTCGCTCACTCCAGTCCGTCCCGGACTCAACTGGACTTTTCCAAAGCTTAAGTAATCTCAATCTGGTAAACTAAGCAACGTACCCCCACCCTCAGACTAGGCACGGTGTACAATTAGCTTATTATATACCTGTTAAAGTGTGTTGACGACGTAGATTTTGCAGTGAAACATTGTTGTTTAGATATTTTTATATAGGGGCTCGAAGTCGAATTTAAATAACTGTACTATCTAAACGCTTAGTAAGGTAGACGTGTAAGATTTTGGAAGATTTTACAGAGGGTTATTGCGCGGTAGCCATTCGAAGTAACGAAATTGTTATGATATTAGAATGGGAACAAAGTCATTTAAAAAACGCAGTTCTACTTTTAAGATGTGTATAACATTTTTTAACGACGTAGAGGGTATTTCGATTAGATAATGGTTAGTCAGCACCTTTGTATATTATGATGTAAGGTCGCAGTGTTGTTCTAATGCTATCAAAGGGATGTATACAGTTTTAGATAAGATTAATCGCGAATATAGATTGTTTGTTGGGACTCAAGCATGCGAAGTTTGTTTGGATCGGGAATTTTTAAACATGAACCTATAAACTCATCTGTTCTAAACATGAAGGTATAAACTTATCTATTCTCTCAGAAAATAAAAAATATTGCTTTTAACTTTGTCGTAAGAGGGGAAACTCCTCGGGTATTGGCGACTGACTACGTTTGCTTGTAATTTAATAAGACACCCTATTGCAATGATAAAAAAAAGAATCTATTTTTAACGTTTTCAATATAAATGTTTTTCCTCTTTGAACCGGTCTGTGTGAACGGACCCTTAGGGTCGTCCGCGAGTTGTACAGCATTCACCCCCGAATACAGAAACGCTAATCAAAGTTTGAGTCTTGCTTAACATTTAAATGTTGTCAAAATTGACTTTTTCCATACAAATTCTGACAGGTAATGTCCACTTAACTTTTTAAGCAGTCCCTCAAATTTGATTAGCGTTTCTGTATTCGGGGGTCAGTGTATCTCTAGATCGCACGGGGAGGCAATGGATGCCGATCAACGCACTAACGGTCGGTTCTATAGCGTGGCAGTTAATTAATTGGCAATTAATTAAATGCTGTATTAGGAACTAAACAATTTGAACAACAAATCTCAAAAACAAGTGTTACTACTAGATATTGTGTTAAAAATTAAAAGCTGCGCGTTAATTAATGAAGTCTTGTAATCCGGGTCACAAAGACACAGACGGAGAGCAAGCATACAATAGGCCTAGCACGGGACGTGGACAAAATCTCCCTCCACCACTTGACAGAGATGTGTATTTAGTGACATTTAGTGAGAGATAAATATTTTATGTGTGTTATTTTAGTAAAAATAATAAAATATAATTAAAATAATTTTACGGCCGTGTGGTGACGGCAAGGCCGTGTGCGGACGGCAGAGTAGAATACAATTGTCACCACCCCAAATCTCTCCCGTGGGTGTCGCACAAGGCGACTAAGGATAAATCAGTGATAAGGAATGGGCAGCAGCGTTCCTCTTATACCACCTAGCAATGTACTGCGACTTTTGTGCCCGATAAATGGCAATAGGCTCGCCACCTATTACATGGGACCTAACATAATTGGAGGGTCGTGGATGCTAGTTCACCTCTGCCTACCCCTTCGGGGATATAGGTGTGATGTATGTATGTATGTAAATATTTTATTTTCCCCGAGGAGATTTTGTCCACGTCCTGTTCTACGGAGGCAGGAACACAACGACATACAGTTGATTCCAAAAACGTTTGTGTAAATTCCTGTTCTCACTTGTCGCACATACACAAACACGCACACTCACACATCTCCGTAAAAGCTCATTTCCACATTTAGAGCATTTAGGAATTTATCTTTCAATATTAGGCGCTCTTTGTGGATTTTTATAGTTCATCAATTTCTAGAGACATATTGTTGTTTTAATAATTTTCGCACGCGTAAACGCCTCTTGTAATCGTAAAATACAATTTATTGTTTGAGTGTTATATGTGATACAGTTATTGTGAAAAACGGTAACATATGGCTGTCTCGAATTAACCATTACGTTGGTTGGTCCAACGAAATAGAAAACAATATTGTTGGCTGTACAGTGTGGTGCTTTTTATTTTTTAAGTTTATTTATTATTACATGTTTACTATTGTATATTTGATATACAAAGCGTAATTAGATAGGGATAATTTATAAAGGGCAGCGTACATTAAAATTAATTTGATTTAGTAAACAATTGAATTAAGTTGGGCATTGAACTGTTACTGTGTGTAGATTGAGTTATGGAAAAGTGTAGCGGTCATAACAAATCACGTGTTTTTTTTTATAAAAATATAAAATAAAACAAAAATATGGTTTTTAACCGACGAAAAAACGGAGTAGGTTACTTATTCATTAAATTACATTTAAAAACACTCGGCAATCGTCAAAATAATACGTTAAATATTCTAAACGTGTGTGCAAATATTTCCAATGTTGTTAATAAGGGTGATAATAATATAGTAAAAAGTCAGACCAGCAAAAAAAGGAGCAGTTGAGATTTGATCACCTTAAACCTCTGTGACATTAAAGTACAAAGACTCTGCTCGTTGTATGTAAGAGCTGTTGTATAGAGAACTCATGTCAAATCTCAATTCTAATGTTAGTAGTAGCCTAAACATATTTTACGGTTAGCCATTCTCTCGTCTTAGTATAGATACAAATTTATTTCTGTAGTTTTCAGTAATAAAGTAATACATATGTTTTAGATAAAACAATGTATTTGACGAGAGACCGACAGATAGGCAGGGAGTGTATAAACGACATTTAAAACATACAAAGTCATTTAAAAGTATTAATGGCCAAGCAAAATAAACAAAGAAATCGACCAATTTCCAATGTTTACATTTAATGAATAATGTTTTGCTCTCAAACCAAATTTCAAATTAATTTACAGGGGATTTTCAAATTACTTGTTACTTCTTCTTTTCAATCGGTGCGAAAAAGTCTAATAAACTGCACATCTTCTGTAGGTATAGTGTACTTTTAATTTTCCTAAAAGATGCGTAAAATCTATGTCATTTCTTAATACGGTATCGTGACAAAGGAGCAATGATGGTGCCCTGTGGTACACCTCTGCTAATTACTGAAGTATATTGTAATACAAACTGTTTTTCTTTTTCTTTTTGAAAATTCCTTATCAGTCTTCTAAACATTCATAGACCAAACAAAATTTAAGGCATAATAAAATACAAAATCAAGTAAGGAAAAATCTGAATCAGTAATTCAGATTTTATCAAAAGCATTGCTTAAAACAATCCCACCAAACATGGCAGATTAGCGGACTTTATAGAAATGTGGTCATCATCAATATTATTTTCAACTTGATTGATGTAAAGTGCAAAGTCGGCTGAGAATATGTTGTTGTGGTAAACGGCTTGCTGTTGATCCTATTGTGAAACCTGTCTCGGAAACTAGTGCCTTCTAAGAGGTTTTCTAGAGGGAAAGTAACTATAAAATTATCGGAAGAAATAAATAGTGACTGTAATTTCTGTTATGCATTTTCAGAAGTTATTGTGCAACAAAATATTTATTTGTAATTTAAGAAACAAGATAACCTTTTTCTGTACTACTCTATTCAACATAACGACCTAGTGGAGCGCTTTCTCTGTCGCACATTTCCATAAAATTTCCGAAAATTTACAAGTATCAAAATTATATTGTAACCGCAATCGTATGCTTGCCTCGTAATTTCAAATATAATATTCAGAATATTTGCAATGTTGTTTAGTTCATCTTACGTCATGATATGTCTAGAAATATACATGCTTCCTTACGATTATTTTATAATCTGCGAAGTCTGTTCTGCACCATACTTTGCGTTTTATGTGGTGACATATAGTTTTCTGTAAGTCGTGTTCCGCCACACAGCGAGTGTGACTTGAGGATTTCATTATGGTAGAAATACAGTACACACGTGCTATAAATAAATATTTTTATAGATCAACTCCTAGCAAAATAAATTAAGAGTCTAGTCGTAGATCAAAGTCAATCTGTACAACGTTAGGTAATACTATAAGGAACAATTTAACATTAGGCAATGAAACTTGGAAGTATTTTTGGTGTTGTAATTTTGTATTTAATAGTTTTGTTTTTTGTCTATCTTAGATATTTAGCAACTACTGTTAAAGGCCAACTAAAAGGCTGGAGCGTGATTTTTTTATGATAATTTTATACAATACGATATCACCTTAAAGCACCCAATGCTGAACCATTTTGTAAACAGTGATAAAATTAATACCTAGGGCAGTGCAAAGTTTAAAATTGTCATAACATAACACAGTGGACATACTTTACTATTGTTTTTTTTTTTATATTAATTTATTTAATTTTCTGTGTGGGTTGTGAACCGGCATCTTATAAATATTTAACTATCATGCACAAACGGAAACAACGTATCTGAGTATTGCCTTATTTACCTGCTGTAACATAATAGACATCGAAATTGGAATAAAATACGTTCTTTGGGGCCTATTAAATGTTATAATAGGGATGATGACACTAACAAAGAATCACAGAAATAATTATTATAATAATAATTTAGGATAAGGAAATTCGTTAAAAATCACTTGTTCATATATTATACTTGTGATTGGTATTTATTTCATAAAAATAAAAATGCGAAACTTAGCAATCCGCCTTATTTGACCAAACGCCGCGTGACGTCACTATTTCGTTAACTTCATTTTATTTGCCAATCAAAATCACTTAAACTTACTATAGAAACTGTCATTTATACGAAATAGTGACGTCACGCGACCGCCATTAGTATTTTGGCGTTTTGGCGGAAAATTTTAAATTGCATTATTCAAAACATGTTTTTCTATCAACATCTTAAAGTTTTAAAAAAATATAATTTATTTTGAGTAAAGTAGACGCGTAAAAACAACATGGTGCATTCTTTCAAAATTAGTCATCATGCCTATTTATAGATACATACCTAGTTGTTACTTGTCCTGTATGTCGTTACTGTAATAGTCTTGTTCAACACCCAATCAATCACTTTCAGTGTAAGTGCCTTAGCGCATAGATTTTTTTTTGGGCTTTTTGCATCATCTATAGCCACTGCTACAATGATGCAAAAAATCCATAACCTTTTATCTACTATTTAAGTAGGTACCCACATAAGTTTGAAAAAGTGGTTTTCAATGTATCTTTACGACAAGTGACATTTAATATCAACAAATTATGCGTTTCACAAGAATTAGTGTGAAAATGCTATTTATCTTCCCACATACATATAGAACAATTCTGATTAAAATGGATTTTAAATTGAATTTTGTATTCACAATTTGTACCAATTAGAGTTGTCAATTCCACTCTTTAATGCATTCGTGACTGCGGTTAGTAAACCGCCGATACAGAAACGAAACATTTAAATGTTGTCAAAATTAACGTTTCCACTTAACTATTAAAGCAGTGCTCAACATTTGAGTAGCGTTTCTGTATCCGGGGGTAAGTATATTTTCTATCATTTGTCACTGGGGGATTTTAGTTAGTTTAAACATGAAGTATACACGAATATTCATAATGTTATTGTAAACTTTGTTACAAGTAGCATAAGAACAGTTAAACTATTGGAGTAATTCTTCTGGACTATGCAATTAACTGATTTGCCAAAGCATCTATATTCATAATTGGTTATTAATAACCACGCCAGTAGATATTCATTCTGTTGCACTGTACTAATAACTATGATATTTTAGCTGTTCTATTTTGGTTGTAATAAAGCTACACTGATCCATTACTACTTTACTATAACGCTATTGTGACACTTGTCCTGTGAAAACAATAATGGATAAGTAAAAAGTTCGGTGATCATCACTTTCAACTGTCAAAAAAAGATAGCGAATAGGCAGTAGCCTATTCGCTATCTTTTTCGTCAGAGGTAAAATAACTGTGAACCAGTAGGTTCACAGTTATTTTACCTCTGACGTTTCCATGTACGTTTTAAGTGAGAGAAGGATAATAATATGACATTTCCTTATGTTGGAGCAGGATGATGAGAAGTGTCAGAGGTAAAATAACTGAACGCACTGTACGCGACCGCAATTTATTCATTAATTTATGCAAGTCCAATTTATTTAATTATCTAACTTTTGCAATTTCGTTTCTGAGAAAATTTGCTATTATTAGTTGCATAATTATGTCCCTTTGCCCATTCTGCCCAAAAATACAGGGCAACTGTCAAATGCCGGTAATACGCCAATACCGATACTTTACATTACCGGCATTTATAAACTTATTTTGTAAATAATGATCGCCCATTTGTTGTAAAAAGTTTTCGTATTTGTACTTTGATGACAACTTTATCTGTTAACGATTGAACGCACGATTTACGAATCTACGATCAAACGTTGATGGACGTTGATATAACAGCCGCACAATGATTGATATTTAATAAGTTATCTATGATCTACTAGTTTTTTAAGTAATATGTTGCTCCCTACAGTTTAACAAGTAAGTTTAAAATTGTGTACATATCTTCACTATGTATCCTGTAGCTCTTTTCTAATATTGAAAGTCAATTAACATTTACTCTACTTACATCTGTGTAAGATGTATGTAACTATTGACTGGATCAAAAGCATAATGGTTGATTTCAGTTTTTACATTCAAATTGAGGTACATAATGGTGATCCAGTGAGGCACGTAGAGAGCGGGCCAGATAAGTCCGCGCGCGAGGGGTGGCGCTGCTCGCTAACATTGATACTCCTAGACAAACAAAATCGGAGACGAAATTTTTGTTCCAATTTTGACCATGCGTGGACTTATCTGGACCGCACTCTACCACATACGATAGTACACAGCTAACTGGTAAAGAAACATTTAATATGAAAGTAAACAACAGTCATGTATTAAAATAAGTTATCTAAAAAAAAAGCCTTTTCTTTGCCCGTATCCGAAAAAAAATTGACAAACTAATCAACAAAAATAAACTTTTCATCAGCCGTGAAGGACCGATGCTTCATTCATGACCTCCTCAATCGCCATCATGATCTCTGATATGTTATTATTCGATTCGCACCAAACACTCCGCAGATGTCTTAAAATATGCGACAACCAGATTTTAATGTACAATTATTATTCAAGAAATGGAAAAATAGTAATTCTAAATACTGTATGATCTAGATCCTTTTGCCTTCCTTGATAATAAAAAAATAATGTTAACAGATAACGTTATAATCTACAGATAAAAATATGAAGACAAAACAAAAGTCACCAATTGTCAATTTGATTGTCACAATATGTCACCAACTTCAGTTTGTTGAATAGACGTTTCACAAGGATGTAGAGAAAGTGTTTTAAATATTTAAAGTTATACATTACCTTCAAAAGTGAAATAGACATTAGTTTTTTTGTGAGAAATGGTATTTTCATTTCCCAAAGAATGTATTCAGTGTACAAAAATAAAGATTTTATCACTAAAATGCTGGAAAACCTCCGTGATTGACATCTCTGATATTCCATGTATTTAGTTATTTTAGTGTTTTATTACTATCTTAATAATGCCGAGGGGAGAGAATAGACCGAGTGTTTTGTTGTCCAAAGAGGAGAATGATCAGGTTTTTAGTCTCATCGGTTCCAAATGTCAGGTACGTATGGTTCGCATGATTCACATAACTTTCAGATTACGTAGGTATCTCACATCATATCAGCGATATATCACTCGATATAGTAAAGATAAATTGCAATACAATCCGGTATTTGTATTGGAAGAAATAAGTTTTCATATTATCTCATGTACCTACCTGTTTCCATAATTATTAATACCTATGTACTCTTAAAATGTCAACATACAGTATGTCACCAAAGTAAATAATATATGGTAGAAAACATTTGCTCTCTAGGACCATAAAAGTATTGACAGTGAAAGTGGCAAAAGATTCCAATGCTTTTTAATACCTACTTTGTTCAGTATGTACTTGTTTTCCTTAAAAGTAAATATTCATAATATGGAAAATACTAAATTTTATATAAAGAATCTAGTATATTACAATTT
Source organism: Cataclysta lemnata (assembly GCA_963931975.1). Classification (NCBI taxonomy): domain Eukaryota; kingdom Metazoa; phylum Arthropoda; class Insecta; order Lepidoptera; family Crambidae; genus Cataclysta; species Cataclysta lemnata. The sequence continues at coordinate 15,383,121 of OZ008342.1, forward strand.
TGTTTACTACAAGTTTCATCATCATCTTCATCACCATCTCTAAATTATTGTCTACACTGCTGGAGCATAGGTCTTCCCTATGGAATGAGAGAAGATGGATATAACTCACCTTGTTGGCCTTTTGCACATTGGTATAAAAAAATTAACTCCTGCATTAATCCACAATGGCCCAATGAGGAGGGTAAGTGTGGAAAAGGCCCAGCTAATCTAACCGATGCATAGAAGAACTCTTATTTGATAGTATTTTTTTGATCGCCCATCCCAATGACCAGCATGATCAAACATTGCTTAGTTTATGCAATTGCGGCACAAAATTGCTTCATTTCAACTAAAAACTCTGCTGAATCAATGCTATTTTGACCAAACATTGAATCAACCATCTTTAAAGTGTCTTTCTTTTCTCTAGTTTCTTGATTCATGTAAACAGTATACATTTAAATGTCAATGAACTTAAATGAATATAAATTGCCTGCATTTCGCTTAATTTCTTTTCAATGATATCTTATGCAATGTCGACCAGCCTACTCATTTACATTCGTTTTCTGATGCTGTTATGCAACCCATAAAGGATTAACTTTTTGCATATTCAAAGTTGTGTTAATGTGGATAAAACAAAGTCAGTTTTATGTAAATTATTTACTTACTACCTTAAATTCATGGTGTCATTAGTATTGATTGTGCAATTAATTAGTATCATCAATTAGTAGTAAATAATAAAGTAATTTATGTAATTCTAAAACTAACGACATATGATTACTGCTATAAAAATGAAAATTTTGCAAAGAATACTTTGCAAACTAATTCAATTTAAAACTTAAAATAATCAGTGCTTTCCAAATGATATTGCAGCAATAATTTGAAACAATTTAAAATATCACAATGTTTAGGAAGTAGTACAGGATTGTTATTTATAAATGAACTTATAATAAAATATCCTTTATCCTGTTGAGTGAGCATGCATGAGAAGGAATACAATTAAATAAAATGAGCCTAATGTGCATGTGTTATGAACTATTTTGCTATATAAGATAGCTACACTTTCAAACTATGGTAATATTTTTAAAATAATTTATGAAATACAATTTAATGCTTAGTTATTTAAGCATCATATTTAAGCAATTATAAAAAGTATGTTACCTACTTATATTAACATTATTTGTCCATTATCAAATATGATATGTACTCTCTTCTTCTAACTTTTATACTCAATTATTTTCTCAAACAACCTTTTATTGTAGATAAGCTTAACAGTTTGCAATATGGGTATTAGATGTTATTTTATGAACCACCCCTATACATAGTAACTAATATGTGTAATGTATGTATTATGATGATTCAAAGTGCCTTACTTGACGAAACCTGCTCTCAAATCTCATCTAAACTGTCTTTCATCTTTTTTGTTAACTTTGTAGTGTTTTGTCAATAGCAACTTGTCAATTGTAATTATTTCTTTTAACGGTGTACTGAAATATGTGTCCGGTGTATTTTGAAAGACAGGATTCTAACACCCAAGCTTTTTCGGGTGGTGGGTAATCCCATTTTCCCTTTATTATCCTATCTATAGGAAATGCCTGAGCCCCAGCAGTGGGTACGTTAAAGGGTTGGTGATGATCATCATCATCATTCAGCCGAGAGACGTCCACTGTTGGGCATAGTCCTACCCAAGGATCTCCAAACCGCTCGGTCCTGCGCTGCCCGCATCCAGCGGCTTCCCGCGACCATCACCAGATCGTCGGCTTACTTTCATGATCAATATGGTACTGGTGAATTGCCTCACGGCGGACCCCAGACTCTCCCCGCTTGAAGGGCTAGGGGAACACCGGAGTGGTTTAGTGGGTATTCCCGACTCGAAAGAGTCGGGCGAGCCCCACACACGTCAGCCGCTTAGCTAGGGGCTGATATGGTGCCCAAGACAGTCCACTCCGTCAAAAAAAAAAAAAAAAAAGGCCTTGGTGATGATGGTAGACCATATATGTCGTCCATGTTGGCCTCGACCCGCGATCCGGCGCAAAATTGAAAGCGTTACCTAATTTGTTCCACTATCGTAAAACAATGCCATTTCCACATTGCGCAATGCTCCAACAACAATAATCGTGAGAATATCGCACACGTAAAGTGTTCAAAACGTTGTCTTTAATAAAAAAGCGCAAGTTTATATTTTAACGTGTCACGTGATGTTTACGTAATGTCCCTCGATGTCAATGCGTTCTACGTGTAGGCCCCTTCGTACACTAGGCTACTCAAATCTTCGATTTTCGACGATTTTAGTCTCCAAGCGCATACCGCCATACATAACTTCTTGAAAACACGTCTGTAATAAGAGTAGTATAGGAGAAATTGACCAGCCTTTGTCGTTTTCAGAGCTTAGCAACAGCCGTGGTGCAACTTTTCACCACGGAAGCCCCATATCACTCGGAATGGAGAAAGAAGGACACAGGCGTCCTATGCCTTATAAAGGACAATGGCAAGAGGTCGTACTTCTTCCGCATCTACTGCTTGTACAGAAGGATCCTGATATGGGAGCACGAGGTGTACGTGGAGATCGAGTACAAGAGCCCCAGGCCATTTTTGCACACATTTGAAGCAGAGGTAAGAGGCGCTTCTATAGTAGCGCTATAAACGTTGTGCTCGGGAGCGGCAAGGCATACATAAATCAATCACGCCTATTTGACCGAAAACAAGCTTCAAGACCTTCCAAGAATTTCGCCTTTCCTCAAAAAATCCTGAAGATACTGTACAGACAGACCCTTCGGCACACAGCCTAAGTCTTTCGAAATCAAAATTTGACTCCATATACTTGGAAAAAATAACTACCTACTAGTGACATCTATTGCATTTATTTTCTTACACTTTCTGAGATACAACTGACCATTCTACCCGACTGACCATATATTAATCCCATCTTATACCAGAGAAATGGAAACCATTGATATGCGATAAACGAGGCAGGTGCATGGTCGCAAGTGGATGATGATGATGTTATTCATCAGTTGTTGAGTACACTCATCATTCTTTCGAACTTTCCTTTCACTGTCTTGTGAGTTGCAGAAAGAAAAAATTTAAAACTGTATGACACATGCTCAATGCACGTCTGATGATGATGACTCATGATTATAATTAGTCACCAATATAAACCTCACCAATAGCCGTGTAGTGACGGCAGAGTAGAATACAATTATCACCACTCCAAGTCTCTCCCATGGGTGTCGTACAAGGCGACTAAGTATAAAACAGCGATGAGGAATGGGCAGCAGCGTTCCTCTTATACCACCTAGCAATAGTACTGCGACTTTTGTGCCCGATAAATGGCAATAGGCCCGCCACATATTACATGGGACCAACATAATTAGCGAAATGTTCACCTCTGCCTACCCCTTCGGGTATATAGGCGTGATTTATGTATATAAGTACCAATATCAATAAACCCTATTTTGATTCCACCATGAATCTCGCGGACTTGGCCCAATATGACAGAATTATAAAATGTGTGTGTTAACTTTCAGGATTATATGACAGCATTCAATTTCGCCAGCGAAGATGAAGCAAGGGTACTCAGGAACGTTCTCATTGAAAAGATGGAGCTGCGGAAACAAAAGAGGGAAGGTAAGAATTATTTAAAATTTAATATTAGATAATGTAGCGTAACTAGCTAGAGGTATGTTAAGTGTGGATGTACATGGACCTAGAATGAGAGGAAGACCGAACAAGCGATGGATGGATTGTGTTAAAGATGATATGAGGGGAGTCCATGCTGATGCTGAGCCCGCGTCTAATAGACGAGAGTGGAAGAAGAAGACATGACATGTTGTGAAGAAGAATAATAAATGATAAATAAATATTTAATAATAATACTAAATAAATATTTTTTACACTCACACCTATCATCTAGCCCAAAGTAAGTAGCCTAAGCGCTTGTGTTATGGATACTAGATGACGGACATATTTTTAATATAATTATGTATATAAATGTTGAAAACATACTACATAAACATTTACACAACCATGACTCGGGATCAAACATTTGTGGTCATCACAAAGTTTGCCCCTACCAGGATTCGAACCCGGGACCTCTCGGCCAATACCCAGCGATCTGACCATTCGACCAAGGCGGCCGAATAGGCAACTGATCGTTATAAATTCTTCCTGTCCTGTTCAGATTTTTTCTGGGGTTTTTTTATTCATAATCATTCAACACCCGGTGTGTTAGAGACGAATTAATGTTTAGAATAGAGACGGAAAGGACCATGTCGAGAGATCTATAAACGGAGAGAGCGATTGGGATGACAACAATCCAATCCATACTGCTCAAGGTTTTGGCTTAGGTTTTACAGCCGACCGCCTGCCTGACACCAACCCTCTTTTGGTATTCTGTTGTTGGTGGCTTGCCCTCCACCATTCGGGTGTCCCAAGGTGCTTATTCGTCTACACCGGGCAGTCTCCCTTAGACGACTTTTAAGGCACCCCTGCCCCCGTAGCACGGGACGTGGACACATCTCTTTCGGGGGACATAAAATCTTTTCCTCTCGCTCTAACTCCCACTAAATGCCGAGACAAAACACTCTCAAGTGGTGGAGAGAGGCTTGTCCACGTCCCCGTGCTAGGCCCGCTGGGGTGGGTCGGGGCTGGCACATTCCACGTTATTTTTTCGGCCAGCAATGAACATATAAAGTTATAACACAGAATAATAACTCTTAGCAAGAGTATTATCTTACACTATAAATAGGAAGTAAAAAATATGTTAGTTGTTACCAATGAAAGACAAAACCGTTAGAGTAGATATATTATTATATCGGCGATGATGTGATTGTTGGTAAACATCGGGCGCCCGACACAATCAACCCAGACAGGATGACGTTTCTGTGTCATCACAATTGGACGCGGTTAAACAAAAAGGAACCGCAATATAAGACACCAATAGCTGTAATCATTCTCTCAAATGTTCAATAACTAGCCCTAATTATTAAACAAAATTGCAAAAGTTTTGCGCCAAGAACAAATGATACTAACAGATGGATGCATTAGCCTTGAGCCTAGTCTCATGAGCACGGTTTATTGTAACCAGGCTTGCGATTGTACGGTCAGCATTTAAGACTACCAGAAACTGTCAAATTGCTCCAATCGATTATCAACCTTAACTTGTTGGTAGTGAAGCGCAAAGTCGATTGAGAAAATTTTACATTTTGTGGAAGAGTCTGACGTCTGCTGACTGTACATTGAACACTTCTTACATGACTCCATATCTAATCCATGCTGATAATATTTTACTGTTGTAAAAATGTCGATGTTTTATTTTTAAAGCGCAGCCACAGCAAGATACCATATCTTAAGTAGGTAGATTAGATCTCCCCGACCACGTCCGCTGTAAACTGATCGGAACGTCTTGCGTTAAATAATTGCAATGTCAAACAAATTGCCTGAGCGAGTTAAATCAAGAAAATGAAGACTATACTTTTTTTTTACTTTTTCTAACCACAATTTTCTTAGATTGATAGATATATTTAAAAAATGGAACGTAACTTACGTTCCATTTTTTTCCAACTTTATTGATTGTCTTTGCCTGGGTTACTTTCCATTTAAATAATTCGATCTGTTGGCCTATTCTCTAACTTTTTTTGAAAGAGATGATCACCGAACTATTTACTTTTCCATTACTGTTTTCACTGGAAAAGTGTCACAATATCGTTATAGAAAAAGTAGTAATGGATCAGTAAATAGTTGAGTGATTATCACTCTCAAGTGTCAAAAAAAGTTGGCGAATAGGCCTACTGATTACGAAAACTCTGACATGCTACAAGAATGCATGTCAAGTTTTGTTCGGGCAAGTAGCCAAAACTTCGAAATTTTGCTCGCGAACACTTTCACATTGTATGAACAATGAATCGGCGAAACATTGTTCAATCAAGGCTGCTATAGTTTTATTGTTTCCAAGGCATACAATTAGGAATCTTCAATTAATAATTAAAATATCAATTTTGTGACAAGCGTGGTTGACAAAACAAAGTGGTTAAATTTAAAAGTTTTATTTAATATTAATTGCTTAGCTTAATTGAATGTAATTGTAATAGTTACCTAATGGTTTTGTTATTTTTCTAATCATGGTTATACACATTTATAAAAGTTTATTTTATGATGTCTAACATTCTACACGCTGTAGGTAATTGTATGAAAATGTATTCTGTAGATGTGCAATTTTAATAAATGAATAATATAGTATACTCATCAAGGTAGGCCAATCGCCCTAATTAACTTGCTACTAAAGCAGACAACAACATCAATTTCACCTCGTACTAAATTATCCATAAATTATATAAGCTCCACTTTGCTAGTAATTAAAAACAATTTTAAACTTAACTAAGCTAGATATGGACTGTCTCACGTGTCACTTTACTTTATTAATATAATATCAATATTTTAAAGAGAAATTTTAATCAAAATGAAAACAGTTAGGTATTTAGCATGTAAGTAAAACTTTTAAAATAGAACTAGCAATTACCAGATTTCAACATCTATAACGATTACCTTCGCATTTAGTTAATAGCTCAATATTCAACAAGTATTCATGATAACACTAATTGTAACTAATTACAACATAACTTTTGCAATTTCGCTCACCTATAATAATCGCAAATGAAATTTTATTAGCTGCGTTACAATGGCAAAAAAGGAACGCAATTAAATAACAGATTAAAGATAAATAACTCAGTTTTGTATGTAAAATACAAGTTGTAGGTAGGTATACTAGGTCGGGTTTTAAAGAACTCTAAGGGTCGATTTCACCGTCGTCTCATATAAACTGAGTTTAATAAAACTTGGTTTTGATTATTGCAAACTCAGTTTAGAGCATAAACCGAGTTCAACTTCAACTGATCGCGTTTAATTCTGCGGTGAAATCGGCCCTAAGACGACTGAAGAAGACTTCTGAGGTTATGATGATTGAAGTTTACGAACGCCTGATAGATATATCAGCAAGTGTGTTGGTATTCGACTTCAAATTAACTTAATGAATATGATCACACTGGTGACTTAAAAATGATAACTTTTTCTTTTCCGACGACCGGTTTAGCCCAATGATCGGGTGCGGTGGCTATCGGTAACAACAATATGATTATAGCTATTTTCAGTGTGATATAAAACTGATATTATTATGTATATTTGGCCGTTATCTTGTATCCGTAAAAAAAAGCGTTACTATTATGACTTTACACGTTTCGTTTTTGTCGAAATTGCTTGCCTTTTGTCCTAACTAAATCATCACATATTATTATAATACAACATCTAATAGAGGTTCTGAAACCTTTTCCAATTTCGAAAAGTAGGTCGAAAACAAAATTGTTTCTTGTGATTAAGCATAGTTAGTCTGACTCAAGGTGAACATGGCTATTGTTGTGTCGAATCGATCATTACAAGTATTCAGAACAGATATTGGATCATAAGAAGTAAACTAAAAGTAAGACCTAAAATTGTACAGAAATTGCTAACGATTTTGAAACGAATTTTAATTAACTATACTAGCCAGACTCATTTGACAGGAGCTGTGTGTATCAGTCTTTCATGCTAGTGAAAAAATGATGTACAATGTGCCAACAGCGACTTAACCCAGGAGTGTTGTACGAGTCGACTAAGTAATATTGCCGGAGTATAACAATAAGCTACCGAGTTGTAGAAGGCAAAGCATCAATACCAGAATACACCCAATGAGGGTATGTATCCAACCGATCTAGCAAATTATGATATATACGATTATATCTTCGAGACCTCAATAGTGGACAATATTCGGACTGTGATTGCGTAAACTGAGCAATGATTCCAAAGGTGGTCATTGGATGGGTGACGGCTGCACACCAATCTTCACTAGGCCCGCTGTGATGGGTTATGGTCCAATCTTCCTTTGAATACGTCTACCCTATTGGTGGATCTGACGCCTGTGTCCCTTCAGTGACATTATTAAGTTGATAAAAGTAGGAAACTAAATGTTAGTAAAATCAGTAAAAATAAGATTTACACATCAGGTTTGAGAACCCGTTTAAAAATTAGTGAAATCAAAAGAAAAGTTATGTAAATTTGTGGTTACATCTCATTATGTTCAAGTGTGGGCTTGTAAAAAGTGTTAAAAATTATATAATACTAGCTGACCCGGCAAAAGTTGTTTCGCCCTTATCACCTAGGGTAACTACTATACAGAAATAGCCTACGACTAATTCCATGCAGACGTATGAAATAAGTAAGTATATACAAAAAAAAAATCATAAAAATCGGTCGGCTATTTCGGAAGAGTTCACAAACGCTGTGACACGATTTTTTTAAGTATCTATTATTATAATTACTTCTATTGATACCTATTAGAAAGCTTAAGAGTTTGTTTGTCTGGTTGGTTGGTTGGTTAATAAACGCGCTAATCTCAGGAACTACTGACTCAAATTGAACAATTCTTTTTGTGTTGGATTGTCAAGGCAATAGGCTATATAACTACCGACATTAACGCGAGCAAAGCCGCGGGCGACTACAAGTATTAGAAATCCCTTGAGTTTTGTTTACATGTTAAATCACTTAGATTGAATCATCATAAACGTTGTAGTGAATTCATAATGTAACGATCTGCAATAGCATGGCGTTACGTATTCGGTCCGACGGGCTCGAAAGTGACCAAGGAGAATTTCTAATCTATGCATGGTAAATATAGGATCGATATTAAATGACTTGATATAGGGTACTTGTACTACCTGTAGGTACTATGAAACTATTAGGGAATATAATTATGTTATAATAAGTTATTTTAGTGTTTGACAGAGGTATTAATAATAGGTTGGGGAAAAAGTTTCTTCGCATTTTTTAAGAAAATTCAAAACATTTTTTAGTATAGTTTATTTACATTTAACTAAAGTATGTAGGTACCATTTTGTTCGATAACTTTTTGCCATCTTGTAGGTAGGGACATGATCCCATTGCTATAGAAATTTTGGGACTTCTGGTCAAAATACCGCGACAAGTGGTTTTGGCAGTCCTCTCGTGATGTTAACCTGACACTGCCTAAAGAATTCTGAAGAGACCGAAACAGGTGAAAATCTGAAGGTGCAAGGTCAGGACTATACGGCGGATGCATTAACACCTCCCAGCCAAACTCTCTTAATTTTTGCTGAGTGGCTAAAGATGTGTGAGGTCTAGCGTTATCATGATGAAAAACCACACCCCTTCTGTTGATTAATTCCGGCCGCTATCTCTCAACTTCTTGCTTTAATCTCATCAGTTGTTCGCAGTAGAGTTCAGAATCAATGGTCCTGCCTGGTGGTAACAGCTCATAATGAATAATGCCCTTCCAATCCCACCACACACACAGCATCACCTTGTTGTGAGTTAACCCGGGTTTCGCCACAGTCTGTGAAGCCTGACCGGCCTTTGACCACGACCTTTTTCGCACGTTCTTGTCGTACGTGATCCACTTTTCATCACCAGTTATCAGCTTCTTCAAAAATGGTTCGGTTTCATTACGTCGTAATAAAGAATCACAAATGAGTACACGGTTCATTAGGTTTCTTTCAGTGAGCTCGTGAGGTACCCAAATGTCGAGCTTTTTTGTGTACCCAGTTTTTTTCAAAAAACTGTTTTGTGGTCAATTCCCAGTTCTTCAGCTACGTCGTAATTACTGACATGCCGATCTTGCTCCATTTGTTCAAAAATGGCATCCATTTTATCTGTAATAGGGCGACCAGAGCGACGTGCATCTTTGACATCAAAATTTCCGGATTGAAAACGCTTAAACCAAATTTGTGCTACTCTCACAGACACTGCTCTAGGTCCATAAACATCGCAATTTTTTTTCGCGGCTTGCGTTGCATTTTTACCGTTTTTGTAGTAAAATTTTAAAATGTATCGAATTTCTTCATCAGATTCACTCATCTTGGCGGTACGAAAAACAAATGAAAATCACACATTTTCCTAATTTGAATTTGGAATTATGTTCTTTAAAATTTAAACTATATTTCAATGATACCAAAACCAGCCAGATACAAATAGTATAGCCAAAGAGATTTTATTACAAGTTTATACATACTATAATGCGAAAAGACTTTTTCCCCAACCTAATATTTTTAAAATCGATTATCAGGAAAGCTGTGTGGTGAACTGGTGACGGCAGAAGAATACAATTGTCACCACACCGTGGTTCACTCGTGGGGTGGGTGTCGTACAAGGCGACTAATGCGGAGAATTCACTAGACGGGCATGCCTGCCATACTACATGCCCGCGCGGACCTCGTTTGTATAGGCCAGACTGACGGTCCTACGCTAGACAAACATAGTGACCATAGTGTGGCAGAGAGGGAGTCAGTGGCAGCGCTTGGGACTTGTGACCCGAGTGTAGGTTTACGGGATCCCTTTACAATATTGTCAACACTCACCATCGCCACTCTGACTTCTCTCTCTGACTAGTAGGGTTTGGTCTGAGAGAACAAAAATCTCATAAAACATACATAAATCACGCCTATATCCCCGAAGGGGTAGGCAGAGGTGAATTAGCACCCACGTTTCATGTAATAGGTGGCGAGCCTATTGCCATTTATCGGGCATAAATTCGCAATACATTGCTAGGTGGCAGGTATAAGAGGAACGCTGCTGCCCATTCCTCTTAACTGTTTTATCCTTAGTCGCCTTGTACGACGCCCACGGGAGAGATTTGGGGTGGTGACAATTGTATTCTACTCTGCCGTCACGACACGGCTAAAATCTCATAAAAATAGTACAATAATAATTAGCAATTGTAGCAAAATATACGACTGTCTTGTTACAGAGCGCCGGCAGCGGTCCATGCTGGCTCAGAGGACCAACAGCGGCGCGTCCAACCACAGCCACCACCCGCCTCGGCAAAATGGCGTCGGGCCCACCCCGCCCCCTCCGCCGCCGCCCACGCCCCCCGCCGCACCTGCGCTCATGCCCAAGGCCAATGTCACAGGTATGAGTCTGTTCCTATTGTTACATGTTTTACTCAATTTGGGTTGAGGCTTTTAATCTATCATCACCATCATCATCACCAGCCCTTTAATGTGGTCACCCGCCTATTGTTTGTGTTTCGCGGAAAAAAATAATTTGTCTCTGTTTAACATCAAAACAGAAAAACTTTTTAATTTTGAAAATCGGAGCCTTTATGAATTATTGCTTATTAAAAGAAGGCTTCAACAATTATTGTAAAATATTTCGGAAACAAAGAAACAGTTATAATTATTATAACTATCTGTATCCATTACCTGTGTACCTCTGTCTAATATTCTTATGCAATATTCCAGGTGGAAATTACACGTTGAAACCGTCGGGCAAAAAGAAACCGACGAGGAAGCTTACGAAAGCGGACATCGGGGCACCGAAGAATTTCAAACACATATCGCACGTCGGATGGAAAGCCGACAAAGGTGACCTTCGGTTTGACTGATATTCGCGTCTCGATTTCAATTTTGTTGCATTTCTTAGTAAATTTTAATATAAAATTACTGTAGATCCTTTCGGCCTCGAGAATAATGAAAAGCAGGAATATTACATATTACTACTTACTATATATAATAATTGTCATGTAATATCAGTTTCCATACTTATTTTAATCACCACGATCAGTGAAAGTGGACTGAAAGTAAAAATGTTCCAAAGTAAAGAGAGTAGTAGAGAAACGTGATATAATTGTATGTATGTATACCTATCAGGTCTATAACATAAGACTTATGTTACCATGTGTTTAATATACAACATGTAACAGAAATAACGCACACATATAGTAGTCTAAAAATACTATGATGTTATTAAAAAATAGAAATTATTAAATTGTTTTTCTTCCATACAAATTGTTCGGTTAGTACAGAAGAACGAATGGAAAATTCGCAAATTAATGGAATAATTTGGAATTTTTGATATTCACATAGTTTTTCTATGACTAAATTAGCATGTGTAGTGTTCAGGGTGTGCGTTATTTCTGTTAATGTTTGTGTGCGCAATAATAGTAGATTATATACCAAGGCCGATAAAACCCAGAATACCTCAGATACCACGTATTTGACACCCGATCTGAAGGCGAGGGCGATAAATATGCGGTCTGAGGCTTTCTTTTTATCGCCCGAGGTTAGATCATAGTTTTATGTTATGTTATGATCAAAGGATAAATTAGTGATGAGGAATGGGCAGCAGCGTTCCTCTTATACCATCTAGCTATGTACTTTCTGCGACTTTTGTGCCCGATAAATGGCAATTGGCTCGCCATCTACTACATGGGACCAAACATAACTGGCGAAACGTGGGTGCTAGTTCACCTCTGCCTACCCCTTCGGGGATATAGGCGTGATTTATGTATGTATGTATGATCACCCCCTGGACTGAGAGTGGGATTTTCCGTGCGGGTAGCGGTAGCCTACTTTATGGTCAAGTATGACATAAATAAATAAATAATTACAAAGATCATCATCATCATTACCAGCCCTTTAATATCCCCACTACTGGGGCACGAGCCTTTCCTATGGATCGAAGAATACAGGGAGATTGGGCCATAACCCACCACGCTGGCCCAGTGCGAGTTGGTGGGCAGTAACGACTGCAGATGCAGCCGGGACCAACGACTTAACGTGCCTTCCGAAGCACGGAGGAACTCGAACATTTTCGGTCACCCATCCAATGTCCGGCCTTAGCAAAGATTGCTTAGTTTACGCAATCGCCGGCCAAGAGCTCCGCGATATTCAATATACTGCGATTTTATGTGCCCGATAGATGGCAATAGGCTCGCCACCTACTACATGGGACCGAACTTAATTGGCGAAAAGTGGGTGTTCATTCACCTCAGCCTACCCCATCGGGGATGTGGGAGTGATTTATTTATGTATGTAGATTAGAAGAATACAAATAGAATGGTCCGTATCAGGCTTCGACGTGGGCAACAGCTACCCAGGCGGGCAGGTGCCCAGCGAGGAGCTGCAGTCTTTCTTCTCGATGGCCGGCGTCTCGCCCACGGAGCTGCAGGACCATGCGACGCGCGAGTTCATATACGAGTTCATCAACCAGAACGGCGGCCTGGACGCGGTCAAAGAGGAACTGTACGAGACCCAGAATCCCAACAAAGGTAACGCCATGTGTACTTTAGTTCATTTTTTAAAACCTTTCGATATAAAATATTGGTAACTGACTGGTTCTCTGGTCCGTCAAAATAGCTTTTCTGGACATGGAGAGGTAAAGGGTTAAACGGTAAATTTTGGTTTGGAAAAAATCAAAGCATGAAAGAGCGGAGATGCCTGCCACAGGTATACAACACATTTATGGCGATATCAAAAATTCGAAATTTTAAAATTAATTTTCGAACTATCCATACATTTTGCTTTACTGACGGAAAAATTTTAATGAGATAAGATAAAAAGAATTCAACACTTACTTTAATCCCCAGTTTCGAACGAGAGGCAAATGGCGGCGCCTCCGGTCCCTTCGCGGAGCCCTGCGCCTCCACACCCTGCGCCTGCGCCGCGTGAGTACAATCGGCAACTTTTTTTTTACCAAACACCGTGGAATATTCTGTTGATTTCTTGACTTGAGATCTTATTTTTAAATACAAGACTACCGTCTTACAAGAATACCCCAAAAAAATGTTTTGTAGGTTTTCTAAGAATATGTATAACTAGTTATAAAATTGTTTTAAAATTGAAAAAATTTTAAAACAATTTTATTAAAATTGTCTTACATTTGCAAAAAAAAATTGTTTTCCGGGATTTAATCTATCCCTTCTAGAAGCCACGCGGCTTGCCGACACAAGTTTGATTTTTGCGTAGAAATAATAATTTTTGACCCATTTTACCGATTGAGACAAACCAAAAAAAATTTGAAACTATTGTTGTCCTGTTTCAGTTGCTTATCGTCTTTGTTTTTTAAAGCCTGTATATACCTTTTGTAAAAGCCATCATGTGTTGTGTCCGACAGCCTCCCGGGCTCCCCCACCGCCGCCTGCGCGCGCCGTACCACCTCCACCACGTAACCCGCCACCGCCCAGGCCTTCGCAACGTAAGTTTCTTTTTAATACTAGACAGGGAAGCTCTTGCAGCCGTGTGGTGACGGCAGAGCAGAATACAATAGTCACCACCCACTAGTGGCGGAGCGTCCATATAACCCGATTCCCAACAGCCGTACCAAACGAGCGAGCATAAAAAAATCATTACCATAATTCAAGTACAATACCATTTTATAAGCAAATAAAAAAAATCCATCAATATAATCTTATCATAACAGTATTAAACGCGCGCGAAACAATATGCAACACAGGTACATACAATTCGCTCCGCTCTCTAGATTCCTTCAACTAACTCGCTAAATATCGAGTTATGGACGCCTGCTATACAGCGCCTGCACGCACACAGACAAGCGTAGTCTTGTCAGGCGCACGCAACGCGAAATAGTACCTAAAGTTTGCCTACAAGCCGGCATCAAGCCGGCATTTCGGCAGCCTACGCGCTTATGCATCGATACACTACGACACACGCACACATTAGTAATAAACTCCCACGAAAACAAGTTCCGTCAAAAGTAAATATTTTAGATCTTATTGCAATAGCCATAAAAGCGGAATTTCTTTTGTGAACTGCACTCAATATCGCGGTCGTGCGCCGCTCCTGCAAGCCGCTCCGGACCGGGTTGAATCGTCCTTCCCTTATTAACACGGCTTTTGTTTGTATAATGATCTCTCTTTCTGGCTGTATAAAACAAAGCACAAGCACGCAAAAGTGGCAACGTAGTTCTCCGCTTCGTCACTAGATGGCGTTGAACAGTTGTAGCCGTGTCCTAGCAGGCGGTGTTAAAAGTTAATGCTTAAACCATAAGAGGCTTCATATAGTTGTGGCTTGCCTAACTTAACCTAACTTAACCTAACGTTTGTTGCTTGTATTTGACATTACAAATGTATCTCTATTATAGTACCGTGGATGTTCACCTTCGTAAACCAGTGCTATCAACGTTAAGATGGCGTTAGTCAAATTGGCTTCATTTTTTGGATCACAACCGTAGCGTATTTGTATATCCCCCATCATAGGTATGTCAAACAGTCGATG